>CM038681.1:578683689-579240894 GCA_021605205.1 Aegilops longissima
GCTAGTTGTCTTGGCATTGCAAGCGGGTTCTTCCTCTGAATACTCCATAGAAGATTTGAACACAAGGATGCGTGTCCGGCTCTGCAAAAGAAATTCCACATACCACCATAAGCGAGTATAATATTTCCACAAATCTAATCTGCGACAAAACTTTTAAGTAGCGTGATGTCCTATTGTGGTCCGGTCATTCTGAACTGTTTTCAACACCTTGACTGCGTGTTGTGAGGCGGTTTTGATGGCCGTCTTATGAAGCAAATATCGTGCTCCCTTATCCTTTGGATTCTCATCAATACTGGTGTGGGTAGCAATGGTGTACTGCTGGTATGATTCCTCGATTTTGAGGCAAGTTCGGGCGGTACGAGGAGGACATGATATTCACCCTCTTTATAAAGTGGCCAAGGCCTGCCCTTTTCTTCTACTCGATCCTTCCCTTCCCCCACCTCGAATTCCAACACCCAAGGCTCGAGGCTAAGCGCCGGACCTTCAATCATGTCCGGATCCAACCTTCAAGGCGGTGGATGGCCTCCTACATCCTGAAGGAGGACATCAAGCTAAGACCCGGTGTCGACCGTAAAATCTACTTAAAGGCTGCCTGCTCAAGAGCAGGTCATCCTACTCCGAACCCAGCGTGCGTATTTGTTTCCCACTTCCTCAAGAGGCTGAGGCTTTAGCATTGATCCCTTTGTTAGAGGCTTATGTTCTATCACGGGCTCGATTTCCATGACCTGGCTCCGGGTTCCATCCTTCACATCTCGTGATTCATCGTCATGTGTGAGGCCTTCCTCCGCATCACCCCACACTTCAGCTTATGGCTCAAGACCTTCAATGTGAAGCCGAAGATGATGGATGGGTGACTTCACCTTGAAATCTTGGCGGTGCCATAATAAGCAAAGCGCGAGATGCTCCATGGCCAAGGTTCCTTCGGAGATGTCAACTTATGGCGGCGGGGTGGTTTTTACATCCGGCTCCCGAAGTACTAAGTGGACAACTACCATATACAATTGGGCCCCCCACCTGGCCCAGCGTCATCGGTCAACAAGGGGGCTGGACTAGGGGCAGTTAATGGCGTCTTGAGCATTGCTGAGTCGCATCAAGATCTCCTCAAGAGATGTCGGCCCTCGTAAAGGTAATGCAAGTCATGCTAGTTGTCAGGTCCTGCCATGCGAACGCCGTTCTCTCCGTATGTGGGAGTTCAACCCAGAAGGACTGCGAACTATTCAGAATTCTTCGGCATGACACTCGAAGGGATGTATGGATTGTTCTTCGGATCATGAATAAAGTGTCCGGACACCACCGAGGATGCGGGTCTGAACTGCAATCGTCCAAATACCCATGTAAGTAATTCCGCGGCCGAACACGCTGTCTTTTTATTTGTCCTAACATCATTCCGAAAAAATTGCTCTTGGCCAGGACTGGATAAGAAAGGTAAAAATGATCAGGTGTTCGGCCCCCTTCCTGAAGGCTCACCGGATCCCGTACTAGCCAGGATGCTTGAGCTCGCACCTTATCAAAGCAGCCATCGAGGGAAGATAGAGGAGGAATAAAGAAGCCGAAAGCGGGCCTCACGCATTACTCATCCAAGCCGGGGAATTAGCGTCTCCGCGAATGATGATAATCAGGGAGAAGAATCTGAAATTCCCTCTCCCCAAGGAAGGAAAAGGACCGTCTCTGAAGACTTGAGGACAAAGGTTTCCAAGCGAGGGGAAAACCTTCGCCGAGGTCTTGCCGGAGGCATCCTTCTTGCCACAGTGCCCGCAAAGAATCAGCCCTCCAGCAGGCTGTAAGTGAACAAAGTACTATAGTAAATATATCCTGCTTCATCTCCGAGGACAATAGCAGGGCGCGTATGTCTTGCCCAGTTCGGATCGTAGCCCTTCTCGAAAGAGTTTGTCTTGAGGATCTTCTTGGGAGATGATGGAAGCAGAAAGCATCTCCCGTGCCTCCCGCCTCATGAGGCGAGACTGACCTGGTGTCGTCGTGCGGAGTATTCTCCTGATCCACCAAAGGGCGAAGGTAACCCTTGACCACCCAAAATCTGAGTATTGGCTCCTAAGGGAGCAATAGAAGAAATGCAGGACTGTCCGATGCCACGACCGGCCTGGCCAGGTCTTCTAACAGCGGCTATCTCGAGGCGCGTCGTACTTCTAATAGATGCAGTGGTTGAGGATTTAAATCCACCAAAGTGGGTTGCATGAAGCTTTTATGAGCACCGCAAAGAGGCTTTGAGAGTACGCAAAAGTAATATATATAATTTTTGGCAGTGCACACTGCGCTAGGTGTGGCCTATGGAATAATAGCCCACTGAGACTCTTGTTGCTGTCCAAAGGTGGCAAATCAGAGGATCATAGTCCTAGGTAATGATCATGCTGCTTTCATGTCTTGGTAATTTGAGGAGTCGGTGGCTGGCGGACTGGTGAGTTCTGCTGGCCCGGAGGCGGCAATTTGATCGCGGCGAATCACGGACATCGTGCTTGTAAACAAAGCGGCTTGGGCGGTAGCGGTATGTATTCTCCGGTGGTCAGCAGATTCTAAGAGGAGCATGATTCTAGTATTTGTAATATGTTGTGGCTGCAGATGGAGCTGCCGCCGTGCGAGAACCCTTGGCGGAGCTTGCGGGCCAAGGAACAAGCGAGGAGAAGCGATGTGGCCGCTAAAAGCGGCCAAGAGTTAAACGAACTCAGCGCTCCTTGCATGAAGAGAAAATTGCCAAGATGGCTATTGAGTGAAGGATGCCGCCTTGACGGTATGAACTTCGGAAAAGGAAAGCCAAGTGAAAGCGGCGGACTGAAGAAAGCCATGGTAGCAGCCAAGAAACCCGTTCTAAAATCGAGGCGGTGAAGGAGGAGCTTCGTCAATTTGGAATATCCAATTTGTGGAAGCCCTTTTGAGTGCGGTCAAAGTTTGGAGATTGGAAGTATGCCCCTTTGGATCAGTTATGGAGTGCTTGAATGCGTATTCGGACTTGGCAGCGAGTGCTCTTGATCGGCTGAGTTTTCAAGGATCAAAAGATCGCGAATTGGAAAAGTTGATACAGTGGCGGTTTAGTGCTCGAAGCAGCGTCTGCTACTTTTAAATGAACAAATGGCCTAGTGGGCTGAACTCCATAGTTTGTCGGACTTGCCATGCATGAAGTCTGTCGTGGATCATCTTTGGCGGAAGGACCAAGGCGAATAGTTATTTTGGTTTAGTACAGCGATTCCTTAGTCTTTGTGCGGCATATCGGCCTATAAAGAGTCGGCATGCATAGAGGCACGGATCCTGGGTTGCAATAGCGGTGGCCTCATCCCTGCCCGGTATGTCTTAACGGCGAAAAACCAACGCGCACCCTCTGTACTGCGCCGACCTCTTTATGGCGTTGATATGCGGCAGCAACCAAGAATCGTACTAAACCAAAATAAATGACACTAAACGCGAAAAATGATCAAATCGCTCGGCATGATCCCTCGACATTTGTTCATAACATCGACCGTGGACAAGCTGTTGGACTTCAACCTTGTGATCTTCATTGTTCGTAACAACGGCAGAGACCAGCGACGAGCGTCGAACGCTCAACGAACTTCGCTGTGATCTTTCAACAGTTTGTCAAACTGCGTGGCTAAGAAACATGCTGCTTGCCGAAGCAGGACATCTTAGAATGACATGCTTCTCTGAAACTCGACCTTAAGCACCGGCGCAGTAAGTGTCTTGGCACGGACCAATCCGAGAAGAATTATTACGCCCCATCTGTGATTCCTTGGTGTTGTGCCGCATATCGGCTATAAAGTGGTGGCGTGCATAGAGGTCTTGCGGATGGCTCTTGCCTGTGTTAAGACATATCTTTGGGCAGGGATGGAGGCCACCTCGAATAGTTATTTTGGTTTAGTGCAGCGATTCCTTGGTGATGTGCCGCTATACCGGCGCTATAAAGAGGTAAAGGCGTGCATAGAGGGCTGCGCGATGGCTCTTGCCCGTGTTAAGACATCTTTGGGCAGGGATGGAGGCCATCGCTATTGCAACCCAGGATCCGGCCGTAGGCCAGGTCTCGGCCGAGCACTATTTTGAAGAAGTCCTAGAAGGTGCCCATTTAATAGAGGCTCAGTGCTTGAAGAGTATCATGTTCGATTGACATGTATCCCAATTGTAAAAACAATTCTATTTGGATTATAAAGGCTGTGTTTATACTTTTTCCTGAAAGTATTATGATGCCTCCTGTGCGGCCGTTCTATGTATGTATATAACCTGAAAGTTTGTAGTCGTCGGCTTCAGCCCCCACGCATATATTGCGGGGGTGTTCGGAAAAGCGTGTATTCACACTTGATCCAACGTCTTGGTCCATTAAGGAGGTGATGGCGCGGCGAACAAGGCAATCAGACTATATAGCTTTAACACTTTCACTTAGCCATAGGAGTTTGACGTTGGGGCTACTATATAGCCCTTGGTACTTCCACGCTCGTCCGAATACGGGGCGCGTACATACATTACCGGGAAACCGGCCCTTCTTAATGCGGAGGAATCGCGAAGATTCCACTGAGTCATCGAGTGGTTGACCAGTCTCACGCTTTATCATGACTGTCAGTTTTCGGCTTTCTCTACTGAGGTGCTCGTCCAGATGAACCAGGGCACAATAGCAGTAGTTCTCCCGGTGCCACCTTAGCCGATAGAACGGAATGTAAGGTAGCAAAACACGGGAGCCGGGCAAACCAAACACGGGAGCTGATGCATATAAGGCCAAACTCGCGACGCCGAACACCCCCTAAGGTATTCAGACTTTACAACATATGCTGGGCTAAGTAGCGCGCTCGATAATAAACCCAGAATTTCCAGGTACGTGCATTAGTCTGACGTGACGAAATATCAATAACACCATCATCCCTCTCGGTTGTGTTGAGTATCCGGAGGGTGTGAAGCAACAAGAGATAGTAAAAAAGGTTTACATAGGGTCTTAATCTAAAAAGAAACCTTTGAACGGGACCCTGCTGCACGTCTGCGCCTGTGTCTCCATTGTGCCGTATCCTGGAAGGGTGTAGCACGATGATCATCTGCAAAAGAGAAAAACCCAGGTGAAAGTCTTCGTGTGAAAAATTGGTTATTCTTAATGAACCATTAAAATTCAACCTAAATAAGGTCAAGCCGAACTGTGGTTCTTTTTACATGCGGGAAGCCCCTAGCACCACCTATGGGGGTATATCCATCGACCCAATCTCAGTTTTATCTGAGCTGTTGCAGCCAGTGGTGCGCCAAACTCATCTAGCCGTGTCAGCGGTCTTGACGGCTTATTATTTTATTCTGGTTGGAGAGGACGTTCAGTGTTCGGCTGCTAACGCCGCCATACATTCCTCCGCACGTAAGGAACGCTATGTGTTTCCGCTAACTATGATGATGCCGCGTGGACCGGGCATCTTAAGCTTAAGATAAGCGTAATGCGGCACTATGTTAAAACGAGCGAAGGCCGTTCTTCCGAGTAGTGCTTGATAGCCGCTTCGGAATGGAGCGATGTCGAAGGTTAATTTTTCACTTCGGAAGTTGTCGGGAGAACCGTATACAACTTCTAGTACTAGAAAAGCCATCTAGCGGGCCTCACAGAACTGGTATTACTCCTTTAAAGGTTGTATTGCTTTGGTTGATTCTTGTTGGGTCTATCCCCATTTTGCGGACTGTGTCCTGATATATCAGATTAAGACTACTTCCGTCGTCCATAAGGACTCAGGTGAGATGGTATCCGTCAATTATTGGGTCTAGCACCAAGGTGGCCGATCCTCCGTGTCGGATACTAGTCGGGTGATCCCTGCGATCGAAAGTGATCGGGCGGGCCGACCAAGGGTTGAACTTGGTGGCGACGGGCTCCATGGCGCATACGTCTCAGGGTGCGCATTTGCTCCTCCTTTTTGTTTTGTGAATCATGTTCACTGTTTTGACCTATGGTGGGAATTTTTTTCTGTCCCCTAGTGTTTTGCTGGCGAGGCTCATCCTCGTTTTCACTTGGTGTCTCCCTCCCCTTGTGTTCGGCGTTTAGCTTGCCGGCCTGCTTGAAGACCCAGCATTCTCTGTTGGTGTGATTTGCAGGTTTGTCGGAGGTGCCATGAATCTGACATAATCTGTCTAGAATCTTGTTTAGACTGGAAGGTCCATCTCTGCTGCCTTTGAATGGCTTTTTCCGCTGACCGGGTCGAGAGCCCCTGAATCCGGCGTTTACCGCCGTGTTGTCTAGGATGTCTTCATTGTTTCGACGCTTGCTTTTATTGCGTCGTGGTTTTCCATTGCCACCCCTGACTTCGGATGTCCCTGGGTCGCTGGTGCCGCTACGGGCCAGCCAACTATCTTCGCCCGCGCAAAAGTGGGTCATAAGGCTTGTTAGGGCTGCCATTGTCCTTGGTTTTTCCTGGCCGAGGTGTCTGGTGAGCTATTCGTCCCGGACACTGTGTTTGAAAGCCGCTAACGCTTCGGCGCCCGGGCAGTCGACAATTTGATTCTTCTTAGTGAGGAATCTGTTCCAAAGCTTTCGGGCTGACTCTCCGGGCTGTTGAGTTATATGACTTAAATCGTCTGCATCCTGAGGTCGGACATAGGTCCCTTGAAAATTAGTCCTGAAAGCATCCTCAAGATCTTACCAACTTCCAATTGAGTTTTCGGGGAGGCTCTTCAGCCAGTGCCGAGCTGGTCCTTTCAACTTGAGGGGCAAGCATTTGATGGTGTGGAGATCATCTCCGCGAGCCATATGGATATGAAGGATAAAGTCCTCAGTCCAGACCCCAGGGTCTATCGTGATCCAGCACCTCATTTGTGAAGCATAGGGGGTGCGTAGCACCCCTGTGTTTGGATGCGTCATGGCATTCTGACGGTTGTAAATTTCGGTTTTTATTCTGTGCCGGAGCGCGCTTCCTAGATCCATAGATGGACCTAGTCATAACGGCTTTTTGGTGCAAGTCCTCATGTAAATCGTGTGCCGACTTATGTGTGGCATCGTTAGCCGCCCTATTGCGGCCGCAGGGTGGTCGATCCGGCTGATCGGCCGTTTTATTTTTCGGCTGCATAGGCTCTAAAGCCTCGTCATCGAATTCAGGCAGCAACTTGCGCTTTGGATACCTCTTTGTGTGGCGGTGACACGTACTTTTCTTGATGTCGAGCACTTTGTTCCATCTCTTTTGTTGAGTGTATTTTGCGTGGCCTTAAGCCTTTGCTTCTTCTTTAGACTCCTTGCGGTGGCAATAAGCCTTCTATGGAGGTTCTCTTGCTCCAAGTGCCTTTCCGGGATGATGTGTGCATCGTAAATCGTCGGACTATTCTCCTCTCCGGAGAAAGGTTGACTAGTTTTACCCTACGAATTATCGCCGTGATCGGATGGCGGCTCGTACTATATTAGCGCGTTCAGCTGGTTCATCCTGCTCTGTCCACGGATCCATGTGGTAAATCGTTTCCTTTAGAGTCGATTGAGGTATTATTAGTTCTTAACGCTGTTATCACTGTTTTGCCGAGGCGGGGTTTGGAGCAGCACCTCTACGTCGCTTTGGTTGCTTCTCGAGGAACTATCCTTTGCTGCATCCTTGGTTCCTCGTCATTGTTTTCTTTCGGTGTATCCACCATATATATATCGTGTGATGAAGTGGTTGTCCAGCACCCTGTGGGCTGTGGGTCCTGTCCCTCTCCTGCATCGTCGTCCATACCGTCGATGCCTTTGGAGTCGAAATCAAGCATGTCGGTTAAATCATCGATAGTGGCTATTAAGTGGGTGGTCGATGGGAACGAATTTCTTCGTCGTCCGTTTCCCACTCGAGCCAGACATAGTTCGGCCAAGGGCCTCCTGACAAGGAGAGAGACCTTAATGAATTTAGTACATCGCCCAAGGCCGAGTGCTGAAAGATATCCGCGGAGGAAAACTCCATGATCGGCGCCCAGTCAGATTCAATAAACGCAGGACGAGGCGGTTGAACCCGTGGCGAGGGCGAATCAAGGATCCGGCAAAGCACAGGTCTCGTAGGAGGTGAAATCAGTATTCGGCTCTATCACCGCTGAGTGTGCGGCCTCCGTGGCGGGGTCCATCCACCCGTCCTCGGACGGTGCAATCCACTCCGGATTGAGGGCCGGAGTAGCCACAGGTGTGATCTCCCGAACACCGTCTGATGGCAGAGCTAATTCATGCTCGTCATGACTGTGCGGCGCACCTGACATGGGCTCGAATCCGTCGTAGATCAAGTCTATGCGGATGTTGGCAGTATAGTTTAAGTTTCCAAACCTGACCTGAGGCCGGGGGCGTAGCTCTCGATCTGCTCCAAATGGCCAAGCGAGTTGGCCCGCAGTGCGAAGCCGCCGAACACGAAGGTCTATCCGGGGAGAGAAACCTCACCCTGGAGCGCATCGTTGCCGATGATCGAAGGAGCCATCAAGCCTTATGGTCATGGCATAATGGAACTCTCGATGAAAGCACCAATGTCTGTGTCAAAACCGGCGGATCTCGGGTAGGGGGTCCCGTACTGTGCGTCTACGGCGGATGGTAACAGGAGGCGGGGGACAGAATGTTTTCCCAGGTTCGGGGCCTCTCGATGGAGGTAATACCCTACTTCCTGCTTGATTGATCTGGATGATATGAGTATTACAAGAGTTGATCTACCACGAGATCATAGAGGCTAAACCCTAGAAGCTAGCCTATGATTATGATTGTTGTTGTCCTATGGACTAAACCCTCCGGTTTATATAGACACCAGAGGGGGCTAGGGTTACACAGAGTCGGTTACAAGGGAGGAGATCTACATATCTGAATTGCCAAGCTTGCCTTCCACGCCAAGGAGAGTCCCATCCGGACACGGAACGAAGTCTTCAATCTTGTATCTTCATAGTCCAATAGTCCGGCCAAAGTATATAGTCCGGCTGTCCGAGGACCCCCTAATCCAGGACTCCCTCAGGGATGTCTACGGAGAAGTAGTTCTGGTCCCAACGTTTGGGATCCGAACATCCGGTCCCTTCAGCGACTAGCTAAAGCGGTTGGTCGAGCTACACAGGTTGGCAGAGCTAGCCATGAAGGACTTGATAGTCCGGCTGTGGCCTGCCGAGCCTATACCTAGCAGCTACTTCGGGCTTGTGTAGCGGCTTGTGAGTGCCTGTCCGTGTCTTGAAGCTGTGAAGCGGTCAGTCTGCATTGAAGGTGCGCGTATGGCCTTTGCCCGCGTCAAGACGCATAGGGTGAAGCTGGATGCCAAGAAGCTGATGCCCGAGGGACCACCGGAGGGCAAGGAGCATCGTCGACCCGAGCACTATTTTGACGGTGTTCTGGAGGGGTCACGTCTTGTGGCGGAACAATGTTAGAAGGATGTTATATTCCCATGAGAACATGTGTATTACCTTGTTCTGTAATATGGAATAATGATGTTATGTAGTATAATGTTTATGATTTAAATTTTACCTCATGTGCGGCCGTTTATTATATATGAGGGTTGACCAGTCGTCGGCTTCTGCCCCCATGTAGATAGTATGGGGGTGTTCCGGATAAATCTAAACACTCATTACTCCACATTCTGGTCCTTAAAGGACGTGATTAGCACAACGAACAAGGCAATCAGACTATGCGGCCTTTACTGCCCTCACTTAGCCATAGGAGTTTGACAATTAATAAAGTTAGCGAAGCCCCTAGAGTTCGGAAGGCCGAATTAGGGGCGTGATACACGCCTAATCGGAAGAACCGATTCTTTGCGAGAAGCGGAAAAAATCTCCAACGATTTGGAACCCGAACAGCTGACCAGCTCTCGCCGCATCATGACAGTCAGTTTTCGGCTTTCTCTACTGAGGTGCTCGTCCGGAAGAACCGGGACACAATCGCAGTAGTTTCTCCCTTTACTACCCTAGCCGATGTAACAGAACATAAGGTAGTAAGCACAGGAGCCGGGCAACCCAACTATTGACCAAAGACATGATTCAGAGCCGATGCATATAATGCTATAAGTTCGGGGTGCCGAACTATACTATAAAAGTGTTCGGACTTTTATTTCCGTAATGTGGGGTGTAATGAAGCCCCTGGCGTAGTAATACATACCATGGTGTACGTGTGCATTGGGTAATTAATACCAAGGTGAGGAAATGGGAAAATGAAGTAATAAGCTGACGCTACCGTGTATTCACCATTATGGTGTAATAATACGTCGAGGCGTACTTTGTACAAGTAATGCGAGAAGCAAGTAAGGCTATTTAACACGCTGCCACCAAGGGTGAGCTACATGCGAGTATGAAAAGCTATTATGGCAATAATTTAATAGAGACCACATGGGGATTCCCTTGTAAGCAAGAGCTCCTTGCCTCCTAGGTGTGTTCTGCCGGCGGATTGTCTGTGTAGACCTCGAAAAGAGAAGGAAGCCCGTAAAAAGGTAAAAGTAAAAGCATGCGAATCCCCGGGTTGGCCAAGCCGTACTGTGGATCGTGAATGAGTTATACCTCCATCAATACCCATGGGGTTTTGAGTGCATCATTTATGTACGTGCGGTAGTAATGCCATTGCCTCATCGGGGCTGGGACGGAGGCCGAGTTGCTAATTCGGCTCGCGACGGGCCGAGCTGTCCTACTGCAGTGTTGTCTGGACCCTCTTGATGATGTCTAGAGGCTTGGCAGCCGAATTATAATGCTGCTTGAGAAGGCGGCTCTGTACTTCTGCTGCTAGGGTGGCGGTGTGTTCCGCTGTATGGAGCGCTCCGTGTTTCCATTTACTGTAATGATGCCACGTGGACCGGGCATCTTGAGCTTGAGATAAGCATAATGTGGTACTGCGTTGAATCTATTGAATGCGGTTCATCCGAGTAGGGCGTGATAGCCGCTGCGGAATGGGACGATATCGAAGATTAGTTCTTCGCTTCGGAAGTTATCCGGTGAACCAAATACTCCCTCCAGCGTTATTGAGCCCGTACAACGGGCCTTCACGCCTGGTATGACTCCTTTAAAGGTAGTCTTTGTTGGTTTGATCCGCGAGGGGTTAATGCCCATCTTCCGAACTGTGTCCTGATAAAGCAGGTTGAGGCTGCTACCACTGTCCATCATGACTCGTGTTAGGTGAAACCCGTCAATAATTGGGTCGAGGACTAGTGCGGCTGAACCGCCATGGCGGATACTGGTTGGGCGATCTCGACGATCGAAGGTGATCGAGAATGATGAACATAGGTTGAATTTTGGGGCGACCAGCTCTACCATGTAAACGTCCCTAAGTGCTCGCTAACGCTCCCTTTTGGGGATGTGCGTAGCGTATATCATGTTCACCATTTTGACTTGAGGGGGAAATTTCTTCTGCCCTCCGGTGTTCGGCTGCCGGGGCTCTTCGTCATCGTCCTCGCTCTATGATTCCCCTTCCTCGTTTCTGCCATTTATCTTGCTAGCTTGTTTGAATACCAGGCAATCTCTGTTAGTATGGCTAGCCGGTTTGTCTGGGGTGCTGTGTATCTGGCAAGGACGATCGAGTATGCGGTCTAAGCTGGATGGTCCTCCGCTGCTCCTTTTATAGGGCTTCTTTCGCTGGCCGGACTTGGAGCCACTGAATCCGGCGTGAACTGTAGTGTCCTCGGTGTTATCTCCATTGCCTCGGCGTTTGTGTCTGTTGCGCCGGAGCTTGCCGGTGCTCTTTTGGCCTCGAAGGGGCCTGTTTCGTTGGCTGTGTCTGTGCTGTGAGCCAGCCAACTATCCTCTCCCGCGCAGAAGCGGGTCATAAGTGTCGTAAGAGCTTCCATAGACTTTGGTTTATCTTGGCCGAGGTGCCGTGCTAGCCATTCATCGCGGATGCTGTGTTTGAAGGCTGCTAGGGCCTCGGCATCCGGACAATCAATGATCTGGTTCTTTCTGATCAGGAACCTAGTCCAAAATTTTCTGGCTGATTCTCCAGCTTATTGAACTATGTGGATTAAGTCATCGGCATCTGGTGGCCGAACATAAGTTCCTTGGAAGTTATCAAGGAAAGCCTCTTCCAAGTCCTCCCAGCTGCCGATGGAATTCTCAGGCAGGCTATTTAACCAGTGTCAAGCTGGTCCTTTGAGCTTTAATGGGAGGTATTTGATGGCGTGGAGGTCATCTCCTCGAGCCATGTGGATATGGAGAATAAAATCCTCGATCCATACTGCTGGGTCGGTTGTGCCGTCGTATGCTTCAATGTTGACAGGCTTGAACCCCTCGGGGAATTCGTGATCCAGCACCTCATCTGTGAAGCAGAGAGGATGTGCGGTGCCTCTATAGCGGGCCGCATCACGGCGGAGCTCTGATGGAGTCCGTCTGCGGCATTCGGCTCGGGCGTGGTTAGGTTTGTCCCGTCCGAATAGGTAGCCATCGTCGTGCCTCGAAGCACGCCCTCGCGATCCATAGATCGATCTTGTATGTCCTGCTCTATCATCCAGGATCTACTGGAGGTCGTACATGTGAGCCCGAACTCTTCCGTCTTTATTCTTATGAGGCGGTGGGGCAGGCTGCTGTTCGGCCTGAGTTGCTGCTTTATCCTGGCCGCGGGGTGGCCGTTCGGCCACTCTGTCTTGACCACGTGGTGGTCATTCCGCATTACGCGAGGGAGATGTGCACTCCGGTGCTTCCTCATCGAATTGAGGTAGCAGTCTGCGTTTCGGGTAGCTCTTGGTTGGGCGCCTGGGGCCGTATTCTTCAACTATCAGGACATCAGTCCATCTATCGACGAGCAGATCTTGTTTAGCTTGAAGCTGCTGCTGTTTCTTTTTCAGGCTCTTTGCAGTGTCTATGAGCTGAAGCTTAAAGCGCTCCTGCTCTAGAGGATCTTCCATCACGATGAAGTCTTCGTTGCTGAGGCTTGTCTCCTCCTCGGAGGGTAGACGGTAACTATCGTTCTCCGAGTCATCTTCTATGGCCTGTTCATCAGGGTTGTCTTGCCTGTTGTCATGTTCCTCCTGTTCGGATGTGGCTCTGACAGGGTCTTCATTGTTTTCAGCGTCGCCTAGAGTACATTCTCTCCAGTGCCGGTGTTGCCATCCTTTGAGCGACGAGGCTTAGAACGGCACTTGGGCGTCGGCCTTTGGACTGTGTCTCAGAGGTTTTATTCGCATCTGGCTCTTCTTTGTCAATGCCAGATCCTTTGGGTGTGTCAACCATGTACACATCATACGAAGAGGTAGCCATCCAACGTCCAGTGAATGGCAGGTCTTGGCCTTGCTCCTGATCGGCATCGTCGTCCATACCGTCGATGTCTTCGGAGTCATAGTCAAGCACGTCGGTTAAGTCATCGACAGTGGCTATGAAGTGGCTGGCGGGTGGGAAGCAAAATTCCTCGTCATCCGTCTCTAGCTCGAACCGAACATAGTTCGGTTGTGAGTCCTTCTCCAAGGATAAGTTCTTTAAAGAATTTAGCATGTCATCAAAAGGTGAGTGCTGGAAAACGTCAGCGGCGCTGAACTCGAAGATCGATAACCGATCTAGCTCGGTGTCCGCGGGCGTACACAGTCCGGAACGTGTAGCCGGAAATGAGTCCGGGGTTCCATTGACGCAAGTATTGCATGATGTCGAGTCAGTGTGCGGCTCCAACACCGTGGACTTTGTGGCCTCGGATGGCACGATGTGCTTCGGTTCTGAGGCCGTTGCAGCAACAGGATCCATCTCCTGGGTGTGATCCGATGACGGATTTAAGTCATGTTCATCGGAGAGAGGGGGAGCGACTGCCGCCATCTCGAACCCATCGAAGATCTAGTCTCCACGGGTATCTGTGACACATTTAAAGCTTCCGAATCTGGCTTGATGGCCAGGGGCGTGGCTATCGACCTGCTCCAGATGGCCAAGCGAGTTGGCCCACAGTACGAAGTCGCCGAACACAAAGGTTCGTCTGGGGAGGAAGGCTTCTCCCTGAATGGCACCATTACTGACGATCGAAGGGGCCATCAAATCCTTTGCCGACGGCACAGTGGAACTCTCAATGAAAGCACCAATGTCGGTGTCAAAACCGGCGAATCTCGGGTAGGGGGTCCCGAACTGTGCGTCTAGGATCGATGGTAACAGGAGACGGGGAACACGATGTTTACCCAGGTTCGGGCCCTCTCTATGGAGGTAATACCCTACTTCCATCTTGATTGATCCTGATGAATATGAGTGTTACAAGAGTTGATCTACCACGAGATCGTAATGGCTAAACCCTAGAAGTCTAGTCTATGTGTATATGGTAATGAATCCGTCCTATCTGGACTATGCTCTCCGGTTTATATAGACACCGGAGAGATCTAGGGTTACATGGAGTCAGTTACATAAGAAGGAATCTTCATAGCTGGTCGCCTAGCTTGCCTTCCACACCAAGGAAAGTCCAATCCGGACACGAGTATGGTCTTCGGTCTTCATGTCTTCGAAACCCACTAGTCCAGCCCAATGAATAACTGGCCGGACGCCCGAGGACCCCTTAGTCCAGGACTCCCTCACCCGTGATACCGCTGAACCGAAAGAACCGCCTTGCTCAAATTTGTGGGGGTACTTTCATAACTTACCCCACATTTCGGACAAGCGCGTCCCAAGCCATGGTTCCCCACTCCCATCCCATCAGCCCACCCATCATACACCGAGGCCGCGAAAACATGCGAAGCCCCACACCCTCCTCCGTCCGCCACCCAGCCGGAGCCTCTTCCACGACGACATCGTCCACAGCAACACCTTGACGTCCCTCATCCACCATACCGGATGAGGATCCATTATCGATGTAAATCGTCCGCTTGATTCGATCGCCCGTCCTCCACCCCCAAGGAGCTGCCCCTATGTTCCCCTCGTCTTTCGCGCCACCTCCATTCCCACACCTTGTCTTCACCTACACCACCGGAACAGCACAAAATCGGATGAAGCTGAGGCCTACTCGGCGCCACCAAAGAGGTTGTACACTAATTGCCGCATTTTCTTCTTGATTCGATCTCACGGTGCTGCCGGCGCTCGGTCCCGAGCTGACAAAGCGCGACTCCATCCACGGCGGTGTCGCCGGCCCACTTCCTCCATGGCATCGCTCCCTCGGCGGCGACGTCCACATCTGTCGGATGTGGGGTTCCGACAAACCCTTAAGGTTCAAACACTAGGGTGCGCACGAAGTCTTTCCCTCCTACCGATATACGCCCTAGCTCGCTAAGATCTCGTGGACGAACTCGACGAACTCGCAACACAAATAGACACGAGGTTTATACTGGTTCGAGCCACTGTTGTGGTGTAATACCCTACTCCAATGTGGTGGTGGTGGATTGCTTCTTGGGCCGATGATGAATAGTACAAGGGGAGAACAACCTCCTGAGGTTGAGGTGTTCCTGTGTGTACGAGCTTGTGCACGTCTCTGGATCTGATTGCTACTACTGTGGTGGCTAGACCTATTTATAGAGGCCCTGGTCCTCTTCCCAAGTATCGAGCGGGAAGGGAGCCAACAATGGCGGCCAAATTTGAAGGGGGACAGCTAGTACAAGCTATCCTGACAAAAGTGGTCTTTCCCTGCGAAAAGCTCTGGTGGTGATGCCGTCTTGGGCTCCATGATGACCTCCGTCTTGCCGTCCTCCTGGTCTTGGTCTCGTTGCACCAATATAGCAACCTTCTCCAGATGCCTCGGTACTCTTCGCCTGTGCTAGCCTCCTTAGCACCAAAGAGGAAATAAGGACGCTCGTGCGCTGGCGCCCGCCTGGCACCGTTCGTCATGGCTCACGTCACGAGAGCCTCGTGAGGTTTTGCCCAACCTTGATATCTCTGCTCCTTGCGAGCCTTCCTGGCTAGGCCACTCCAGAGGAGGTCTTGTGTCGTTCGTCTCGCGAGGCTCGGACCCTCGCGAGGGTCTTGGATGCCTTGTTGGTGAAGATGGGCGTGCGGCTCTTTGGCTTAGCCGTCTTTGTGGGCAGCTTGAGCGAGCAAGTCTGAGGACCCCGTTCCGAGAACACGGCGATGCCCGGGCCCAAGGTTCGCTCGGGCTTGGCTTCACGGCGAAGCCAAGGGTCAAGTTCGGAGCACCGCGGGCCCCCAAAGCCTGCGGCCTCGGTTGACACATGGCAGTTGATTGGATGTGTTCGTCTCCGCTTCCCATGCTGCCTTGGCGATTGCACGACTTGACAAGTCCCTGCAAGGAAACCATCATTACCTGCGATCGTGGGAGACGCCGGTTGGCCTTCTTCCGCTATAAATGGGGAGGGGGCGGAGCCCCCGTCGCCCATCTCTTCCTTGCTTGCTTTCTTATTCCTCCTTGCTCCACTCCTGACAACAATGGCGCCCATCAGAAGGTTTTCTACTAAAGAGAAAGGAAAGGCTCCCCGTGATGACCCGGGGCCACTTCCGCTGAAGAAGAGGTTGATCCATCGCCGTGATGAAGCGACGATGCAGGTGGTGACGAGGCCTTGGTGCGAGCGGCCTACTCCGGGGTACCCGCTACCCTTGTATGCCCGAGCCGAGGGCTCGGGAGGACAGAGTGAAGAGCAGCACCGCCCGCGCCGCGTTCGGGGTCACCGTGCCGCTGCCCCTGGGATCCATGCCGCGGACTCCTCGCGCGAGTTGGTGCTGTGGGCGGCGATGCCTCCAAGCTCCTGGATCCGCTTCCCGCGGTTCTTCTCGGACGTGATGCCGCTGAGGGGGCCTCTCGAGCTCTGGCTGCAACACGCCGACTGCAGCGCTCCGGCGACCGGAGCGGAGATCGAAGCTGTCCCCATCGGCAAGATCTTCATGACTCGTGGCCGGGGTGAGATCGCGCGAGTCTGCCGTGCAAGGGGTGCCCTCGCGATCCACTTTGAGTATGACGACGTCTCCACGCTATTCTTCAAGGTTTTCGATGCTGAGCGACGCCGTCTGGAGTGCTGCTCCGGAGAGGAGCGCCAAACCGACGTGCACCCCGTTCGCGGCTACTCCAGCAGCAGTAGCCCTTGGGAGTCCAGCAGCCCTCCACGAGCTTCTGAGACTCGGGAGGCGGCGAAGATAGCTCGTGCCCCGAGCTCTCGCGCTTTCGAGGCAGGCAGCGGCGACCGGCCCGTCGCCGCGGCTGTCTGGATGAGGTTAGCGCCACCTCCATATTACCGCGATGATGGTGTCACTACGGAAGGGTGTAGATAGGATTCCCCTTAGCATCAGCTTTTGTTTCCTGCGAAGAATCATGAATTACCCCGTGGGGGCAAGTAAGGGTCTGTAATGTCTCTTGTGCTTATCTTCCCTGTTATGAGAATTTGGTGAACGCATGCCCCGTTAGGGCTCGGTCCCCCCTTTCTTTCCTCGCGATAGGTTGTTGCTCTACGCTGACAGGTCCCGGTCCCCAGGCAGGCTACAGCAGTCGCTGATATGCCAGGTCGCGTGTCGTGGTCAAGGCCAGGAGGTGTGCGGCCCGAGCACTACAAAAAAAAAGACACATCCGTGACATTTTGGGCCGAAAGAAAAAAAATTATGTCATACATATGACACTTCTATGACGATAATTGTGATAGAACCCGGTATCATCATGGATGTGGTGGGCTCCTACTTCTATAACAAAAAATCATGACAGAAAATGGGCTTTTAAGTCTGGGCGGGCGGAGCGCAGCTGCATGACATTCTTTGGGCAGTCCATGACGGAAAAACCCGTGGTAAGCGAGGAGAGGAAAATTTTGGGAGTTGCGGTTACGGTGGGTGGTCGGGGGGCGGCGATGCGTTTCTCTCGTGCGTGCGTGCGTGTGTGCAGGCGTTGGCTCTAGCTGAACCCGGCGGCGTTGGGCTCTAACGAACCCGGCGATTGCTGCAGAGCTACGCGTTCTTGAACCCGGCGATCGATCGATGGCTGTTAAGCGAACCCGATCGAGATTCGCCGCTCTGCTGCTAGCGAAGCCGATCGATTGGATGAACGATGGCGTTGTGGGGGGGTTGGATGAATAGTGGCGGTGGCGTTGGCTCGGATGAACAGGACCCGTGGTGTGGAGGCTGGATGAGCGGTAGATGGTGGAAGGGTGGCCGTGGAGGGTGGTTGAGCAGGACCCGTGGTGTGGAGGGCTGGATGAATAGTAGGCGATGGAGGGGTGCCCATGGAGGGTGGTTGAGCAGAGGCGGTGGAGTAGCGCGCGGTGGAGGCTGGATGAGCAGGGAGCCCGTGGAGGCTCGAGGAGGTCGACGGTAGCCCGTGGAGGCTGGAGGAGGTCGACGGTGGAGATGAACAGTATCCGTGGAGTCCCGTTTTGCGGATCGCCACACCCTCCCGATGAACAGGACCCCGTTTGGACAAGTAGGAGGTCCGTTTGTCCGTTTGTGGTCGCCACACCTCCCGATCAACAGGACCCCCGTTTCGACCGTAGGAGGTCTGTTTCCTCCGTTTTGTGGTACGCCACACCCTTCCCGATCAATAGGACCCCCGTTTCGACCGTAGGAGGTCCGTTTCCTTCGTTTTGCGGTAAGCCAGACCCCTACCGATAAACAGGACCCTGTTTCGAACGTGGCCGGTCGAACACAAGGCCGTTTCCTCCATTCTGCGGTAAGCCAGGCCTCGTTTCCATCGCCTGTTCCGTCCAAGCCGGTTGGCTCCCACGCGTTTAGTTGCCTCCCAATGAACACAACGCATTCCGTTGCCTCCCCATGAACACGACGCATTCCATTGCCTCCCCATGAACACGACGACGACGTTGTTTCTCCGTTCCGATCCAGCCATGTACACGAGCCCTCACCGTATGCATGCGTGAGTAGACGTTCGAGACCTTGCCCGTATGTACGTATGTGGGCGTATTTCCTTCCTTGCACCCTGGCCGCTGTATGTACGTGTACATGCTACGTGTGTGCCTCTACTATGACACGTGCGCGCCTCTACAACGACCAGTATGTACATACACGTTTGCGACCAGAATGACAACGGTACGTACGCTTCGACCAGGTGGGTCCCGACTGTCAGGCACTTCTTTGTGTGCGAAAATGTAGCTGGTGGGTCCCAGCAGTCAGAGGGGTGAATCGTAATATTTTTTTGCCCGGACGCACTTTCTTTGCGTGCGAAGATGTAGCTGGTGGATCCCAGCAGTCAGGGGGGCGAATCATTTTTTTTTGCCTGGACGCACTTCCTTGCGTGCGAAGATGTAGCTGGTGGGTCCCAGCAGTCAGGGGGAAACGTTTTTTTCACGAAATCGGTGGCCCGTCCGGTGGGTCCCATTGTCGGTGGAGGAATCATTATTTTGCGGCGTAATAAGGAGGCACTTCCTTCTGCGGCCGTGGACCCAGCTGTCGGCCTCTCCACGTCAGATCCACGTCCGATGGAAGTCGTTCCTTGACAACGTTGACCACGCCGCGCCGAGAGCACGACGGCGAGGCCTAGGAAGGGGACGACTTCGGGCCGGGAAGCGCAGCGATGGATGCCGCGAAGAGGAGTCTGAGGTTCACTTGGTTCGGCTGCGGTGTGAGGATCTGTTGTCGCCGTAGAATAACAGGGGTGTGGGTGAGTAGAGGATGGCCTGGCCAGCGGTAGGAGTAGTAGGGGTGGTGAGGCCTCCGCGGCATCACAACCGACCACGGGAGGTAGGAGCACGCAGCACGACCGCGCTGGTTTGGGCGGCTGGAGCAAGAAGACCGGAGGTTGAAGAAGCACTACGGCCGTTGGATGAACATCGTGCGATAGCAGGAGCTAGAATCATTCATATTGACTAAGTTGACAAAGCCCTCCGTCCCGTCAACTTGGTAGGCCCTAAGTCAGCCTCTCACTATCCTGGGTTCCGGTGGCGGGGAGTATTCATTTTTGTGCGTAATAAGGAGGCACTTCCTTGCGTGCGAAGATAGCTGGTGGGTCCGACATGTCAGCGGGGGGCACGTTTTTTTCGCGAAATACAGAGGCCCTTCCAGTGGGTCCTAGCTGTGAGGTGGAGGAATCATTATTTTGCGCGTAATAACGAGGCATTTCCTTGTGTGCGGCCGTGGACCCAGCTGTCAGCCTCTCCACGCACAGTCTACTTCCGATGGTGTCGTTCATTGACCACGTTGACCACGCCACGCCAAGCGCATCCAAGGTGGTGGACGACGGCGAGGCCCCGGACAGCAACGAGGAGATGGGAAAACCGGGAGTAGAGTCGCAGACGGAGAGGTGTCTGAGGTTAACTGGTTCTAGTGCGGTGTGGTTCAGCGATCGGTGGAGAAGAACAGGAGGTGTGGAGGGTGGAGGATGGCCGGCCAGCGGTGGAGTAGCGCTTTATAGCGGCGTGCTAAGCGAGCTGCTAGCAGCAGGAGGCGGGAGGTGGTCCCGGCGGCGCTGGAGGAAGAAGACGAGAGATTGAAGATGGATGCCGGTCGTTGGATGTAAATCCAACGGCTAACATGTCAGAATCATTTGTTGACTAAATTGACAACGACTTGCGTTGGCTTCGACCTATTGGCCCACATTTCAGCCTCCAAAAATGTGGCACGTATTCAACCCATTTTTTCAGAATTTACAGTCTTTTTTTTGCGTGGTAGAATTTACAGTCAATTTGATCTTTTTTTGAATTACAGCCATTAGCTGGGCTGGGTGAACAAATAATGTAGCGTCCATGCGGCCCATTTATTTTATTTCCTAAAAAATTACAGGCCATTTGCACTTTCTCGAAATACATGATTTTGTTGGGCTGATTCTAATTATAATGTTGGGTTGGGCCAGCAATGTTATCAAAAAATAAAAAGGGGCTGAGCATTTTGTTATAAATATATTTAAATAATAAGTGATATTATTACATTCGTCCTTAAATCTTACCAAGCTTTTGTACACAATCACTAGGATTTTCGTGCCAAAACAATCCAGGATTTTATTTGTTAAGAAATTATTTTTATAAGTTAATAAGATGTGGGATATTGTTTTCTTACATATGTAAGTATCTTTAAATATATGATGACAATAAAATAATATATAATAACATATAAAATAATTTAAATATATATAATATAGTTAGAAGGAAACATAAGTTGGACCGGCGTTCCTATTCTTATATAGAAAAATAGAACAGACCTCTGTTTTCTTCAAAAAATACATAAATTGGGCTGCCAAAATAAAACCTCGGATGGGAGGTCCATAGGCCGGTCGATACATGACGGCCCTAAGAAAAAACAAACATGTTAAGAATGAAAACCTAGACGGGGCAGCCCAAAACCACGTCCAACACTTGCCAAAACTTCGTCCCTCGTTTTCTCGTGTTTACTTCTCGACATTGTGTGGGCATTTTGGTGTGCATCATATGAAGATGTGCTATGCATGAATGTTGATCAGCATGATGTTAACTGGCTGGTAGTTCCATTTTCGACCATGAATAAAACTTCCAACATGATGTTAACCTTGTTTGAAAAGGCCGTGTTAATATAAATGCTCACGCCTCTGAAAGTTGCAGTTTCTTATACGAAAGCGAAACTTGCAGTTTCTTCTCTGAGAATCACATTGTCTGCACTTTTATACTCCTATGAAACTACATTTTTAAGTGCTAAAAATAGATCTCTAGAATTCATAAAATACTTCATATGCTCAATACTACAAATCTGAAATTCAAAAGACATTCATATCTGAAAGTACTCTCAAAATACACAACACAAAACACAATTCACAACCTGCAAATCTGACAACCCTAAGCTCCTCTAACAATTCACAACCTGCCCGACTATTGGGCTGGGGGGCAGCCCCCTCCTATTCCTCGGCGGCAGACAGCCGCCCGTGAACGATGTGAATGGCGAGGAGGCGATGGCGGGAAGCGTCGTCGGGCCAACTGCTTTTCTCCTCTTGCAGTTGGGTTCGGTCAAGGAAGATTCCACCGGCTCGCTCTGGCAGGACACCCTCACAAATGGCACCCTGTAGATGCTCAATCCTTCAATCTCTGGTGGATGCTCCATCTGGGATCGATACTCCCACCACCGCTCCCTCACGATCGGATTCGGTGAATCTGTTTGCTCCATGGCCCAGAGGAGCAGCTCTATGTACTCCGGCGCGACTCCCTCCGGGAGTATCGCCGCCTTTTCGCTCTGTTGGAGATATTTGGCCATGGATGTCGCCATCGCCGCTAGTTGGTCCTTGTTGTCAAACCAAGACTGTATCTCCAACATCCTAGCTAGCTTCACAGGGTCACCGTCTGCGATCCTCACGTATCGGTTGTACTCCTCCATCGATCTACTTCTCCACAGCACCTTCACTCGCCGGCGGTGGTTTTTGAATGGAAGAGGAGAGGAGCAGCGCCGGTTTTGGATTAGAACGAGAGAGGAGCGATGCTGGTTTTGGACTGGAACATGAGAGGAGGGGCGGTGGTTTTGAAATGGAAGAGGAGAGGAGCGGCGCTGGATTTAGATTGGAACAGGAGAGGAGCGGCGGTGGTTTAAGAGGAGAAGAGCGGAAGAGCGGCGCTGGTCTTGGAAGTATTTTTTTGTTGTTTTGCGTATTTTGGGTCAAAGTTTGACCACGTACTGTATTTGACAAGCAAAATGTGAATGCATGTCACCAAAAATTGTATCGTTTGGTTCGTATCTGAATGTACTTTCAAATTATATTATTTTTGCAACATATAACATATATTTTATGTGCGAAAATCATGGTCAATTATGACCCAGAATAAAAGGGAGACTAGTTAATGTGGGGTCGCTTTCTTAATTGAAGGGTAAATTGATTTTGATTTTGATCCGATCCTGTGCTTGACCCTCTCGCCCAATCCTTAATTGCTGCCGCACGCTCCTCTTCCTCTTCTCCATTGCAAAACCACGTCCTCTCCTCTTCATCATCTCCATTCCAAAACCACCGTCTCGCCTCTCCTTCTTCTGATCTTCTCCATTGCAAAACCACCTCCTCTCCTCTCCATCATCTCCATTCCAAAACCACCATCTTGCCTCTCCCTCTTCTCTATTGCAAGACTACCGTCTCTCCTCCCATCTTCCAAAGCTAGCACCGGACCACTCAGAAGGACATCTATGGAGAGGATGCAGCAGCGAATCAGGCAGATCGCCGGCGGCGACCAGGCAAAGTTAGCTAGGTTGAAGGAGATCCTTACTTGGTTTGACAATAAGTGGGAGATTTCGAGGACGGTGCGGGCCATGTGGCAATGTATGCGAAAGAGCGAGACAGTGGCGATGAGGGCGGCGATGTACATGTACTCCTCGGCGGCAGTCATGCCGCAGTCCTCCGAGTTCATCGAGTATCTCCTCTGGGCGATGGAGCAGACAGATTCGCCCGAGGCGACAGTCAGGCGGAGGTGGTGGGCGTACAGGTCGAAGGTCGAGCACCCAGAGGATAACGAATCGATCGAGTATGGTGTGCCGTTCGTGAGGGTGCAGAGCCAGCCGGAGCCACAGGAGTATTCGTTCTCCCACCGCAAGAGGAGGCCGGATGGCGCGACGTCGCTTCCCCTCCATTCTCCACGGTTTCCTCGATCCTCGCCTCGTTTCAACGGCGGCGGTAGGGTTTCAGGAAAGCTTCGCACTAACCTAATCTTCCACCTGCTCATGCTTACAATCAGTGTGACAGCTAATGAAAATCATGCTTACAATCAGTCTCTGAGTACTACGCCAATCACCCTAAAATAGCTCTGGACCTTTGGGTCAAAGTTGTGACACAATGTACAAATAAAGAAAAATAGATTGGTGCTTCTTTGGAAAAGAGTACTCCCTAGAAAACTGCCAATATAAGCTACTAGTATTTGGTTAGAGGATTTGCTGCCGAGAAAGATCCGTCCACGAGGCGCCACACATCCCATTGGTGGTGGTGGATGCCAATCGTGCATGCAGCATGGTTGGTGTCGGTAATTTTACTTGGCACACCTCGCACTCTGCATATATGTCGGTTCCATACGTACATTTGTGCAGTTCCACCAAAATGCAGCTGAATAACCCTGTTTGCACGAGATAATGAAAAAGCGTGATTACATTATAGTGGCACTAGTTGATGAAACACACAAAATAAATAGAAGAAAATATTGCGATAGTATCATAGTATGCCATGCTGCGAGGCGAGATGGGCCTGCGACGCCTCATCTGTCGCCTCATCTTGGACATCGTCCCAAGTCTCCCAGATACACCTTACGCGATGATGAACATCAGTGTACAGCGGTAGTACAAGGAGGCGCCTTGAGACATTCAAATCTCTATTTTTGTACATATCAACTAAAATTAAGCACCCAGTTTGCAGAAACGCTTAAACATTAACAATGGGACTAGTTGATGAAACATACTTTAACAAAGAGAAGCACTTTCTTTATCTACATTGGAAATGAAATGATAGAGATGACACTTGCTCTATTTTAACTGTATTATTACTTCATTTTATCAGTGGCACTAGGGTCGAGCAGGTGGCAAGCGAGGTGTCTTGTGCGTCCAAGGATGGAGGCAGGGGTGCTTAGACTGGGATGCTGAAGCTGGCTCTTTCAGTCACCAACATGGATGATTCAATTCATGGGACCTTTTGGTGCAGTTCACCTAAAATGAAGCAATGTCCCGTGAGCTAGCAGCTTCTTCTTCAAATTTTTTTAAGAAAAGGGCTCCAGCCCCGGTTCCATTTCCATCGAAAAGAAACCCAGAGCTTCTTCTTCATTAGTTGCAATAAAATTGAGCAACATCAAGGTTGGTTGTGAAGCTCTGGAATGCTCAACTATAATTTGGATATCATTTGTGCAGTTCAACTAAGATCGGCGTGAAATGTATATCTCTGTTTGCACAAAAAGGTGGAAAGGAGGGTGACTAACAAGTGATGAAACATGCATCAAATGAAAAGAAGCATGTTCCTTATCTGAATGGCAATCCTACAAGGACAGTAGCAATTTCTAAAGCGGTGGCATTGCTAGATATTAGTGTGGGCATTAGGATTAACTATGACAACCGTTAAATACGACATTACTTTGGGCACGGGAGAGTAGGCGGACCAGGACAGTTGCATTTCTAACGAAAAGAACCAACTTATCTTAATGGGAAATTTTAGCAGGACATGTAAAGAAGTGCCATTGATTCATATTACTGGAGGCATTACATTGAAAACAACATTGGTTTAACGTGTCCTTACTTTTAACGGTCGATTGCTACATTTTACGGTGGCATTACATAAGAGTGGCTCGGGGCAACAAACATCAGAACAGGATATCTGGGTTGGTCCCATTTTTGTTCGGTATAGCCACCTTATACTGTGTGAGGCTAGCAAATCTAGTGCTGGACTTACTCTGTTGACTTGTCCCCCAGTCCCCACTTTCTTTCCTTTTTCAACCAATAGATCGGGTTTATATTGAGTTTGTATTGTGTTTCCCTTTATTTCCCTATTAGACCTAGAGACCAGTTGGATAGCCAGTCTCTGCTACTTTTCGCCCCCATTATTTCCTCTTTCGACCAAGTCCTAGATTCAGGTAACAAATCCTCCCCCACCCCCACCCCTTTCTTCCTTGTTTGAACCAAGTAGTACTAGATTCGAGTGCATGAACTAGTTTTACCTCTTAAACGTAAAAAAATTAGGTGGTTTTCGAACAGCCGATCGATCCTATCTATGAGGGGGCCTGAGAAATAGTAAAAGATACAAATGCAGCGAGTCAGGAGCTCGTGAAGTAGAGCAAGGCCGGTTTCGAAGGAAGTTATACCTGATGGTCGCCGGGATGTCGCTAGGTGGGCGGCGGGAAGCCGGATCTGCCCACACTACGGCAGCAAGGAAGAAGGGGTTGGAGGCCCTCCCTCGCCAGTGGTGCTTGGGAGAGAACAACAAGGCAGGCTGATCGGGACGCAGCCAGCAGTGGGTAAGAGCCGTCGCTGAGGACGACCACGTGAACGTTGCACCTTCTCACCTTCCCCGGCGGAGAGGATCCGGCTGGATCTGTAACCAGCGGTGAGCAGAGAGAGAGAGTGTGTGGCCACCGCTGTCGTGTTTAGATCCGGAGAGGCCGAGACAATGTGAAGAGAGCAACACTAGCAAGCAAGCGTGGAGGCTCCTGCCTATATAGTGGAGTAGCACTAGTTTTCTTTTGTCTACCGGAGCCGGCTTGACCTGGTCAATGACTGTCGAGAAGTCTTCATGCACGTGGCCCGGAGGCGCAGTTGTCGTCATTTTGATCTAAAGCACCGGATTATAACATATAACACGAAAAAATGCCACATAACAAGAAATCATAACCTCACTGCCCAAAGGAGACAACATGAATCCTGACGGACAAACTAGACGAGGAACAAAGCTCAAATTAAAGATAAACTCGTAGAAAAGGGGTCCATCAATAGATGTCCTAATTAACATAGCCGGCTTGACCTAGATGGCAGCCGAGTAGTCACTATTCGTGCATGTGCCCCCAATGACTAGCCCAACACAGTTGTCGTTGTTTAACCCTCGCAGTGATCCGAAGCACATGACACCTAATTTTGTGAGATGACAAGAAACCTTTTTTGAGATTTCTCACCACAACTATAGCCATGTACAACACAGCCTGCACGATATGTAGACGATAGCCAATCTAGGCGTGTCTGCTGGAGTCTGGTCACATGCATGGACGAACTGATCTTCCGTGTCTTGCAGGGATCGTCCAGGCACCAACGTAGTACAACACTTCTCTAGTACTATCGCTCGTCTCCCTCTTCTATTAAGTCACCCGACTTGCAGGGCCGGGGAGTGTGCCTATGGTCGGTTCTCAATTGTCGTCCCACATGTGTGTGCGAACGCAATATGACGTGCGTTCCATTCGGAGAGCAGCGTGCCAGACCGACCGACCGTCTGGGGTGCGACGCGAACGCGACGGGCGTGTTGTATACTCCGTACATGTGTACCGCCGTTTTCTAGACGCTTTGCTCCATGGCCCGGGCGCAATCCATGGATACAAAATTAGTATACTGTATACTATTTAAAAGTCGAGGGCGGGGCTTTTCTTGCGCGGTAGGCGGCGGGGCACTTCCGCCTAGTCGGTTCGACAGAGACGCGAGAAGACGAGGGAGTAGGCTGCTGCAAACGTAGGGATGTGTGATTTGACAGCGAGTTACTGCTGGACAGGTGGGGCCCCATGATTTGACTTGCCATTATCATTTTAACTGTGGTGCTACGACTGGCGTGAGTCTCCTAATTCCTGACCACCTCCATACAGGTGCCTCTCCCGATGCTCCACCATGTAGTAGAGAATGGCTCTTGCATGAGAGCCCACTTCTCCACTTTTTCCTTGCCTCTCTTTCCTCCACATATGCAAAAATGCCATGTAAAGCACACTATTGTACTTACTTGCTCCTACAAGTGCTTAAGCTTGCCACATAGGCATAAAGTCTGATGTGGAAAGTTAATCAAGAAGAGAGAGACTAGTTTGGTGACCCAAGGAAGAAACGATGCTAAGCGCGTGTACCTAGGTGAAAAGACAATTTTGAGTCTATAGCTAATTAAATGAAGCAAACTTAGCAACACCATTTCATTGGAAGAGGTCACTCCTTGGCAAATGCAATAAATACTAGTACTCCATGTGTCCCATAATATAAGAACGTTTT
Organism: Aegilops longissima; assembly: GCA_021605205.1. NCBI lineage: Eukaryota > Viridiplantae > Streptophyta > Magnoliopsida > Poales > Poaceae > Aegilops > Aegilops longissima. Next base: position 578,710,972 of record CM038681.1, read on the forward strand.
TGGCACTAACTAGTGTCAAAAACGTTCTTATATTATGGGACGGAAAATCTGAAGAAATAGATAGAGAGGAGTAAAAAATATACACTTATAGCCAACCTTATAGCTAACCTTGTTGTAGTATGAGTGACTAAGTGATGACTATGTATGACATGCCAACATCAGATAGCCTAACGCACCATGTTAAATCTCCAAGGGCGCGACCGCGCGTGCGACGCGACGGTCGTGGTAGGTGCGACCATGATACGGGGTGCTGGCAGCCCTTGGATCTGAGATCAAGCGGTCGCATGCTAAGTTGCTGAAAATTTGCAGAATAACCCTCCCGCGGCAACCGGCAAATTTCCTCCCGCGGGCCGGAGTAGGTTTCTCGGTTGGGTTTAATGGAGGCGAGGAGGCGTGTTCAGCCGGGCATGTAGTGGACGGCGCAGTACTATTCGATTTGACAACTACAACTAGTATATTATAAAAAACAAAGAAGAGTAGTAGAGATAGATATAAGAATAGAGACTAGGGAGGAGCACCATCTCTTTGCCGTGGGCTACTCCTGCGCTCCATTCGGTGACATAGCGTCCCCTACAGCCACTCCCTCCTCCTGCTCCATTCGGCGGCGTTGTTGACATTTGGGGAGCGCACTCTCGCGACTGCTAGCAGCCACGACTTCACCGACGACGACTTCTTCCCCGACCTCAGCAACCTCTTCCTCAACGACATGGGAGACAACCTCAACGCCAATGGTGCTGCTCTCGTTGCATCGTATGTGTTTATGTCCTTCCTGTTCGAAATCGTGGTAGAATTCATGTTTCTACTCTGTGTCCTAGACTCGATCTGTTCATCTACTATGCTAGTCTGCATGATTAGTTTAATCTCTGTTATAGCCGTCATGATTTATTTTGTAGTAAATCTCGTAGTAACTTGCTCATATATTCAAGCGGCGGAACGCCCCTACAGCCACTCCCGTTTCATGGGCGGCCTGGTCGATGCCTCCAAGGAGCCCTTCGTCTCTGCTATGAGTGCCGGTGCCGTTTTGGGGCTCGCCATGGACATCGTGCATCACCGACGCAGCGCGCGGCGATCACTCTGGCCCTTGGCGAAGAACATCAAGTACAAGGCGTGCTACCCGTTCACCGTGCGGAGTCGTTGGAGGATCGCGCGCTGCTAGTCTCGGAGGAGGACTGCAGCGTCTTCCTCTTGATCGTGGCCACCGGCGAGGCCCACGAGGCCGCCGCCACATCTCTGTAGTGTCGTCGAGGCGGCGACGCCACGACGCCGACATCGACACGAGGCCGATGTACGGGTGCGTTCTCACTATTACTACCCCTCGGAGGTCCGTGGGTGGCGACACTGGCTACGTCAAGCTGACTTGGCTCTGCCGAGCTGGGACCTTCCCGCCGATGTGGACATGGAAGATGCATGGTATCATTTGACCCCCAACAATGTGCATGGGGACTCCAAGGAGGTTCACCTGGACATATGCATTACTAAGTTAAATGTTGATCATTAGTCTTCACTCAATGTAATCCGATGTCTACGCATGTGGAGACTTCCATGCATGATCTTGCTCTATTGGAGTATCGCGCATGAATAAAAGTGTACATTTATGGTTTAGTCTAGAATCTTCCATGTATGAATTTTTACTACAGTACCGGTGAAAGACTTATGATGAACCATTTCTGTCAAAGCACAATAAGAGTTATTTCTTCACAAGTTTTGGATGCAGGTTGAGTAGTTGAACGCTTTTGTTTGCAAAAGATACTTTTTTATCTATTTCACCCGGATGTTTCTGAGCTCTAGAGATGAAATAATATCCGAAGAAACCTATCGATACCTGTTACACATGAGATGACCCCCACATCCTTTGTCAAAATAAACAACACCCCGATCAATGCATTTCACTCTTCCGTGCAACGGACGGGCACCTTACTTGCTCCTACAGGTGCTTAAGCTTGCCACATAGGCATAAAGTCTGATGTGGCAAGTTAATCAAGAAGAGAGAGACTAGTTTGGTGACCCAAGGAAGAAACGGTGCTAAGCGCGTGTACCTAGGTGAAAAGACAATTTTGAGTCTATAGCTAATTAAATGAAGCAAACTTAGCAACACCATTTCATTGGAAGAGGTCACTCCTTGGCAAATGCAATAAATACTAGTACTCCCTGTGTCCCATAATATAAGAACGTTTTTGGCACTACACTAGTGTCAAAAACGTTCTTATATTATGGGACGGAGGGAGTATGAAGAAAGAGATAGAGAGGAGTAAAAAATACACTTATAGCCAACCTTGTTGTAGTATGAGTGACTAAGTGATGACTATGTATGACATGCCAACATCAGATAGCCTAACGCACCGTGTTAAATCTCAAAAGCGCGACGCCATGGCGCCACAACCGTCGTGGCAGGCGTGACCATGATACGGGCTGCTGGCAGCCCTTGGATCTGAGATCAAACGGTCGCATGCTAAGTTTCTTAAAATTTGCAGAATAACCCTCCAGGATAGGATATTCACCCATAGGTCTAGAATCACGCCATGCAACCGTTCGATCTCAGATCCAAGGGCTCTCGGAAGCCCGTATCATGGGAGAATGGAAAGCCACTACCCTGCCATTCGCACGCTGGCAGTTCTCTCCTACTCGTCCCCGCACGTCCTTTAATACTATGGCGGTTCGCTCCTAGTCGTCCCGTCCATTCACATTACGGCAGTTCCACTAATCCTAACCCTCCTCCCAAATCCATGGCGTCCCAAATCTCCCCGATCAGCGGTGAGTACAAGGTCAGAACCATCACCGACGATGATTTCGACGTCATCTACACCCGTTCTTCGGCGACAGTGAAAGGATGCCTTTCTCGCTTCAGACGCATGTTCGAAGACTCAGATGATGAGTGGGTCGCTAGGCTAGATGTTGAGTACACCACAGTCCTGGGACGAGAGAAGGATCTAAAGGATGAAGAGAGGAAGAAGCCCGCCGTGATCCAGGTTTGTGTGCATGACTTATGCTTGGTCTACCACATATGCCATGCCGATGTTGAGTGCCAGGATTTTAAGGAGTTCCTCGAGAGCAACCTAGTCAAATTCGTTACTGTAGACTTTGGTAACGACAAAGAAGTCCTGCGTCGGATAGGCCTCGTTGTAGACAACACCTTCGACCTCCAAAAGAATCGGCTGGTGTCCTCTCGTCAGCCTTCAATGCTGACCCTGGCAAGAGCTATGGTTCATCCTTCGTACGATAAACTGGAGAAACCTCCATACACGTTTCATCGTCATGCATGGTAGCGGAATGTACTAGGTATAGACCACATCCACTACGCTGCAATGGATGGCTACCTTTGTTTCAATATCTACAAGGGTTGGATGAAGAGCAACAGCCAAGTTGGCGGTTCAAGCATAGAAGTATCGGCCAAGAGGAAGAGGGACAAGGGCGAAGTCGAGGACGTGGACGAGGACTCCGAGTAAGGTGGCAGTGTCGTTGCTCATGGTGGTTCTAATGCAGTGTCTACCGGGATAGTTGCAAAGTTTAATTTCAGGTGTGCTTAATTTAATTTGAGGGTGTGTTGTCTTTGAGCCCCAGCAGAGAACTATGTTATGTTTCTTCTTGTTACTTTAACTCTTTAGTGCGTACATACTAGTATTTCTTACATTTCATCTTTTAGTTGGTATAGTACTACCACTCGTTTCTTCACATTATATCGCATACAATATATATGGCCAACATCATATTGCCAGCAGTTTAGTTGTCAAAGAATTTCAGGGTGCTTAGTTTTGTCAAAGAATTCCAAGGTGCTTAGTTTTATTTGAGGGTGGGTTGTCTTTGGACACCATTATTGTGACTAGCCTTTTTAATAGTACTATATGCATAATTTGGCGACCGACACTCTCTATATGTACCAACTTTTTTTTTAATTTCAAGTTTTGCTCCATGGCGCTATCCATCGATACTACTGATGTTCAAAAGTATACATTTTTTAAAAGGCTAGAGGGTGGGGCAGTCTAGCTTGGTCGGTTTCACGAGAGGCGAGGGCCTTTGTGATTTGACGGCTCATTACTGCTGGAAGGCGGGGCCTTATGATTTGAGTGCTCGTATAAATGCACCAACGACCTGATCGAGGAGTAGCAAAGAACCGTGCGGTATACTCAAGTTTTGCACTCGAGTAGTACTGCGACGGAGGAGCACGAAACACGGCAGCCCAGTGCCATATGGCGATAAAAAATGATCTAATTTGCTAGTCATCTCATTGTTAGCATTGTTCTATTCATTTCGTAAAAAAACCATTGTACTATTCATGCCTCGCAGAGAACGTGACACGTGCGGCGAAACACCCGAAGCAAAAGATGAAACACATCAGCAAAAGAAGAAGGAAGATTATCACCCCAAATGATCTAATTCACCGTGGAGTCGTAACTGCTTCTTCATTGCCTCCACGACCTCCATATCCTTGCGTTTCTCCTCCGCCATCTTCTTCATTCTGTCCATGACACGGGATTTCTCAACACGAGCCTTCATCATCTGTTCCACGGCCGCATTACGTACCTTGACAGCAGCCGGGTGCTCGATGCGGAGCTTCGCCAACTCCTCCTTCTGTTCCATGACGAGGGCATGCAGCATCTTCATCGAGGAACTACTATTCTCATGCAGCTTCTTCCAGCCGGCGTTCTTCTCCTTTAACAGGTCGATCTCATGGCAGAGCTTCGCCTTGTCCTCCTGAAGTCGCAAGATTTCGCCGGTCGCCTTCTTCTCCGAGGCAATGCTCTTCTTCACCAGCGTCACCAAGCCGGCGGTCAACTCCCCCTGCTGATTGAGCTCAGCGGGCATGTCGTCGAGGCTCTCCTTCAGCAAATCCATCAAGCCTTGGATGAACTCCTTCTGCTTATTGAGGTGCTTATTGAGCTGATCGGGCATGCCGTCGAGGGATAACGACTCCAGCTCTGCCGGCTCGGCATGTTCGCCTCCGCGGCTAGGGCGCTCCTGGGAGCCATCTCCTGCCCGTGAGAGATCTTTCGAGGTCTCTGCGTGGCGGCGAACCCTCTCTTTTTTTCCACAGCCTTGGTTGCCGCTCCCTTGTTACGAGTAGTTCTCGACCTAGAGCTCTGCTCACCGGTCATGGCAACGACGGACGAAGAAGAAGCACTTATGAGGAGGAAAGGTAGAGTAATTTTCGGTTAGGTAGTTCCCCTTTTTATCACCTAAGTACTAGCACTAGTACTAATACCTGCATAGTGGGAACATGTTCAGGTTTGGTACGTACTAGTAGGTGTGAGCAGGCTTTCGAATGTGATGGGAACAAGGTAAAGATTAATTCATGGTTTTGGTTTCGAGGCCCGAAACGGCTCCCTATGAGTTAAGTGGAACATAAATTTCAAGTACTACACTGCTCAAATGCGTAAATATTATGTTACTGTAAAAATTGGCACAAAATACGAAGGAGACCAATGGAAGTACTAGTTAGCAACCCACGATTTAACTACTCGCATGTGCGCAGTGGAGTAATAATGTCTTTCTTCCGCCCTCACATCCACTCAATTTGCATGCGCTGTATAAATTGACCATCAATGAAGTGAACGACTTTACATGCGTCAAATTATCACATGGGGTGGATCTTGGTACAAATTTGCATCCGCCCGTGTACCTGCGTGTGCATGCGAGGGAATGTGCATGTGTGGCGTGCGTGCACATCTTCTCTTGGTGCATGTACCGCCAGTATGGCTCAGGGAGGACGAGTACATTCTTCTGGAACCAGCAGCACGTCACTGTGATCAATCCATGCAAGGAGGTCACGACAACGCCTCCACATGTGCCACGTTGCTTCATGAACTGTAAGAGAGACACTATGTAGCATGCCATTTGTATACTAATTTACGTGTTTTGCACATACTCGAAGTACTAGTAAGGTACACGTGCATTGCAGGCATCAGATTTTGCAACCAAATTATGAATAAATACCACACTACATCATGTAAGCTCTGAGTCATATATGCCTGATGTCGCCCTTCGTTTAATTCTTATAGTTCATCTCATTCAAAATCAATTAGAGGGTACTTGGATACGTTTTAGTCCCATGACTAAAAGTAGTGAGACTAAAACATGCTAGCCTCATCCATGCTTGGATCCAAATACTAAGGAGACTAAAATCAAGTTAATGAGCATTTATTATCCTCCAAACCCTCCAATCCAGAACTCGCCCGTGTTAAAGGAGAGGAGTTAAATGAGGAGAGAGAGGACTAATCCACATTTTAGTAGGGGTACCCCTGACTAAAAAAATTTAGTCTCAAGACTAGTTTTAGCCCCTCTTTAGTCAGGGGTGCTTGGAACTTTAGTCTCTTAAAGAGACTATTTTAGTCGACTAAAATAAGTCCTTGGATCCAAGCACCCTCTTAGTTTTTATAAAAAAGCTAAGAACGCGGGAATAGGAAAAACATGGGATTATAGTGGAATGTCGTCTTGAATCCTACAGGATTGTACGAGTGTTTGATTGTGCATGGAAAAACGCAGAATTCTTTCAAAGAGGTTTGAGTGGATGGGATGTTTCCTATGAAATCTAGTGCAAATGAATCATATGAAAAAATTCCTATGGTTTACAATCCTACGAATCAAACAACCAAGATAGGAAAAATTCCTAATGATTAGAATCCTCCAAAATTCCTTTGAGAATCCTTTGAATCAAAGAAGCCCTTAATCTATTTTATGATTCATGGAATTGTGCATTGTAAAGCATAAAGTAAAAACAAATAATGGCAATTCAACTAGAAAAAAAGTTTGGGCAGTTATGATACGGAAGATTCTAGAACAAAAGAGAACCACTATTGTTTTGAGGTTTGTGCATTATGCTTAAGTTCAACCATGGAGTCTGCTAGATTGTACATGTGGCAAAATCCGTTGGGGGCTAGAAGATGGTGCGAGGGGCCGAGTGGAGGGAGACTATGAAGGAATGCACAAGTGCGAGATCGATATTTAGAGAGAGGGGGCGAACACATGCGCTGTTGCACGCAGTGGCGGAGCCATGAAAAATAAATGAGCTAGGGGGCCAAGCATTGCTAATCCTTTTCGAGGAGGGTCAATTCATGAAATTAAACCTTTTTAGCAGCAATTGTCTAATGATCACATTCATATTAGCCTCGATATATAGTGATGTTAGGGAGGGGGCAGGGCCCTTACTGCCCCCTGTCTTCGCCATTGTGCACGCTTCTGAGAGATGAAGCGGAAGGCATGGATGATGAGAGGGGGACGTTGGATATATAATTAATGTGGGTGTATTAGCTATATATGTTAATCCTATATAGAGAGGTATAGATTGATCGATATGGACGTGGGAAAGAGGGCGAGACCTCACTGGATATATCGATTGATCGGTTTGTGTGGAAAACTATGAAAGACCTAGCTATATACACACATACATAGAGGAACACCAATTGTTGTGCATGCACGCGTGAGAGATAAAGAATGCCCGATATGATGGAGAGGGGGATGTGTGTGGGTGTGTGCCTTCATGGGAGACCGACCTGAAGAAAAAGATTGCATGTGTGTGATGGATAATGCCGACTGGTAGTGTGTGTGCATGCATGCACGAGAGAAAGTTAGTGGTACAATTATAAAGAGAAGACTAATGTGTGGGTGTAAAAGAATAGGTGAGGTCATAATCAACGTAAAGTTGAATTCAAATATTTGAATAAGAGATCCTGATGTTTGAAACCCATGCATGCATGAATATAACGGGGATCAGCGCGGTGTGGCTTGGAAACGAGCATGTTGTAATGTATACACATTGAACAAGGTCAGACTGATTTGAATTTGAGATACCGATGGCAGACATCATTTGGCCACGTCGCATCCGTGCATGGACACACTATTCTAATTGGAGATGATGGGCGGCTTTCGCATCACATATCTATATCTATACCCCTATATATATATTATATTTTATATTTTGTTATATTGTGTGCGGGTAACTTTAACTTTGAAAGATGGTCGTTGGATGAGGCGAATCCGATGGTCCAAAGATGGAAAATTTGAGCACTATTGGTCGTTGGATATCATCTAGATTCCACCAGATTTCGCCACATGTATAATCTAGAAGACTCCATGGTTGAACTTAAGCATAATGCACAAACATCAAAACAAAAGCACTTCTTATTTGTTCTAGAATCTTCCATATCAGAATTGCCCAAATGTTTTTCTACATGATTTGCCATTATTTGTTTTTACTTTATGTCTTACAACGCACAATTCCATGAATCTTAAAATAGATTAGCTTTCTTATAAAAACTAGATGATTTTGAATGAAATGAACTATAAGAATTAAACGAACATCTACATCATGCTGTCGGATTTCGGGTTCCGGCAGACCCTCTAGGTTCGAACACTGGGGTGCGCGCGGAGATCTCGCCCTCTGCCTACCTGCACCTCGCCGCCTCGCTAGGATCTAAGCTATGAAAGGAACAACGCAAGAGACACTGGGTTTATACTAGTTCGGGCCACCATTGTGGTGTAATACCCTACTCTAGTTTGTGGTGTGGTGGATTGCATCTTGGGCTGATGATGATGAACAATACAAGGAGGAACAGCATCACGAGGGTCTATTCTTGGCCGGTGCGATGAACTGCTAGGGGGAGTTCAGTCGCTCTCTCTGCTGATCCCAGATGCTGGATCCTCTCTCTCTCTTCTCTCCAGATTTCTCGCTCTTCTTCTACCCTGTGGGTGGCTAGTCCTATTTATAGGCAAAGGCCCTGGGCCTCTCCCCAAATATTGAGCGGGAAGGGCGCCAACAATTGGCCATTTTGAAGGGGAACATCTGGTACACTTATCCTGACTAAAGTTGGTCCTCGCCTGTCAAAGGCTCTGGTGGTGACACCTGCTTGGGCTCCACAATGACTTCCTTCCTGTCGTTGCGACGGTCTTGGTCTCGTTGCACCGAAACGGATGCCTTTGCTTGATGCTCTCGCCTGCGCTTGCTCCCTTTGCACCAAAGAGGAAAGGAGGACACTGCACGGGCTGGCGCCCGTAGTCGTCATGGCTTGCGTCATGGGCACCTCGTGAGGTACCCCGCCTTGATCTCTCCGCCTCCTCGCGAGCCAGCCTGACGAGACCGTGCCTGAGGAAGCTCCCTGTCGTCTGCCCCGCGAGACTTGGCCCCTCGCGAGGGTCTTGAGCTCGTGCTGATGAAGATGGGCCGTGCTGGGCCTCCCCTTGAGCCACGCCAGGCCGCAGTCCAGCAAGTCAGGGACCCCGTTCCTGAACACCGGCGATAGCCCGGGCCCAAAGCGTCGGACTTGGCTGAGCAGAAGAGAAGGGGCAAGTCTGAGCGCCATGGGCCCTAACAACTGTGGCCTTGGGCGCCGCGTGGTGGTTGATTGGACGTGGGTGCCCCTGCTTCCCCACGACGCCTCGGCAACTGCACGAATTGACAAGTCCCTGCATGCAAAGCGGGTCATGATTACGATCGTGGAGGTCGACGGTTGGCCTCCTCTGGCTTTATGTACGGAATGGCGCCTGCCCTTCCGGTCTATCCCCTCTTGCTTCTCCTTCTTCTTCATGGCTCCGTCAAAGAAGTTCACGGCCGCGGAGAAAGGGAAGGCCCGCCAGGTTGAGCCTGACTCTCCCCCGCCCAAGCGCGGCCGAGACCGTCCTCACAAATACCCTATGGCTCCCATGGTGGCCTCCCGCGGTGACGGGCGGCAGGCCATTGCAGGGGCGCCACTGACATGCGACCCCCTAGGCCGTCTTCCACTGGCGCAGGTGCTGCGGAGTTCGTTGTGGTCGGCGGAGCCGACTAGCACCCGGCTCCAGCTTCCTCGCTTCCTCCTAGGTGAGCTTCCGGCTGGTGCCCCGGGCGGCCTCTGCTTCAAGCGGATGTTTGCTGTAGCCGGGCCTCCTGGGCTTCACTGGAGGTCTCTGCAGCTGGGAGCCTGGCCCTGACCCGTGGCTGGCAAACGTTTTCCCGCGCGCATGGTCTGAGCCGGCGGTGCACCCTGCACTTCAAGTTCGATGGGGATTCCACCCTCTACGTGAGGGTGTTCGGGGAAGATGGTCGCCGCGCTGGGTGCTGCCCTGAGAACGACGACCGCGGCCGTGGGTCCAGCCCCAGCAATGATGAAGATGACAGCGCACACGTGGTCGGCGGCGCTCGGGGTTCCTCGAGCTTTGCCGGTTCTTCTTCCGGCAGCGGCTCCTATAGCGGTGGCCGCGATCAGCCTCTGCGCCGCCGCGCCCGCTTGGAGGGAGGTAGTGGGTCCGCCCGCCGTCGCGCCTCGGTGAAGCGCGAGAGGGTGTCCGCCTGAGCCCCGGAGGCAGCTCGAGTCTCTCCTGCGAGCTGGTGTCGGGCGAGTCGCGTCTATTTTGTTCTTTTTCCTTTTCCTTCGTAAAGAGACAGTAGTGTAGGGCCCCGTGGGTGCGTGCTTGGACTATTGCTATTAATTATCATACTGCTTCCGCTATTTCGGTATTGTGCCATTGGGCCGCACGCCTGTGCGTAGGTAGTTCCCGGCCTCAGCTGTGGAGGCGACCGACCCAGGTCCTGCGTTCGTGTCGCGGTGCCCGTGTGGCACGGACTGGAGGGGTGCTCCTGTAGTGGACCCGGGTAGGGAAGCCTCAGACGATAAGGGCAGAAAACACTCGCGAGGGTGCTCACGTTGCTCCCTCACGAGACTTTGCGCGAGAGAAATCGAGGCAGGAGAGCGAAAAAGGCAAAGAGTCACAAGCCAAAGACGGCAATGGCTTCAATAAAACCTCGAATGGGGATGAACAAGCCAACTGCAGAAAGCAAATGAGAAAAGCCACGTCCGGCACCTAGTCTAGTCTTCAATGTCTTCTCACCAGCGCGGAGCTAAGTGCTGCCACTTGGCGTGGGAGGGAGCCCCAGGGCCTGAGGCCGGCGCTCCTGTGTCACAGCCCTAGAATCTTTTTGTAATTAGTGGCATTGCATCCATGCATCATTTTCAATTCCTATTAATTCTGAAATGGGGATGCTTAAACCCTAGCACCAAATGAATTCAACTAGGGTCAAAATAAAATCTTTTTCATTGAACTCAAAATGCCCTCTGAAAATGTTCAACATTTCTGGTTTGAGGTGGAAGAATCTACCAAAAATGGTTTACATTTTTGCAGGACATATTTGGGCTTTTAATTAATTCAAACATATTTGAATTGGAGCTATTTAAATGCTATATATATTTTAGATGCTCCAAAAATGTTGGAAGTTGTTATGGGTCACTGGACTAATTCAGACAGCACCCCTAATTACTTCCAGGATTTTATAAAATGGTTTAGTAGTTTTACTAAATCAAAACAGATTACAGAGAAATAGAAAAACAAAAACAATTAAAGAGAGAGAGTGAACCACCTGGGCCAACTTACCTGGCGCTCACCTGGCGGCCCAGCACTGTGTTGGCCCATGGCCAGTCAGCTGCTTCCTCTCGCCAGGCAGGCAGAGAGGTGAGCGTCGGCGTGCCTAAGCTCGCCACGGCGCCACCTGCTTGCCGCCCGCGCCCTTGGACGTCTGGACGACCTCCACGTCGTCGCCCCGACCCCTGGACCCCACCATTCGCCCCATCGCCTCTCCCTCGCCCGTTCCCCGCCATGGCCGAAGCCTCCATGGAAGCGTCGCCGTAACCCCGCACCCACAGCCACTGCCCCACCTCCCCGACGCATCCCAGAGCTCCGCCTCGACCTTCTCCTCCTCCTCACCACGCCAAGTGAGCCGGGAAGCTCCGTTTCATCTTCACCGTCGTCTTCTTCAACCTGTGGCCGCCGAGATCGCCTCCGCCGCCCCGTTTGCTCCGGTCATCCCCCGAGCTCGCCGTCCATCCCACGACGATCACCGTAAGTTTCTTCCCACCCTCCCCCTCTCCGTTCGCTCTGCCACGCACCGTAGCGACCACACCGCGCTCACTCACAAGCGCCGCTGCCCGCACTCGTCACCGGTGATGCTCCGGTGACCATTTGGTCCCGGGCATGCGCCCAACGCGCTCCCCGCATCGCGTAGAGCCTCCATAGCACTTCGTCGCGCTCGTTTGCGCACCGCAGCCCATCCCCACTTGCACCCGAGCTTCAGCCGCCGCGAGCTCGTCGCCGGCACCACTCCGGCCACCTCGTGCCCTCCCCCTGCAACCGTTGGATGCGCGCGAGCAGCAGCTCCTCGTAGAGCCTTCCCACGCCCAAAACCATCGCCTGTGGGCGATTCCCGACGCGCTCCGCCGTCTCGGCACTCGCCGGCGGCAAGCCGCCGGCCTGTTAGGCCCTGTTGACCAGGGGTTTGACCTCCCCTGGGTCAATGACAAGTGGGGCCAACCCTCTGTTAAATTAGTTTAGTTTATTTTCTAAAAACTTTATCAGCACTAATAAATAGGATTTGTTAGATGAGTCACTGACTGATGGGTCCGAGCCGTCAGGTTGACCTGGGCCGCCCCGTTGACCTGCTGACGTCACAGTGGCGCAGTGCTGACGCAGTAACCCTTTTTCTGGATTTATTCTTTTATAGGAAATTCCAGAAAATAATCTAAACTTCTAAAATTCATAGAAATTCAACCGTAACTCCAAAATAAATAATTTATATATGAAAGATGATCAGAAAAATCTAATCTATCCATCTATACCATTTTCAAGCATGTTTGAACAACTTAAATCTGCTGTATACAACAATTTAAATAAATGGCATTTGAAATGCCTTATGTGGAGTTTGAATTTTAACCTAGGGTTCAAACCAACTTCATTTAACCTGTTGCTAGTTGCATTAGCTCAAACCACAGCAGATTGCCATGTCATGATCATGCATCATATTGTGCATTGCATTGATTGTGCTTCTTCTTTGTTTGTCGGTGCTTGTCCCCTCTCAGTAAGACGTGTACCGACGATGTGTTCGATGACACCGACGAAGAGTTATATCATCTTCAGAAGTGCCAGGCAAGCAAAACCCCATTGTTCATTTCGATACAATCCTACTCTCTCGCTCATGCTCTCTTTTACTGCATTAGGACAACAACGATTCATCTGTACTTGCTGCGGTAGCTGAACCCCTTTATCCTCTGCATGACATGTCATTGCCACAGTAAATAGATGAAACCCACTAGCATGAGTAGGAGTTGTTTGAGCCCTGTTGTTCCTACTCATTCATGATTGTTTGTCATGCCTGCTACTGCTTAGAGTTGAGTCAGGTCCGATTCATCGGGGATGAATCAGAGGTGTGTGATCATGTTCTACTGTGTGTGAGCTAAGTGTGTGAACACGATTTGGTAAAGGTAGCGGTGAGAGGCCATGTAGGAGTATATGGTGGGTTGTCTCATTGAAGCCGTCCTCAGGAACTGAGTTCTGTGTTTGTGATCCATGAACAACTACTACCACACATTGGGATCCTTAATTGACTCTCTCGACTTATTAACTGCCCCTGTCCTCTGTCCAGGAGTTGCAACTAGTTTCTGGTGTTTGTAGGATATGTGTTGGAGGCCGTGCGTAGCGCTGACCCTAGGAGTGGGCTATGATGCGGTAGATACACCGTGGCCCGATGTACCGAGCGCCCGTTTGGTGTCTCAGGAACCCTGCACACATCGTTTGGGGCTGTGAGCGAAACCCCGGCCGGATCTCCTCGCGGATGGAACCCGAATAGGCGATAAAACTGGACTAGAGACTTGTGTGGCTAGTCAGGTCGTGGCCGACTCCCTCGCCAGGCTTCCGCTTGAAGGTTGCCGAGATACACGACGTGTACATGGTGGTAAGTGGCGAGAGCGTGTGTGAAGAAGTACACCCCTGCAGGGTTATAAATGATCTATTCGAATAGCCGCGTCCACGGTAAAGGACTTCTGGGTTGCCTACAGTTCATAGACAAGTGAAAGTGGATACTCTAAAATACGCAAGATAAGCGTGAGTGCTATGGATGGCGTTCTCGTAGGGAGACGGGAGCGGATCCATAGTGGTGTATTGATATGGTGAATATGTGGACTCGTAGCGCCACCTCAAAAGAGTTACTTGCGATCGTAGTTAGGATAGCCACCGAGTCAAAGCTGGCTTGCTGCAGTCAAACTCCACCACCCCCTTTGTTGATACCGATGCATATGTAGTTAGTTCTGCTGTATGTCTTGCTGTGTACATTTGTACTCACGTTTGCTTAATTTATGTTTTTGCAGAGAGACTTCAGTCTCGCTAGTAGTTCTGCGTGGACTTCGACGTTTAGCTTGTTACCTCAGCTACGATCTTGTGCCCTCGGCAGGATCTGGTAGATAGTCAAGCTTCTAAGCCTTTTTCATTTGTAGATGTCTGTACTCAGACATGTTAAGCTTCCGCGTGTGCCTTGATTTGTATGCTCTGAATGTTGGGTCATGAGACCCATGTTTGTAATATCTCGCTCTTCGAAGCCTAATGAATAAATACTTGAGTCGTAGAGTTATGTTGTGATGCCATGTTGTATTTACACATATCGAGCATATTGTGTGTATGTTTGAAATGCTTGGTATGTGTGGGATCCGACAATCTAGTTGTTTATCCTTGGCAACCTCTCTTACGGGGAAATGTAGTCTAGTGCTTCCTTGAGCCATAATAGTCCGCTACAGCCTGTTCACGGAGTCCTGCTAGCCCAGCACTACGCACAGACGCTAGACTGGCGGCATGTGTTTCACTTGTTCTCGTGTTCATCCCTTTGGGGAAATGTCACGCGGTGACATCCGAGTCCTGCCTAGCCTGCTACAGCCGGGTTCCCGAGTCTGTTAGCCAGTGCTACAGCCCAGTTCACACGCTGCGACCGACATGCTCGAGTTGATTCATGTATGACTGTCCCCATGGGTTAGTGCGCTTTGGGTTCATGACTAGCCATGTCGGCCCGGTTCTCTGTCATATGGATGCTAGAGACACTTTCATATCGTGAGCCAAAAGGCATAAACGGCCCGGGCCATGGTAAGGCGACACTGTGGGAATACCGTGCGTGAGGCCGCAAAGTGATATGAGGTGTTACTGGCTAGATCGATGTGACTTGGAATCGGGGTCCTGACATCCTGAGACTCCGGGGCGTGGACAGCCCCAACTCATTATTACGTGAGAGTGTCACGGGCGGCGAGCTTCACAGGCATTGGCCTTCTTCATAGGCTCTGGGCCTTTCTTAGAAAGATAAACTTCACAGGCGTTTGCCTTCATCACAGGCACCAGCCTTTTCCAAAATGCGACAGCTTCACAGGCGTTCGCCTTCTTCACAGGCTCTAGGCCTTTCTCAGAAAGATAACTTCACAGGCGTTTGCCTTCTTCACAGGCACCGGGCCTTTTCCAAAACGCGACAGCTTCACAGGCGTTCGCCTTCTTCACAGGCTCTGGGCCTTTTCCAAAACGCGACAGCTTCACAGGCGTTCGCCTTCTTCACAGGCTCTGGGCCTTTTTAGGGGTAAAACCTTCGGAGTTGCTGGATGTTCCACGCGTTCTGGACGGGCACCCCCTCCTGAGTCTCCAAGTGCACGGAGCCGGGCCAGGAAACATGAACAACCTTGAATGGGCCATCCCACATGGGAGAGAGCTTATGCAGTCCCTCCCTAGAGAGAACCCGCCTGAGTACGAGGTCCCCTACCTCGAGAGTCCTGGGGCGGATGTTGCGGCAGTGGTATCGCCGCAGCGCCTGTTGGTATCTCGCCGCTAGTAGCGCGGCTTCCCGACGACGTTCCTCCCCCAGCACGAGGTTTGTCCCCCGCATGGCGTCCTGCTGCGCCTCGTCGAACGCCAGGACCCATGCGGAACAACGTATGACCTCGTGAGGGAGGACTGCTTCAGACCCATAAACCAGGAAGAACGGGGTCTCGCCAGTTGGCTTGGTCGCTGTCGTGCGGATGGACCACAACACGGACTGAAGCTCGTCGTGCCAACCTCGGCCGCAGGCCTCCAGCTTCTTCTTGAATGTCCTGGTCTCGAGGCCTCTCAGGACCTCCGCGTTGGCCCGCTCGGCCTGACTGTTGCTCCGTGGGTGCGCCACTGAAGCGTAGCATATCTGCGTCCCAAGGTTAGCACAGTATGTTTTGAAGAGGTTACTGGTGAACTTTGAACCATTGTCGGTGATGATGCGGTTCGGCACCCCGAACCGGCTCACCATGCCCCTGATGAACTTAACCGCAGAACCTGTGGGGATGGTGCGGACGGCTTCCACTTCAGCCCACTTGGTGAACTTGTCCACGGCGACGTAGAGGTAGCGATAGCCCCCGGGCGCCCGAGGAAATGGGCCCAGGATATCCAGCCCCCAGACCGCGAACAGCCACGAGAGGGGTATAGTTTGCAGACCTCCCGCCGGCTGATGGATCTTCTTGGCATGGAATTGGCAGGCTTCGCAAGCCTTCACTAGTTCGACAGCATCATTGAGCGCAGTAGGCCAATAGAAACCGCTGCGGAATGCCTTGCCCACGAGGGTCCGTGATGATGAATGATGCCCACAGTCTCCACCGTGTATATCTTCCAGCAGTTCCTTCCCTTGCTCCCTAGAGGTGCAGCGTAGGGACACATCATTCGGTCGCTTCCGATAGAGCTCTCCATCCCTGATGCAGTATGCTATGGCTTGCCGCGCCACACGCTCTGCTTCCTCCTCCCTCTCCGGCAAGGTCCCTTGCGTCAAGTAGCTCCGGAGCTCTGTGATCCAGCACCCCTCCTAAGGCTCCATCGCCAAGAGCAGGCGTGCTCCTGAGGCCGGGCCACAGACCGGGGCTCCCTAGGCCGGTGGCTGGGGGAGCTCCTCCCGAGGCTGCGCCGCGCTTGATAGTGATGGCATGGACGAGGGATTGAAGAGCCGCTCCTCGAAGACGCCGGGCTCGTGAGGTAGCCACCTGGATGCTCGTTTGGCGATGTTGTCGGCCTCCTGATTGGTGCCACGGGGCACATGCTGCAACTCCAACCTTCCGGCGCCTCGCTTCCCGGGGAGAGGGATCGATCCTCATCAGCCTTGAGGTCCGGCGCCTCCGTCCATTCTGCCACGAAATCCGCTAATGCGGCCCCCTTGATGACTCTGGTAGTGCTGAATTCGAGTTGAAACGCTTGCAGTTCAATGTTCCACTCAGCGACTCTTCCGGCTGAGTTTGGGCTCCTGAGCACCCTTTCCAAGGGGTACATTGAGACAACCTTGATGGGGTGGCCCTGAAAATAATGCCGCAGCTTGCGCGAGGCGACCAATAGCGCGAGGAGGTGTTTCTGAGGCATGGGGTACCGTGCCCTCGCGTCCCGCAACACCGTGCTGACGAAGTACACAGGGTGCTCAACGAGGTTTGGAGTGCTGGTGTCGATGGCGCCCTCCGGAGACCGTGGCGCCCCTTGAGGCAATGGAGCCTGTAGAGGCTGGTCGCCAAGGGGAGGGGTCTCTCCTGTCCCAAGTGCGCTTCCCTGGGGCGGCTGATCCTTCTCGGCTGTGGTAGTGGTTTCTGTGGGTCTTCCTTGATCCTGCTTCGCCTTGACCCGGGCTGCGGCCGCGGCTCTGGCCTGACGCTCCTCCCTAACCGCCACCAGGGCTGCGCTGGCGGAGTAGGGAGTGGCTGCGAGGTAGAGCACTAGGGGTTCTTGTGGGCGCGGGGCCACCATTACCGGAGGCCTGGTTAGGTACCTCTTGAGATCTTGGAATGCCCTGTCGGCCTCCTCAGTCCATTCAAAGGGCCCCGTTTTCTTCATCAGCTGGAAGAAAGGCAGCGCTCGCTCCCCCAACTTGGAGATGAAGCGCCCTAGTGCATCCACGCCCAAGTGAGCTTCGCATTTCTCTGAGGGTCTTCGGCGGGCTCATGTCCTCGACCGCCTTGACCTTTTCTGGGTTAGCTTCGATGCCTCGATGGGACACGAGGAAACCCAAGAGCTTGCTTGAGGGGACCCCAAACACACACTTCTCTGGGTTGAGCCGCAGGTTCACTGCGTTGAGGCTCGCGAAGCTTTCCTCCAGGTCTTGTATCAGGGTCTTGGCCTCGCGATACTTCACCACAATGTCGTCGACGTAAGCCTCCACATTCTTCCCGATCTGCGGGCCCAGGGTGATGTGCATCAGCCGTTGAAAGGTCGCTCCTGCGTTGCGCAGCCCGAACAGCATGCATGTGTAGCAGTACACCCCACACGGGGTCAGGAAAGCCGTCTTCTCCATGTCTTCTACCGCCATCTTGATCTGGTGATACCCGGAGAAGGCATCCAAGAAACATAACAGGTCGCTTTTCGGCGGTGGAATCGACGATCGATCGATCTTGCGGGCGGGAATGGATCTTGCGGGCAGGCTTTGTTGAGGTTGGTGAAGTCGACACACATGCGTTCCTTCCCCCCTTCTTTGGCACAACAACAGGGTTGGCCAGCCAATCTGGATATCAGACCTCGCGAATGACCCCTGCAGCTTCCAGTTTGCGGTTCTCCTGGACGATGAAAGCCTGCTTTTCAGTGGACTGTCGTCTCGCTTTCTGCTTCACAGGGCGCACGTTGGGGCACACGTTGAGGTGATGCTCGATTACGCCTCTAGGGATCCCCGCCAGCTGATCAGGCTCCCAGGCGATTACCTTCTTGTTTGTGCGCAGGAACTTGACCAGGGCTTCCTCCTACTCGGGCTCGAGGTTGGCGCCTATGGTGAAGGTGGCGTTAGTGGATCCGCCCTCGTCGACCGGTATCTGCTTGGTTTCTGCCTTGTCTTGGGTGAACAACTGCTTCTTCTTGGTTGGCGCAGCCCCCTTGGGCTCGGGGGCATCCGAGTCAGCGGGCTGCACCGACGCCGCCGTCTTGAAGGCGAGCTTGAGCACTTGCAACGCATCCTCGGTGTCCCTGGACACGGTGAGGAAGCCGTTGCTCCCGGGCATCTTCATGAGGTTGTACGCTGGGTGAGTCGCGGCCATGAATCGGGCCAGTGCCAGATGGCCGAGGATGGCGTTGTATGGGAGGCCAATGGGTGCAATGTCGAAATCGACTAGCTCCGTAGGGAAGTTGTCGTAGTTGCCGAAGGTTACCAGGAGTCAGATCTGCCCCAAGGAGCTGGACGACCCGCCCCCGACGCCCAAGAAGGGCCGGCTGGGCTGAAGCCGCTCCGGGGGTATGTGGAGGAGGCTGAAGGCTTCAACCGAGAGCACGCTAAGGCCCGCGCCGCCGTCGATGAGAGTCCTGGTGACGGCCACCTAGCAGATGGTGGGGGTGCACAGCATTGGGAGCGCGCCCGAGCAGGCTGAGTTGGAGGGGTGGTCCTCCAAGCTGAAGGCCAGACCGGCCTTTGGCGTCGACCGGCTAGGGGGAGCTCCCTGCCGCGCAGAGGCGGCGCCGACCTGGCGGACGAATGGCTTGATGCGGCGGCTTGAAGGCGGTGCCTGCGAGCCGCCCAGGAGGGTCGCGACGACCAGGGGCGCCGGCGCAGGGTGTTGGGCGAGGAAGAGGCTGCGCAGCTCTCCCCAAGAGGCCACGGAAGCTACCCGCAGGTGGAGCAGCCATATGCGCGGGGCGTCGGTGAGGGCCATGGGAAGCCAGTTGGCCATGTCCCTGTCGTCGCCTCCTGCTTCGAGGACGGCCTCCTCGTACGCCAGTAGGAAGGCCAGCGGATCGGTTGTGCCGTTGTAGCGCGGCGGCGTCGCCGGCTTGAACTCGTCCGGCCACCGCACCTGTTGCAAGGCTGGGGCCAGGGCTCGGAGCCCACTGGCCCCCGCGCTGGCGCTGGCGACCGGAGCGGGCGGCGCGCTGCTCATCGTAGGGCGAGTCGCGGTGTCGGTGGAGAGCGGGTCGGTAGAAGGGAACACTCCGGTGCACCCCCTACCTGGCGCGCCAAATGTCGGATTCCGGGTTCCGGCAGACCCTCTAGGTTCGAACACTGGGGTGTGCGCAGAGATCTCACCCTCTGCCTACCTGCACCTCGCCGCCTCGCTAGGATCTAAGCTATGAAAGGAACAACGCAAGAGACACAGGGTTTATACTAGTTCGGCCACCATTGTGGTGTAATACCCTACTCTAGTTTGTGGTGTGGTGGATTGCCTCTTGGGCTGATGATGATGAACAATACAAGGAGGAACAGCCTCGCGAGGGTCTGTTCTTGGCCGGTGCGATGAACTGCTAGGGGGAGTTCAGTCGCTCTCTCTGCTGATCCCAGATGCTGGATCCTCTCTCTCTCTTCTCTCCAAATTTCTCGCTCTTCTTCTACCCTGTGGGTGGCTAGTCCTATTTATAGGCAAAGGCCCTGGGCCTCTCCCCAAATATTGAGCGGGAAGGGCGCCAACAATTGGCCATTTTGAAGGGGAACATCTGGTACACTTATCCTGACTAAAGTTGGTCCTCGCCTGTCAAAGGCTCTGGTGGTGATCACCGGAGAAAAAGCTTGGCACGGGGGGGGGGGCTAGAGGATGGCCGGGCGCGCAGACCGGCGGTGGGGAGTGTTTTCGGGGCGGGCGGGACGGTGCACCGCCGGCCACGGGCGGCGGGGGGCTGTGGTTTGGCCGTTGGTGGCTAGCGGCTCGGGGTGGATGTTGAAGATGAACCGCAGGCCCTTGATTTCGTATCCAACGGCTGCAAAATCGAGTGACCAGAGATGAAAAAGTCAGTCGACCGACGTGTAGCCTCACCTTGCTAGTGCGTTCATTTTCGACAGCAAAATTCAGTTTCGACACCAAAATTCAGCTTCGACAGTTAAGTTCAGTTTCGACAGTTAAGTTCAGTTTTGACAGTTAAGTTCAGTTTCGACAGTTAAGTTCAGAGATGAGCGGCTGATGTATTTTACATCTAGCACTTTGTGGTTATGTATTTTACATCATGTATTGGAGATGCTATTAGAATTCCACCCAGGTTAACATTGTTCGTTGTGTCTCTCGTCCTGCTTCGGCCTCGGCGTCGTCCAACTCACCGGAGCTGCTCCAACGACGAAACCCTCCATCACAGCGGAGTAGTACCTCGGGCTCCATCTCCAGACGACTAAGATCTTCTTCCCCTCCTCCGGCAGCAAAGTCAGCCGGAGCATCCTCACCGGCCAACCCAATCACGCTGAGATCGATATGGCTTCGCCAAAGAGGTTGTACACTTGTTGCATCTCTTTTTTACTCTACATGTTATATATATTGTCCACTGAGCACTCATAGTAACGGGAAATACGATTATTTTATCCTACTATATGACAAGCAGTGAGGTACCAGGCAACTTAGCTATCCGTGATGGACTCTCTTAAACGCTATCATTATTTATCTCTGCGCGTTTGAGCTGTGCATTTGTCGATTGGCCTGGGAGTTGAGCTAGTATGGCAGTGGCCTTGGTCCAAAGTAATAGAAGTAGCACAAAAACATTTTTTTAGTGTAGGCTTTTCCTTGCTCAAGCCTGCCTACTATAATCGCCAGTGCTTGAAAGGAAAAGTGAAGGAAAAACAGAGGAATTGGAAAGTTTCCTATGGTACTTATTCATGCATTTGGTTCAAAGGAATGGAGCAAAGGAAAACTGTAGGATTTGTTCCTTTAGTGTCTCCTTGAAAGAAAACCCGTAGGAATTTTAATTTCCACTTGTCCTCCTTTTCAAATTCGTATTCATGAAGCACAAGACTAAGAGATAGTAGCATAACAACATTATAACCGTCCATTTTCTTGTGGTTTGACTTAATCTCACCATGCTTCTTTGCATCTTGTGATCTTCCAATTCTTGTGAACCAAACACCCAGATAGGCAGAATTCATGTGTTTTTAAATTCTTTGTTTTGCACGTGCATTCCTATCCTATTCATGTATATTTCCTATCCCTGCATTGTTAGAATCCTAAAATTCAAACAAGCCCTTACACAATTACTTCTACTACACATATGTGTCAAAGAAAACCTTGTGTGGTTTGTCCTGCTCATGCTGCTCTGTGTTCCACCACAGCTCAGCTGCTCCAACGACAGAAGGGTTCACCACAGCAGGGATCTGCTCTCCAGACTGTCTTTCGCCGCCTCAGATCTTCTTCTCTGCCACCGGCAACCACAACAACTACATTACCATCATCAACTGAGCACATGACCTTGAGGACCGCATGTGTCCGCAAGAGAGGTTGCACTCTTTCGTGTCTGCTTACGTTATGCATCGCTTAATATGATAACATGCTACTTTATCATCGTGTTCACCTATTAGACTCCGAGTCTGGTCCAAACTAATGCTGAAACTTGAGTTTTTAAATGGTTGTGGGGTACATATTGGGGCAGCAATCAGTACTATCTGTCTACTATCTGGTTAATCTCGGGTGTCTACTAGGAGTTTCATGTTGGGTGCAAACAAACATTAAAGGAGCCATTATCTGTATTTTTGAACTAAAGCTATTATCTTCCTGCTATCATTGGTTTTGGGTCTATCCAAAGTTTTCTACCATCACTCTGGATTTGTTCATGCACTCCTTACATAATCTCACTATGTTTTATTCCTATGCATGTCAGTTATTGTACACAATGGAACTGAACATGTAGAGCAAAAGAGTTGAGCCTTGCGTGGCAATAAAATTTAATGCAGACGTCGTTCCATGGTGGGCGCAAAGGCAGCCCCCCTCCACCCATTTCAGATTGTAATCAAGAGGAAGATAATTGTTCTAAGGGGGATTCAGAAGTACAAGACCACTCCTATTTACTCCATGAGGTCTTCGCTCTAACTTGGCATGCTAATGTTGGTTATATCATGCATATGGTGCCTTCCATTGCTTACTGTATACATTAAAGATGTCATCTGCTTAGTTTAGACATGCTTTGTGTCAATGCCATCTGTTTAGTTTCTTTATCGTATATGTGAATCATGCAATGCCATCTTGTCTAGCCAGGCATCATATATGTGAATTTTGCAATGCCACCCTGGTTAGCCAGTCATCTTATATGTGAATTATATCATGCCATCATTTTTATTACGTGTTAAATTTTTCAACAATTTTAGTACATTCAATTACTCTTCACGTAAGGCCACCATTTGGCACAGTCATGGAAAAATCTGGACTGGAAACAAGGTCTTCAGAGCAGACAATGCTATCTGACAAAGTGCATGTCTTACTGGTTACGGATAGCTCTGTCGGTGTACAAAAGAAGGGGCCCTTCTGTACCCCTTTACTTGTGCACGGGCAGTCGTAGCCACACCTGCGGCAATGCTTGGCGGGGCAGAGGAAGGAAAGGAACGAAACTGCCAAGACAGCACTCAAGCCAGAGGCATGAAGAGCAAAGGGGCAAGATGGACTTCCCCCGGCAAGGCGCTTGCCGGGATGGCCTATGTAGCCCTGGCAAGAGCCTTGCCGGGGCAACTTGCCCAACACCAGCAAGGCTGCCACCCTTGAGCCTGAGAGTTCTGACACCATCGACAACATCAACACAAAGGCTCGGTAGCACCTGCGTGGTGGCATGCAGATCTTTGTGAAGACCAAAGGCCTATGAGTCTAGATAAGAACCAGAAGACAAAGACCCCCGGCAAGATCCTTGCCGGGGACGACCGAAGACCCCAGGCAAGATCCTTGCCGGGGATGCCCGCAAGACCCCGGCAAGACCCTTGCCGGGGGCATCTGCGGGGCCACTACCAGCCCGCCAATTGGGCAAGCGCATGCGTGGCAGCATGCAGCTTCTAGGCCAACTAGTCAAGCACCTCGCACCAGCACAGCAGCCAGCCAGCATGGCACTGCATGCCTCGTCAGCTTGGACACGCGTCGAAGCAAGGCGAGGCGGCGACGGACGGGACGAGCTCTGTTGCCATCCCTGATAAAGCAAGAGGGCACGTCGGCAGCGCATTAAATGCATTTGTCCTGCGATGTCAGGCGATAAGCTAGTACACCGTAGATACTTTCTGTCATAGAATTGTCACGGCAGATGTCCTAGTGTGAGGACTTAGTCGTGAGGCCAGCGCATCTATGTAGTAGCTTGAGAGGGGTTGATCGGAATCGAGATACGCAACACAAGACAAGGGTTTAGACAGCTTCGGGCCCCGGGAAACATCATCTGGTAATAGCCCTACATGCTGTTTGTGGCTAGGTCTCATTATCATCACGAGGGAGTCGCCGTAAAACGGCTCTCCTAGTTATGTCTAGCCCTAAGATTATTCAACTCCTCCCTCTTGGGGTGCCCTGCCCCTCCTTATATAAGTTGAAGGGGCGTTTTACATGTAGAGTCCAACTCGGACTTAAGACTTAAACTATTTTGACTTATCTTCATGGGCTTCTTAACATCTTGGGCTTCTTAACATATCGGGCTTGTTAACCACAGGTGACTCTGTCTGCTGGGTTATGACTGTCTGCTGGGTTATGACTGTCTGTCGGGTTATGACTGTCTGCCGGGTTATGATTTTCTGCTGGTTTATGATTGTCTGCCGGTTTATGATTTCATGCCGGTTTACCACCTGTCGGTTTACCATCTGTCTTAACTATCTGTCTTAACTGTCTGCCTTAACCATCTATCTTAACTCTCTGTCGGTTTACCAAGTCCCAGCCGGGTTATAACTCAGGCCGAGTCATACCGCGGGGTATATCCCCGACATTAGCCCTGAGTTTAATTTGGATATATCCATGTTAAACTGATCATGATCATCCTTAAGTCCTTGTCATTTCCTTCTTCTAGAAAATCCGGTTCAAGGCCATCTTCATAATCAATTTGCTGACGTTGGTTTGTCACAGAGAAATATTATGAAGAATAATTCATTTGACTCAGCTCCCAATGCTTAACAAAAATATTGGTCTTTGAAATACTCATTTGATCTTCAGCCGGCTTGAGGATGTAGAACTTGCCGGTTTATCATTGCCAAAATTGCCGGTTTATAAATATTGATGGCACCGGTTCATAATTGTAGTTAACATCAAGCTTGAAAATATACCTCTTTATGTCTATCACTTGTAGCCCCCAAGTCTTAAGAAGGTAGCATAGTAACAGCTTAAGAATTGCTTCAATATGAATGTCACAAGCTTGAAGAAATCCAGTTTGTTCATCTCAATTACTAGTCAGAACTGAGTATTCCTCATATGTAGCCCCCAAGTGCCGGGTTGTCATGCTTGTAGCAACCTGGGACTTGTAATTTCCTTATGCTCATAAAAACTTCAACCAGTGTAGCCCCCAAGGGCCGGCTCCTTATGATGTGATGAGTCGGGTCTTCAATAAGGTGAGCAAAAAATGACTTTGCATTAGCCCCCAAGTGTCATGGTGCATGCTTGCAGCGACATGAAACTTGCATATTTGACGTGATCTCAACTTGAATAATGTAGCCCCCAAGTGTCAGGTCATAAGCCTGTAGCAACTCGGGAATATTCCTTCCATTGTAGAATAAATCATATCCATAATAAAAATCCAGCCATTGCGCTAAAGCGACTTTGGAAACCTCAATCATAATACTAGTTATTGATAACCATAATAAAAATCCAGCCATGTTGGCTATTAAAGATTTGAATAATATAACCCGGTTTGAATACCGGTTCCTGTGCTATTTGATCACATTGTTGGTTTTACCAAACCAGTAGAGTAAGGGTGATAACCCAAAACTTGAATACTGGGAATTATCATGTATTGCCGGTTTATGAATAAAACCGGTCCGGGTCAATAAACACCTCATATTAGTGTACCTCTTACTGGTGACGTATAGTCAAAAACCAGGCCGGGTTAATAAACACCGGTTTATCTTTACCTTCATACTGGCGACTGATAGTCAAAAGCCAGGCCGGGTCAATAAACACCGGACTGTAATTTATCATGCACTGACGACTTATAGTCGAAAGTCAAGCCGGGTCAATAAACACCGGCGAATTATAATCATAAAACTTTATAAATCTTATCAAATAAACCTCAAAAAGAAAGAATCTGCAAAAAAAAAACATACAAGAAGCGAGGCTTTTCATGGGCTGCCAGGCCACTGAGTTAAACCATTTTACAAACCTTATAAGATGAACCTCACATTAACCAATCGTCATTTTAACTTTGACAAGTTCAGGGTCTGTATAAGATTGAGTTGTCAAACATTCGACGGGTCTTTCCAGGATTACCTGGGCGGAGTGACTTACTTAAAAAGGCAGGATAACCCGGGGTTTTAGGTGAATACACCTAGCTTCCAAGCCTGGCTTTTATAGCCTATTACAAGGTTATAGACTCTTTGTTCTTTAGAACAAAAGAGCCCCCAAGTAATATTTTGAGCTGTGCTCAGCGGGTACCTATGTTTGAGTTGTGCCTTTGCAACAGACTCTCTTTGTTCCCTTTAATTTTTCCTGAGAACTCAAACTTTTGCAAGAGATAATATTCTTCTTGAGCCGGAAATTTAACCCGGATGTTTGAGAGCTTCAGAGCTTTGTAGGAGTCAGATTCCCCTTGAACCGGATTGTAAACCGGATATTTGAGAGCTTCAGCAAGACTGACGTCCCTTGAGCCAGATTTTAAACCGGATATTTGAGAGCTTCAACGCTTTATGGGAGAGAGATGTCTCTTGAACTGGATTTTGAACCGGAATCCTTTCTGATGACCCAGAAACTTCTTCATTGAGCCGGGATTTTGTAATTGTCATATACTTTTTAAGCCGGAATTTTTCTGACGGCCTTTAAATTTTCATCAATATAGCAGTAGGCTCCGGGACCGGACTATCTTTCCCTCCATCTTCCTGGGGTTCTTAAATTTGCTGAAACTGGCAAGATTTGATGAGCCATGTCATCGTAGCCCCCGAGTCTTAAGACGACTCGAGGAGTTGTCTTTAGATTCTCCGTATTTGACCATAGCAGAAGGTGTATATCATTGGTGTTGATAACGTGATGTGAATCCACAGAAAGTTGAGGTGACTGCGGTGGGTTATAAATGATCTGTATGAGCCGTGTCAGCAACTCGGCCAACGGTTCCTTCCAACTGGTGTTTGAAGTTAACCAAACTGTAGTGGCAGGGACTTGTGCGCATGTCCATTAAGCCATCCATCACAGATGGCGGCTGATGATAATTTGCCTCCAATTTGTTGGAAGAAAACCGGGCTACCCAAGCAGTGACTTGCTCATACTCAATAAACAGCTCATGCAGACAGGTGCGGCCCGGTGTATTGATGTAGGCCAGACCGCAAGGGTGGCAGCGTAAGCACTTCCGTTGAGCACGATAGCACGGATAAATGTTAGTGCAAAATGATGATGCTATGCACCCCATATCTGCGATATAACTCCACTTCGGCGGTGAATAATTGTCCTGATGTATTTGGATGACAAATGATCTTGTCGTCTCTGCCATGGTCATGGAACAAAAAATATTAAAGGTAAAATAGTTGTTCTTGGAGAAATTTTAATGTACGTTGAAAACAAAGTTGGATAGCACCTAATATTTTCCTGGGACGTCGAGCCAGCCGTGTACGTCGTTGGTTTTCCAACTGGTCTGAATTTTACTGCTTCCACGATTTTTTTCAATTGGCGAGTCAAGGCTGCCCAGTAGGGGCGCGTCGACCCAGCGGCTCAGCGGCAGCAGGGTGGCCCACCGGTGAACGCAACGCGACAAAGCGGAAGCTCAGTGGCGGTTTAGCACATCGGGCGGCTCGTGTTTCTGCTGGAAACGGTGATAACCAGGCGCACGGAGGCGGCTTGCAGGCGCGACTAACCGAGGCGAGCACTATGGAGTTGTGGTGGCTTGGAGTAATGGCGAGGTAGGCTGGGTGAGGGAGTCCTGGATTAGGGGGTGTCCGGATAGCCGGACTACCATCATCAGCCGAACTATCATTTGCCGGACTATCATCATCGACCGGACTCCAAGACTATGAAGATAGAAGATTGAAGACTTCCCCCCGTGTTCGGATGGGACTTTCCTTGGCGTGGAAGGCAAGCTTGGCGATACGGATATGTAGATCTCCTGCTATTGTAACCGACTCTATGTAACCCTAGCCCTCTCCGGTGTCTATATAAACCGGATGGCTTTAGTCCGTAGGACAACAAACACAACAACCCTTACAATCATATCATAGGCTAGCTTCTAGGGTTTAGCCTCCTTGATCTCCTGGTAGATCCACTCTTGTAAACATCCTCAATATCAATATCAATCAAGCAGGACGTAGGGTTTTACCTCCATCAAGAGGGCCCGAACCTGGGTAAACATCGTGTCCCTTGTCTCCTGTTACCATCCGCCTAGACGCACAGTTTGGGACCCCCTACCCAAGATCCGCCGGTTTTGACACCGACATTGGTGCTTTCATTGAGAGTTCCTCTGTGTCGTCACCGATAGGCTTGATGGCCTCTTCAATCAACAACGACACAGTCCTGGGTGAGAACTTCCTCCCGGACAGATCTTCATATTCGGCTGACCGCCTTGTGGGCCAACTCCTTGGCCATCTGGAGCAGATCGAAGCTTCGCCCTGGCCGTCAGGTCAGGTTTGGAAGCTTAAACTTCATGGCCGATATCGCGGGGACTTGATCCTCGATGGATCTGAGCCACAGCCGAGCGCGCCGCACTGTCACGATGGGCATGACCTAACTCTGCCGCCAGACAGCACCTTGGAGGCCGCACCCGGATCCGCTCCGACTCATAGTCCGGAGCCAATCACTCGAATCGAGGACGGATGGCTGGACACCGCCTCAGGAGCCGCAATTCCTACGGCGATGGAGCCGAACACTTACCTTGTCCCACGTAAAGCCCATGACTCCGAGGTGCCGGACTCCCTTCCGGACTCTGAACCTCCTGCGCCCTGCCGATCGAATCCGATTAGGCGCCGATCATGGAATTCACCGCTGCGGACATCTTTCAGCACTCACCCTTGGCGATATCATAAATTCATTGAAGCATCTCGCTATCCGGAGAGCCTGGCGAACTACGGCCGGGGCGGTTGGGAGCGGATGATGAATAAATTCAGATCCACCACCACCCACCCGTAGCCACCGTCGGCGATTTAACCGACGCTCGACTACGACTCCAAAGACATCGGCGGTATGGGCGGCGATGCGGAGACTACAAGAACCGGTGCCTACAGGACTTTGGAAGACCACCTCGTCATACGACATATACATGGTGGACACCCGAAGAAGCGAAACGAGGAACAACGGACGCGGCAGAGGATAATCTCGCCGATAAAGAACCAAAACGGCGACATAAGCGTCTCCCTAAGTCCGCCCGACCAAAGCAGCCTTCCTAACGACTCCAGCGATAGAGCGGGGCAAGCCAGCAGAGCGACGAACAGGACGAGCCGGATAGTCAACCCCTTCACGGAGCAATCAACAGTCCGGCCACAACACCAGAGCATAATAACATACGCAAAAAACTAGTCGCCACTGCAAGAAGTTTGAAGAAGGCGAAACGGAAGCTCAAAACAGCAAAAGACACGCTCAGAATGAAGTCGAGCAAAGTATTCAAGACCGAAGACAAATATGGCAATGGCCATCAAACCAAGAGCTACCCGACGCGCAAGTTGCTGCCAGAATTTGACGAGGAAGCCATCGAGCCTTCACAGTCAAAAAATAAAGAGGCCACCCGGCCGGATAGACGGCCAGATGACAGGCCCAAAGCGACAAACGGGGCTGCACACAAGCCGAATTATAATCCTGGTAAAACGGACGGCCCAACTAGGTCCATCTACGGGCCAAAAAAGAGGACCCCAGGAAGTAACACACCACGACAAGTGTTCGAAGACAACGGCACACCCAAATCTGCGCGCCGCACACCGCTATGTTTCACCGATGAGGTGCTGGATCATCAATTTCCAGCAGGGTTTAAACCCATAAACATAGAGGCATCGACGGCACAACAAACCCGAGTGCGGATGAAGACTACATACTACACATACACATGGCTAGAGGAGACGATCTCCACGCCATAAAATACCTACCCCTCAAGCTCAAAGGGCCAGCTCGGCATTGGCTCAAAGGCCTCCCAGAAAATACTGTTGGAAGTTGGGAAGAGCTTGAGGACGCGTTTAGAGCAAATTTTCAAGGGACTTATGTCCGCCCTCCGGATGGAGACGATTGGAGTCATATAACCCAACAGCCCGGAGAATCAGCGCGCAAATTCTGGAACAGGTTCCTTACTAAAAAGAACCAAATAGTCATTGTCCAGGACCTTGAAGCCCTAGCAGCTTTTAAACACAACGTCCGTGACGAATGGATTGCCAGACACCTCGGCCAAGAGAAGCCAAGAACAATGGCCGCGCTAACAAGCCTCATGATGCGCTTTTGCGCAGGAGAAGACAGCTGGCTAGCAAGATGCAGCACCAGCGACCCGAGTACATCCGAGATCAGAGATGGAAACGGAAAATCACGGCGCAGGAAAGATCAGCGCGGAATAAAGAAAAAAAGCCCGCAGGCACGGCGGTCAACGCCCGGATTCAAAAGCTTCGCAGCGAACAATACAACCACGGCCTCTTAAGGAGAACAGAGGCGAGCTATCAAATTTAAACAAAATTTTGGATCGGGTATGTCAAATCCACAATACCTCGGAAGGCACGCAAACCATACCAACGAAATTGTTGGGTTTTCAAACAGTCCGGCAGACTCAACGCCCGGACACAAGAACTCGATCGCCAAACAAAGGCGATGATGAGCCCCACCAGCAGAAAGCACCGGAAGTCAAAAGACTTTCCCACAAGAAGTCAAAACAGTAAACTTCGCTTCACGTGATAGTACGGAAAGCCAACACGGCTTTTCGCCAAGACAAGTGTCGGACGATCCACTCCGGTGGACCGAGATTGGATGTAAAACCAATCACTTTCGACCACAGATTAGTCGAAGTATCCGAACGCAGGATAGACTGCCACGATACGGATCCCACAATAGGCGGACTGCACTTAACGCAGGTGTTGACGGACGGCGGCAGTGACTTAAACCTGCTATATCCAGACACAATCTGCAAATGGGGATAGACCCTATTACAACTCGGCATAGCCGCACTTCCTTCAAAGGAGTGGCGCCGGGCCCTTAAGCCAGCTATCAAGCACCACGGGATGGGAAGCTCTCGTCGCTTCAATGCAATACCACATTACGCGTTTCTTACGCTTAAAATGCCAGTCCACGTGGCATCATTTCATTAAAAGGTCGCTTGAGACCCGGACACGGCTGGGCGAGTCCGAATAATTAAGCTTAGGGCTACCCGCACATTCCTTCACAAGGGTTTGCACATATAAGCCATAATGAGCTAGCATAGGCTCAACTTCCTTAATCCCTATTTTCAATTTTTTATGCACTTTCTCGCACGATTTCTTTTCCAACCAAGTTCTTCTCTTTTTACAGATGAACAGTGTGCACACCCGTCCAGGATATAGCACAACGGAGACACAGGCGCAGACGTGCAGTAGGGACCCGTTGCAAGGACTCTTTTCAGACTACGACCCTACGTAAACCTTTCTTACTGTCTCTTGTTCCTATAATCCCCTGGTTTATCATTACAACCAGAGTGGAGACTGGCATTTTGGGATCGGCCGCGCCAGAAGAATCTGCCCGTACCTGGACACAAGGGGCTTAGGGCTTTGTTTTTGCCCGCTATTATAAAGACCGAACACCTTCGGGAGTGTTCGGCGTCTCGAGTTAGGCCTTATATGCATCAGCTCCGAATCATGTCTTTGGTCAAATGTTGGGTTTGCCCGGCTCCTGTGTTTTGCTGCCTTACATTCCGTATCATCGGCTAACGCGGCTCCGGAGAACTACTGCGATTGTGCCCCAGTTAATTTGGCGAGCACCTCGATGAACAAAGCCGAAAACGATGTCATGATCTGCGAGAGACTGGTCAACCACTCGATCGACTATGGGAATGTTTAGGATTCCTCCGCTTTGACGAAGGGCCGTTTCGGCCAGGCACATATCGCCTGAATTCGGAGAGCGCGGTGCCCCCCAGGGGCTATGTCGTAGCCCCACCCTCGAACTCCATGGCTAAGTGAAAGTGATAAAGCATTATAGTCCAGTTGCCTCGTTTGCTACGTGTCACATCCCAGTTAGACCATGCATTAGGGTGTGCATCATGTTTAAATTTCATTTGAATTTGAAATGGGGAAGGCGAAACCCCGAACACCCCCCTTAATTCAACTAGGGTTTACTAAAAATTATTTCAATGAACCTGAAATGCCCTTCAAAATGCTCATCCTCTTTGCTTTGGTTCAGAACCTATGTCAAAGGAGGTGTATCATTTTCTAGGTCAACTAAAGGTCCTTGGATTAATTCACAAGTTTTGAACTTGAGCATTTTAAATTATACAAAATATTTTAAATGTTCAAAAATTGCCAAACAAAATGTTTCATGTTGGAAATATTCCAACAAGGGACCAGGAGCATTTTGGTGATTTTTAAAACAGTTTTGGTATTTTAGAAAACCCCACAAAGTTGCAGGAAATTAGAAAAAGATTAAAAAGCAGAAAACCTTACCTGACGCCCCTGCCCGGCCCACCTGCCGGCCCAGCCCAGCAGCGCCAACAGCTGCTTGGCTCGCCAGCAGCAGCCAGTGCTTTCGGCGGCGGCACCTTCTGGTGCCACGCACCTGGTCGCCGCCTCGCCGCTCCTCTCGCCCATTGCCAGCGAGGACCGACCTCCCTCTCTCCCGAACCCCTGGACCTCCCTCTCCTCCCGGATCATCTCTCGCTCTCCCCATCTTGGCCGACGCCACCGCCGCTGCACCACCACCGTAGTCGTGCTCCCGCCATCCATGCTCCTCCGCACCATGTCCAGGGAGCTCCGCGCCTCCACTACCCCTAGCCAGCCGAGTCCCGCTCGCTCTAGTGCCCGAACCCATCTCACCGACCTCGACCAGGCTCGCCGTCGCGGAGATCCCTTCGTCGCCGCCGTCGCTCCGGTTCATCCCGACCTCGGCGAGGGTTTCTACACGTCGCCCGTGAGCCTACCTAACTCCCTTCCCTCTCTCGCGCCCTCGAGCAGCGTAGCAACCGAGCCACGTTCACCGCACCCGCCGCCGTGGAGCTCGTCGCCCGGCAGCTCCGGTCACCTCCGGCCACCCCATGGTGCCCGTTGCACCCACCGCACCCCAAGGGGTCTGCCCATGTACTTCCCGCACCTCACCGAGCCCTCTAACCCCAAGCCCGTCGTTGGCGAACCCGGCCGCCTGCTTTCGTCGTCGGCGCCAACTCCGCCACCCGACCCCAACTAACTCCACCGGTGAGCGGGTTGCTCCTAGCTACCCGTAGCTACCTTCCGTGACTCGTTTGGTGGCGGAATCGCCAAACACTCCCTCCGCCGTGTCGGGCTCGCCGGGTGACTAGTCGCCGGTGCAGCCGACGTGGACGTTGACCACTGTGGGCCCTCGTTGACCCCGGCAGGTCACTGACAAATGGGGCCCAGCCCTGCTAACTAAATAGGGTTAGATTTAATTAATTTTTAGTTAAGTTAATTACCCTAACATACGGGACCCACTGTCAGGTTTGACCTGGACGTCCCTGTTGACTCTGACGTCATGCTGACGCATGGCTGACGCATTAATTCAAATTCTGGATTTATTTTGATATAGTAAATTCCAGA
Organism: Aegilops longissima; assembly: GCA_021605205.1. Taxonomy (NCBI): domain Eukaryota; kingdom Viridiplantae; phylum Streptophyta; class Magnoliopsida; order Poales; family Poaceae; genus Aegilops; species Aegilops longissima. The sequence continues at coordinate 578,744,222 of CM038681.1, forward strand.
ATATAATTCAAATTTCAAATGCTTATAACTTTTAATCTATAACTCCAAATGCAAAGATTTATATATGAAAAATTATCAGAAAAATCCACTCTATCCATTGGTACAGGTTTCATGCATGTTAAAGCAAGTTAACTATGCTGTTTAACCAGAATAAGATAATGCATCATTAGGACTAACTCAAATGAGCTATCATTTGAATCCTTGATTCAAATGAGTTCATTCCCTGTTATTTCAGCTTGCATTAGGCCAACACACATCCATATTGCCATGTCATAGCATGCATCATATTGTTGCATATTGTCATGTGTGTTTACTTTGGTGTGCTTTCATGATAGGTTACGCCCCGAGGATAACCTCGACTATCCATCGAAGGCGATACTCTACCCCATTCCATCGGGCAAGCAACCCGTTGATCATTTCGATACAAACCCATGTTCTCGCTTCTGCTCTCGTTTACTGCATTAAGACAACGCGATTCAAACTGTTGTGTGCTGCGGTAGTTGAACCCACTTCCTCTGCATGACCTGTCATTGCCACAGTAACTAGATGAAACCCACTAGTATGTGTAGGAGTTGATTGAGCCATGTTTGTGATTCCTACCATGCTATGCTTGCTATGCTTAGAGTTGTGTCAGTCTGGCTCATCGGGATGATGGCTGGAGTGAAAGGGTGTGTTGGTTCGAGAGTGAAAGTGTTGAACACGATTTGGTAAAGGTATCGATGAGAGGCCATGTAGGAGTACATGGTGGGTTGTTTCATTGAAGCCGATCCTAAGAACTGAGATCTGTGTTTGTGATCCATGAATTAGCTACTACCACGCATTGGGCCCGAAACCAATGGACCCTCTCGGCTTCTTAACCACCCTTGTTCTTAGTCCGGAGTTGCAAGTAGTTTCGGTGTTTGTAGCATCTTTGGGGGCGCACGCATACGCTGACCTCGGGGTGGGTTGTGTTGCGGTAGGCACGCGTGGCCCGGTGTACCGAAAGTGCCGTTTGGTATCTCGGGAACCCTGCACACATCGTTCGGGCTGTATGGGAAACCTCGGCGGACTCCTGCGGATGGAACCGAATAGGCGATAAACCTGGACTAGGGACTTGAGTGTTTAGGTAGGCTGTGGCCGACACCACGTTGGGCTTCCGCTTGAAGGTTGCCAGTACATGTCGGTAAGCGGCGGTAAGTGGTGAGCGTGTGTGAAGAAGTACACCCTGTAGGGTTTAATATGATCTATTGAATAGCCGTGTCCACGGAGAAGGACTTCTGGGTTACCTATATCGGTTCATAGACAAGTAAATGGATACTACTAAAAGCCTCAAGATAAGTGTGAGTATAGTGGATGGCCCTCTCGTGGGATGACGAGAGAGGATCCACGGTGGAGTATTGTGATGGTGATTAGTGGACTCGTGTAACGACAAATGCTTTACAAAGTGGTGTCACGTGGGATAGCTTAGCCAAGAGTCAAAGCTGGCTTGCTGCAAATAACTCCACTTCCTTCCTTGAGAATGTGCATGTATGATAGGATTACGTGGTAAGACTTGCTGAGTACCTTTGTACTCATGTTTGTAATTAATGTTTTTAGGAGGACAATACTACCCTCCGACGGATTCTATGTAGATATTGACTTGACAGTGAACTAGCCACCCAGGTGGCGATCTAAGACTTGTGAAGGGCCATTGTAGATAGAAAGGCTCCAACAAGCTTTCTTTCTTTCTAGAGTCTGTACTCAGACTAGTTTGCTTCTGCATGTGCTTGTATGATTGTGTGACTTGAGTGTTGGGTCATGCGACCCCTACGTGTATGACTATGTTATGTATGGCTCCTCGGAGCCTCTTAAATCAAGTACTTGAGTTGTAGAGTTTTGTTGTGATGCCTTGTTGTATTTACTCATATCGGGCATATTGCGTGTATGATTGAAATGCTTGGTATGAGTGGGATCCGACAAAACTAGTTGTTTATCCTTGGCAGCCTCTCATATGGGGAAATGTAGTCTCGTGTTTCTGAGCGATAGTAGTCCGCTACAGCCCGGTTCACGAGTCCTGCTAGCCAAAGACTACTGCTTGGACACTTGATTGGCCAGCATGTGATTCATTTCGTTCCTATGTCTGTCCCTTGAAATGTCACGCGGTGATATTCGAGTCCTGCCCAGCCTGCTACAGCCGGGATACGGAGTCCTGTTAGCCAGTGCTACAGCCCAATTCATACGTTGATGACCGACATGCTCGAAGTGATTCATGTATGCCTGTCCCCATAGGTTAGTGCCGCTTTGGGTTCACGACTAGCCATGTCGGCCGGGTTCTTTGTCATGTGGATGCTAGCGACACTATCATATACGTGAGCCAAAAGGCAAAGCGGTCCCGGCCATGGTAAGGCGACACCGTGGGGATACCGTGCGTGAGGCCACAAAGTGATATGAGGTGTTACCAGCTAGGTCGATGTGACTTGGAATCGGGGTCCTGACAGCGTTGGCATCAGAGCAGGGCTGCCTGTAGGTTCGCTAAGCCAAACTGGTCGAAGTTGAGTCTAGAAATGCTTTAGTTATATGTAGGGGAATTGATTGTGGGAGGGAACGTAAGGCTCTTTTACTCCTTTACCTTATGCCCTCTGATCTGAGTCATCCTCTTCTCATTCGACGTGGGTTTAGGACTAGGCTCTCTTCTTTCTATCAGGTTCACGTGTTACTAATCCGTAGTAACTTATAGGATTGTTGGTTACATCCTCAGTTCAGTGCTACTAAATTTTTAGTATGCTATCAGTTGAACCAGAACCTTGATATGATGTTGTTGAGTGGTTTTGCAATCTGTTTTTGAATGTCTCAAATCTGATTTTGAGCATTTACAGATGTTATGCTGCCCGATTTTCCCTAGAAATTCTAATGTCTTTGCATTGTGGCTGTGCTTTCAGATGGCCACCCGCCCCCAGAACCAAGTGGTTCGCCTGACCCGTTGCATTGGTGTGTGTGGTCACACGGCAATGTTGGTTCGAGTGATGATTGAGTCTGGTTATCGATGGTATCCTGAATATACCGTCGAGGAGCAGTTTAGGATTTCAATCAAAGCCAATACCTATGCACGGTCCGGATTTATCCATCTTATCCCGAGCTCTTGAGCCACTTCACTGTTCTTATGGGCTCGAATCACTATTGGAATGTCCGTGCAAGATGCAGCCTATTCCATGATGACTATTATTCGAGCGTAACTGCTTTCTTTGGGCAACAACGATTTTGCTATATGCCAAGCATCCCTCCACAGGGCGCATGGCTACCTTGAGGGTTTGTAACAGCGATGCATCCCATGAGGACTCACTCCTTCGCACTACTACTTGAGATCTTTGGAGGACAAGGACCGTGAGAACCGGGCCTTGCGTATGGAGCTTTTAATGCCCGTTCGACCACTGGCTACTCGACTAGGTTTGCACTGCCGTGCAAGCGGATATATGGACATGAGGGACTTGTACCCTGTGCGGGCGAGTCTGCCAGACTTTATGGAGTGGCGTGAGGTTGGAGGCATCACTCCTCCTCGTGGGCCTCGTCTGCCACCGTTTGTTGGACCACGGCCACATCCGATGTAACGCCCCCGATGCGGCTATATCTCCCACGTGTCGAGGCACGACTTAGAGGCATAACCGCATTGAAAGCAATGTCGCAAGTGAGGTAATCTTCACACAACCCATGTAATAATTAAGGGAAAGAAACATAGTTGGCTTACAATCGCCACGTCACACAGTACATAATTAACCATACATCATTCAGAGTACACTCAAGGTCCGACTACGGAACCAAAATAAAAGAAGATACCCCAACTGCTAACACAGATCCCCGAATCGTCCCAACTGGGCACCTCTACTGATCATCTGGAAACGACACATAGTAACGACCACGTTCCTCGTCGAACTCCCACTTGAGCTCGGTGGAATCACCTGCACTGGCCTCATCGGAACCTGCAACTGTTTTGGAAGTATCTGTGAGTCACGGAGACTCAGCAATCTCACACCCGCGAGATCAAGACTATTTAAGCTTTAGGAAGGATATAGAATTCAAGTGGAGCTGCAGCAAGCGACTAGCATATATGGTGGCTACATCGCAAAAGAGAGCGAGAAGAGAAGCAAAGCACGGTCGTGAAACTAGTAGTGATCAAGAAGTGATCCTGAACTACTTACGTCAGACATAACTCCAACACCGTGTTCACTTCCCGGACTCCGCCGAGAAGAGACCATCACGGTTACACACGCGGTTGAGGTGTATTTTAATTGAGGTCAAACTTTGGGTTATCTACAACCGGACATTAACAAATTCCCATCTGCCTCATAACCGCGGGCACGGCTTTCGAAAGATATTACCCTGCAGGGGTGTCCCAACTTAGCCCATTATAAGCTCTCACGGTCAACGAAGGATTATTCCTTCTACCGGGAAGACCCGATCAATCTCGGAATCCCGGACTACAAGACATTTCGACAGCAATAAAACAAGACCAGCAAAGCCGCCCGATTGTGCCGACAAATCCCGATAGGAGCTGCACATATCTCGTTCTCAGGGCACATCCGGATGAGCAGTCCATACAACTAAAACCAAACCTCAAGTTGCCTTGAGGGGCTACCGCAGGGCTCTAGTTTGGACCAACACTCGAGGAGCATTGGCCGGGGGTTTAAAATAAGATGACCCTCGGGCTCGCGAAAACCGGGGAAAGGCTTAGGTGGCAAATGGTAAAACCAAAGTTGGGCCTTCTTTGGACGAGTCTTATTCAAAGCGAACTGTCAAGGGGTCCCATAAAACACCCAACCGTGTAAGGAACGCAAAATCAAGGAACATAACACCGGTATGACGGAAACTAGGGTGGCAAGAGTGGAACAAAACACCAGGCATAAGGCCGAGCCTTCCACCCTTTACCAAGTATATAGATGTGTTAAGCATAGCAGATATATATATATATTGTGATATCCCCAACAAATAAACATGTTCCAAATAGGAACAACATCTCCATGTTCCAACAAGGAACAAACTTCAGCTTCACCTGCAACTAACAACGCTATAAGAGGGGCTGAGCGAAGCGGTAACATAGCCAATCAACGGTTTGCTAGGAAAAGATGGTTAGGGGCTGACATGGCAATATGGGTGGCATGACATAGCAAGTGGTAGGCATCGCAGCATAGGCATAGCAAAAGAGCGAGCAACTAGCATAGCAAAGATAGAAGTGATTTCGAGGGTATGGTCATCTTGCCTGCAATGTTCTCAGAGTTGTCGAAAGCCTGATCCTCGAAAACGTTCTCAACAGGTTCCTCGTTCACGTACTCGTCTCCCGGCTCTACCCAAAGCAACAACAAAACAAGGAACCACAATAAATCACGGTACAATGCACAATCAACATGATGCAAAACAAGACATGAATATGCGGGGTGTGATATGCAAAGCGTATGTGCGCTCCGGAAGGTAAATGAAAGACTAGGCATCATCTTGGCAAACCAAGCATGCCATCGAAAAGATGAGATGATTTCGTTAGAAATCGATATAGAGATCACCGGAAACGGGTGCACGGGTTGGATATGACGGGCAAAACAAGAGTGGAGAGAAACCTACGATAACAACATGATGAACAAAACCATGCATGTGTGCAAGCTACCTCATAGCAAGATTCCAATAAATATGCCCATGAAAGACAACACATAACCATGATGCAAAAAGACATGAACATAAACTTGCCCAAATGCAGAAACTAATGCCACCACTGAGTTGGTGGGATTTTTCTACCCCAAAAACATATATAATATGTTAGGGTTGCAGTAGAAAAATCATCACAAAAGCATTAAGTAAAAACCTGCCTAATATGGAAGTAGACAGAATTGGCAATTTCCAGATTTGGAAATGTCCAGAATTGGACATGCCTAAAACGGAAAAGGACTCAAAGCTGAAAATGGAAACGTGGGGAAACAGGAAAAAAAATATGCACAAGGGGAGGCGCTGAGGCTGACAAGAGGGCCCCACTGTCATAGAGACAGGGGTGAAAATGGGTTCTAAAAGGGGGGAGAAAACAGCCCGGGGATTGAACCAGGTCTCCCAGTGGAAACCCTCCCTGCTACTGCTTGGGCTGGTCTTGGCGATCGATAGAGGAAGGGCCTCGGCCCTTATCTGCTGTTGTTGCAGAGGAGGCGCACGGAGGAAGCGCAAAACAGAAAAAACAAAGGGGGAGAGGCGCTACTGGGTTCGAACCAGTGTCGCCATGATGAGAGAGGCGGGGTCAACCAGCTCGGCTAGGGAAGGAGTCGGTAGAAGCGGGAAGCTGCCCACTTGACTAATCTACCAGGCCCGACTCGAGGCGAGCCAACAACCAGCAGCGCCGGGCGAGGCCACGGCGGCTCTGAGGGTGCTCTGCGCCCTCGGACACGACAGGCACACGAGGGGGTACCACAGGACAGAAGGAACAAGCCAGCGTGGCAAACGCAGCAACTACACGCGTGACACTACTCTGAAACTCAAAAAGTACCTCCACGCCGAGCACGCCGGGCGCGCAAAGACACGGGCGGACCTACGCTCACGGAGAACTATCGGCGACAAGAAGGGTCAGGGAGGAAGGGGTTTATACCTCCTTACCCTAGGACACGGAATCGGCGACGGAGACGGGCTGACGGCGACGAGATCGAGCTCTGAAGATCCGCCGGGAACCTGATCGAGAAGGAGACCGAACAGAGGCGTCGACGAACTTGGCGCTCCGGGCCTCCGTAGTCGACGTCGTGGACGTAGTCGACGACGAGGAAGGCGTCGGACACGGGCCGCCGAGTCGTGGTGGCCGGAGAGCGCGCCGGCGACGAGGCCACGCCCTCGAGATCGCTCGAACGCAGCGGGCGGCGATCTTGGGTGGAATACTACTCGGCGGCGGCAGAGGGAGAGGGGAACCCTAGGGTTGATCGATGAGGAGAGGGGATAAGTAGGGGGCTAGGTGGCGAGGACGAGCTCGTGCTCTCCGAGCTCGGGGTCCCCATGGCGCTGCGAGAGGAGAGGGAAAGGTGGGTGAGGAGCACCGGGCGCTCGCTGCCAGGCGGGGCCGGCGCTGCCACGTGGAAGGGGACTAGCGGGGGTAAGAGCGGGCGCGGGTGAGCGAAGGCAGGAGGAGAGGCGAGCGGGCCGGCGCGCCTCTCCGGGCTCTTGGGCTCTTTGGGAGAGTTGGGCCGGCTCGGAGGCGGAGCCAGTGAGAGAGGGCTAGCTGGGCTGCCACTGCTGCTGCTGCCTCCTTCCTCTTATCCTTTTTACAAAAATAAAAAGGAAGAGAAAGAAAGTACAGGGAGAGAGGAAAAGATTTAGAGTGAAAGGAAAATATCCCCACACTCCTGGAATTCTCCTCTATTTAAATAAATTGAAATGGACATTTTTAAAGGTAGAAAAATAATGCAAGTTTGGAAATGCTTCAAACTTGTGCCATTTTTGAACCTGACCATAACAACTTTAAATGAGGAAATATTTGGCAGGGAGTTTTAGTGCAACAAGCAAGATTATTAGGGAGAAGATGAACATTAATTGAAGGAGGGAAATATATGGCATTTGAAAAAGAAAGGAGTAGAGGGAAAGGAGGAGATGGCAATGCAAGATGAGAATGAAGCATGCAACCACATGACATGCAAGAGAACACCACATCCACATGATAAGAAGGGAATGCAAAATGACAATAGGCACAAATGCAATATGGCAAAAGGAGCAAACAAAGAAAAAGAAAACCCAACATAACCCAACCAAAGAGTCCAAGCATGACAAGAACCCACAATAATTGGATGAGGTCAAATTGATATATTGCCCAAAAAGGGGAAGTTTACATCCAGGGTGTTACAACACTCCACCACTACAAGAGGATCTCGTCCCGAGATCTAGGACTGAAAGAACTCCGGATACTCAGAACGGAGGTGATCCTCACGCTCCCAGGTAGCTTCTCGGTCGGAATGGTGTGACCACTTCACTTTCAGGAATTTGATTGACTTGTTGCGAGTCTTGCGCTCGGTTTCTTCAAGAATAGCAACGGGTGCTCATGATAAGAGATCTTCTTGAAGGTCAATCTCTTGAAGTTGATAGTGCGTTCAGAGCCTTGAAGCACTTGCGAAGCTGTGACACGTGAAACACATCGTGCACATTTGCAAAGTTGGATGGAAGCTCAAGTTGATAGGCGAGATCGCCTCTTTTCCCAATGATCTTGAAAGGACCCACGTATCTAGGGGCAAGCTTCCCTTTGATACCGGGCGGCGAGTACCTTTCATTGGAGAGCGGAGGTAGACATGGTCTCCGATTTCAAAAGTCACATCACGGTGCTTATCATCATAATAGCTCTTTCGGCGCGATTATGCGGCTTTGAGATTCTCACGAATGACCTTGCACATTTCTTACATACGTGATCAAGTCATTGCCAAGAAGTTGGCGTTCACTGTCTCGGACCAATTGAGAGAGTCGGCACTTTCGCCATAGAGAATTTCGAATGGGGCCTTGCCGAACTCGCTTGGAAGCTGTTGTTGTAAGAGAACTTCGGCATAAGGAAGACAATCTTCCCACTTCATACGAAGGAAATGACACAAGCCCCGAGCATATCTTCAAGAATTTGATTAACTCGCTCAACTTGGCCACTTGTTTGAGGATGGAAAGCTGTCTTTGAACCGAATGTTGGTGCCCATGGCCTTCGAAAAGACTCCCAAAACTTGGAGGTAAAGATGCTGCCACGGTCAGAAGAGATCACTTGTGGAATGCCGTGCAAGGAGACAATCCTGGAGGTGTATAGCTCTGCCAACTGAGCTGCAGTGATGGATTCTTTGATAGGAAGAAAATGAGCCACTTTAGTAAGCTTGTCAATGACAACGAAGATAGCATCATTTCCACGCTTGGACTTTGGAAAGCCATCCACGAAGTCCATTTCAATATGATCAAACTTCCATTCAGGAATAGCAAGAGGTTGAAGGAGACCCGCTGGTCTTTGGTGTTCTGCTTTCACTCTTCTGCAGACATCACACTCATTCACGAATTGAGCAATTTCTCGCTTCATTCGAGTCCACCAATATGACTGCTTGAGGTCATGGTACATCTTCGTACTTCGGGATGAATGGATAGAAGCGAATTGTGAGCCTCGTTCATAATGACTTTTCTCAGATCACTCTTAGGAACCACAATCCGGTCCTCAAAGAACAGAGTGTCTTTGTCATCAACATGGAAGCACTTGTACTTGAAATGCCCTTGTCGATACCACGTTTCACTTTCTTCACCATGGTATCCAGAAGTTGAGCCTCACGAATCTGATCTTCCAAAGTAGGAGAGACTATGAGGTTGGCAAGAAAGCCTTGAGGAACAACTTGAAGATTCAGCTTATGGAAAGATTCACAGAGATCCGGTGAAAGGGCTTGAGGATTAGGCTGTTGCGATAGCTTTCCTGCTCAAAGCGTCTGCAATGACATTGGCTTTGCCGGAGTATACTCAATACTTGGGTTGTACTCTTGAATCATTTCGACCCATCGAGTCTGCCTGAGGTTGAGGTTAGGCTGAGTGAAGATGTACTTGAGACTCTTGTGATCAGTGAAAATGTCCACTTTCCTTCCCAACAAGAGATGTCTCCAAGTAATCAAAGCATGGACAACTGCCGCCAACTCAAGATCGTGAGTGGGGTAGTTCTTCTCGTTGGGTTTCAACTGGCGAGATGTATAAGCCACAACTCTCTTCTCTTGCATTAACACAGCACCGAGACCTTGAAGGGAAGCATCACAGAAAACTTCATATGGCTTGGATTCATCAGGAGGAGTCAGAACAGGAGCTGTGACGAGTTTCTCTTTGAGAGTCTTGAAAGCAACGTCACACTCGGGAGACCGGACATACTTCACCGCTTCGGAGGAGGTTGGAAAGAGGCTTTGCAATCTTGGAGAAGTTCTCAACGAACCTTGACAATAGCTTGCAAGACCAAGAAAGCTGGAGCTGCTTGACATTCGAGGAGGTTCCCAATTCACAATTGCGGACACCTTCTCGGGATCAACAGCGATGCCCTTGGCAGAGATGATATGACCAAGATAAAGCACTTCATCAAGCCGAATTCACATTTGGAGAACTTAGCATAGAATTGGTACTCTCGAGCTTGTCTAGTACCAATCGCAAATGTTTGGCATGATCCTTCTTATTCTTGGAGAAGACCAAAATATCATCAAGATAGACCAAGGCGAATTCATTGGTGTAAGGATTGAATATGAAGTTCATCATCCGAGAGAAAGTTGGAGGAGCATTGACGAGGCGAAAGACATGACAAGTATATTCATAAGAACCAAAGCTTGTTCGAATGCTGTCTTGGGAATATCTTGTTCACGAATGCGAATCTGATGATACCCCATCGAAGGTCAAGCTTAGAGAACAACATGTAGCACCTTTGAGTTGCTCGAAAAGCTCATTGATGTTGGGAAGTGGATACTTGTTCTTGATTGTCTTCTTATTCAATGGACGGTGTCGACACAAAGTCGGTCCGTGCCATCCTTCTTCGGACAAAAAGAACACCACAACCCCAAGGAGATGAACTCGGTCTGATCAAACCCAGACGCTCTTGTTCATCGAGCTGCTTCTTCAATTCCCTCAGCTCATCAGGTCCAAGCTTATATGGACGCTTGCAAACGGGTTCAGTGCCTGGCTCAAGATCGATAACGAACTCGACTGGCCGATGAGGAGGCATACCCGGGAGCTCTTCTGGAAAGACATCTTGGTATTCACAAACGACTGGAATCTGAGAGATGGCATTCAATTCGCCCTTCTCATTGAGAGAAAACAACCGAATGGTTTCATCACGAGAGGCATAGATGATCACATCATTAGAAGAATGAGTCAATTGAATTTCCACGGCAGCACAATCAAGCTGAGCTTTGTGCTGATAAAGCCGATCCATTCGAGAATAAGATCAATGTCCGAGTCACCAAGAACCCTTGGTTTAGAAAGAAATCTATAATCGCCCATCTTGATAGAAACATCCGAACGAAAACTCGAAGTCATCTCCTTAGCCGGAGAAACAATAGACAAAGGTCTAGGCAAAGCTTGAGTAACCAAATCATGCAAAGCCACAAAAGGTCTTGAGATGAAAGAATGCGATGCACCAGTATCAAATAAGACTTTTGCAGGAATATCATTAACTGAGAGATTACCCATTAACACATCGAAGAATCCTCTGCTGAGCTGCATTCATCATATTGACCTTGGCAGAATTCGGATTGTGTTTGACCTTTGCATTGCTTTGGAAGATTTCACAGGAGGAGGAGGCGGAAGGCGCCTCTGGTTGAAGCACTTGTTCGCATAGTGACCCTTCTGCTGGCACTTGTTGCAAGTGACCTCAGAAAGCGGACGGTGGTAAGGAGCACTTGACCTTGGAGCTTGAGAATTAGACTTGTTCTGATAGCTTGGGTTGGGTGGGTGGGAAGATCCACGGCCACTGAGTTCTTCTTTGGTAAGGCTGGCGGAACGGAGGAGGGGGCAGATAAAACTTCTGCTGCTTGGCTGCCACTTGAGAGGACGAGGAGGACTGAACTGCATCCCTGATTCTCTTCTTAGAAGCCTCGCATTTGAGCTGTGCCGCTTCTTGCTTGAGAGCCATGTTGTAGAAATCATCATACTTATCTGGCTCAAACAGCACAAGAGGTAATTGCAGATCTTCTCTCAGACCGCCCCTGAACTGATAGATCATACTCCTTTCATCAGGTACATCTTGCTTAGCAAAACGAGCGAGCTTCTGGAACTGGATATTGTATTGATAGACAGACAAGGTGCCTTGCTTGAGATTGCGGAACTCTTCACGCTTGCTCTCAACAACACTCTTCGGAATGTGATGAGCTCGGAAATCACGGCGGAACTCATCCCAGGTAATGACACGACCTCCTCTGGAATCTTTGTATTGCTGGAACCACTCAGCAGCTTGATCCTTGAGTTGAAACGATGCAAACTTGACAAAGTCCTCAGTCCGACATTGCTACTGATCAAAGTGCTTGCAGATGTCCACTAACCAATCATCAGCGTCTGTTGCCTCAACACAGAAACTGAAAGACTTCGGCTGATTAGCGAGAAACTGACTGAGAGTAGCACAGTGTGGCTGATGGTTGCCTTGACCTTGATTGCCTTGATTGCCTTGATTGCCTTGCCCCTGATGCGTTCTTGCAAGAGCTGCAAAATCATCGAGCATTGGCATTGGTGGCTGCCATGATAGCTTGCCGAGGCCTCTGAAGGCGGAGGTGGAGGTGGAGGTGGAGGTTCGTGATCCCCTCATTGCGATCCGGATTCAGACGTTGCGGAGCCATCTGAAGGGTGACATCCGTTAGTCCTTTGATAGACAAAAAAATAAGTAGAATCAGCGGATAGAAATTGCAACATATAGTCTTCACAATAAACATTGAACAAGAATGAGCGAATGAATTCCCAAAGTTAATCATCACACATCCATTAAGGTGAGAAGCCACTTAGATAAAGATATGGAAACAACATCATCGAGAAACAATTCGAATATCACAACTGAAAACAAAAGGTTGGCTTCTAGAATGAGCCGGAACAAACACATGATAGAGATTTCGCTCAAAGTGTTCGTGGTGGGGCCCACACGGACACGACGTATAGCGGACGTCACGAATGACTAACAAGACGTCCCCGAATCAGCATAGCCAAGGATTCTTTAAGACGTCTCGCGACCACTGTAAATCGACCGTGAATGGGCGGACCACTAGACGTTGAACCCCAATCTCAAATCATACATCTGTCGGAAAGAATATCCTGTAAGCTACTAGAATTCCCACCTATAAACTCCCGAAACTTTCTGGTTATGCAATCTGGTGTTGGGGATACAGGGACACAAAATATATCACCCAAACTAACAATACCTAGATCCATTTGTATCCATCCGTCAACACATAACCAAGAAATCCTCGAAATCGTGTACCTCGACCTTGAAAAACATCCGTTATACAAGTCATGGCAATACTCCCTTTTCGCCAAAGTATTGGGCTATCGAGGTTATCTCACCAACAACTGCACAAAAGAGATTTCGATGTCGGCAAAACTCGGTATTCGAGAATCGCAGCGATAAAATTGTGGCGACAACACCTCGGAGCTCAACTCCCCGGGACACTGCCACAACCCCTAAATGTCAGGAGGCACCAAGAACAATGTTCTCGTCACAAAACCATCGGAACGATTCCAAGATACCCACGTGATCCTAAAAAAAATTTAGTGAAATTTGAGGAGAGAAGAGTCAAAACTCTACGTCAGGATACCTCACCAGAAGGTCGAAGGGACTGGGAAGCAAAAGAATCCTACTCTCCGATATATATAATCCTAAGACTCAAAACATTTTCCATTCTAGACTCAACAACGTCAGCAACAATCAAGTAGGGGGCTCCTAAGTCGGGGAAGGCTCTGATACCAACTTGTAACGCCCCCGATGCGGCTATATCTCCCACGTGTCGAGGCACGACTTAGAGGCATAACCGCATTGAAAGCAATGTCGCAAGTGAGGTAATCTTCACACAACCCATGTAATAATTAAGGGAAAGAAACATAGTTGGCTTACAATCGCCACGTCACACAGTACATAATTAACCATACATCATTCAGAGTACACTCAAGGTCCGACTACGGAACCAAAATAAAAGAAGATACCCCAAATGCTAACACAGATCCCGAATCGTCCCAACTGGGCACCTCTCGATCATCTGGAAGCGACACATAGTAACGACCACGTTCCTCGTCGAACTCCCACTTGAGCTCGGTGGAATCACCCTTGGCCTCATCGGAACCTGCAACTGTTTTGGAAGTATCTGTGAGTCACGGAGACTCAGCAATCTCACACCCGCGAGATCAAGACTATTTAAGCTTTAGGAAGGATATAGAATTCAAGTGGAGCTGTAGCAAGCGACTAGCATATATGGTGGCTACATCGCAAAAGAGAGCGAGAAGAGAAGCAAAGCACGGTCGTGAAACTAGTATTGATCAAGAAGTGATCCTGAACTACTTACGTCAGACATAACTCCAACACCGTGTTCACTTCTCGGACCCCGCCGAGAAGAGACCATCACGGTTACACACGCGGTTGAGGTGTATTTTAATTGAGGTCAAACTTTGGGTTATCTACAACCGGACATTAACAAATTCCCATCTGCCTCATAACATGGCACGGCTTTGAAAGATATTACCTGCAGGGTGTCCCAACAGCCCATTATAAGCTCTCACGGTCAGCGAAGGATTATTCCTTCTACGGGAAGACCCAATCAATCTCGAATCCCGGACTACAAGACATTTCGACAGCAATAAAACAAGACCAGCAAAGCCGCCCGATTGTGCCGACAAATCCCGATAGGAGCTGCACATATCTCGTTCTCGTGGCACATCCGGATGAGCAGTCCATACAACTAAAACCAAACCTCAAGTTGCCTTGAGGGGCGCTGCAGGGCTCTAGTTTGGACCAACACTCGAGAGGAGCATTGGCCGGGGGTTTAAAATAAGATGACCCTCGGGCTCATGAAAACCGGGGAAAGGCTTAGGTGGCAAATGGTAAAACCAAAGTTGGGCCTTTGGACGAGTCTTATTCAAAGCGAACTGTCAAGGGGTCCCATAAAACACCCCGTGTAAGGAACGCAAAATCAAGGAACATAACACGGTATGACGGAAACTAGGGTGGCAAGAGTGGAACAAAACACCAGGCATAAGGCCGAGCCTTCCACCCTTTACCAAGTATATAGATGTGTTAAGCATAGCAGATATATATATATATATTGTGATATCCCCAACAAATAAACATGTTCCAAATAGGAACAACATCTCCATGTTCCAACAAGGAACAAACTTCAGCTTCACCTGCAACTAACAACGCTATAAGAGGGCTGGCGAAGCGGTAACATAGCCAATCAGCGGTTTGCTAGGAAAAGATGGTTAGGGCTGACATGGCAATATGGGTGGCATGACATAGCAAGTGGTAGGCATCGCAGCATAGGCATAGCAAAAGAGCGAGCAACTAGCATAGCAAAGATAGAAGTGATTTCGAGGGTATGGTCATCTTGCCGCAATGTTCTCGAGTTGTCGAAAGCTTGATCCTCTAAAAGCGTTCTCAACAGGTTCCTCGTTCACGTACTCGCCTCCGGCTCTACCCAAAGCAACAACAAAACAAGGAACCACAATAAATCACGGTACAATGCACAATCAACATGATGCAAAACAAGACATGAATATGCGGGGTGTGATATGCAAAGCGTAAATGCGCCCGGAAGGTAAATGAAAGACTAGGCATCATCTTGGCAAACCAAGCATGCCATCGAAAAGATGAGATGATTTCGTTAGAAATCGATATAGAATCACGGAAAGCGGTGCACGGGTTGGATATGACGGGCAAAACAAGAGTGGAGAGAAACCTACGATAACAACATGATGAACAAAACCATGCATGTGTGCAAGCTACCTCATAGCAAGATTCCAATAAATATGCCCATGAAAGACAACACATAACCATGATGCAAAAAGACATGAACATAAACTTGCCCAAATGCAGAAACTAATGCCACCACTGAGTTGGTGGGATTTTCTACCCAAAAACATATATAATATGTTAGGGTTGCGATGAAAAATCATCACAAAAGCATTAAGTAAAAACCTGCCTAATATGGAAGTAGACAGAATTGGCAATTTCCAGATTTGGAAATGTCCAGAATTGGACATGCCTAAAACGGAAAAGGACTCAAAGCTGAAAATGGAAACGTGGGGAAACAGGAAAAAAAATATGCACAAGGGGAGGCGCTGAGGCTGACAAGAGGGCCCCACTGTCATAGAGACAGGGGTGAAAATGGGTTCTAAAAGGGGGGAGAAAACAGCCCTGTGGGGATTGAACCGGGTCTCCCAGTGGAAACCCTCCCTGTTACCACTTGGGCTGGTCTTGCGATCGATAGAGGAAGGGGCCTCGGCCCTTATCTGCTGTTGCTGCAGAGGAGGCGCACCGGAGGGAAGCGCAAAACAGAAAAACAAAAGGGGGGAGAGGCGCGCCTGGGGTTCGAACCCAGGTCGCCGCGGTGAGAGAGCGGGGGGTCAACCAGCTCGGCTAGGGAAGGGGAGTCGGTAGAAACGGGGAAGCTGCCCACTTGACTAATCTACCAGGCCCCGACTCGAGGCAGAGCCAACAACCGACGACGCCGGCGAGGCCACGGCGGCTACAGGGTGCTCTGCGCCCTCGGACACGACGGGCACACACGAGGGGGGTACCACGGGACAAGAAGGAACAAGCCAGCGTGGCAAACGCGGCAACTACACGCGGTGACACTACTCTGAAACTCCAAAAGTACCTCCACGCCGGAGCACGCCGGGCGCGGCAAAGACACGGGCCGGACCTACGCTACGGAGAACTATCAACGACAAGAAGGGTCAGGGAGGAAGGGGTTTATACCTCCTTACCCTAGGACACGGAATCGGCGACGGAGACGGGCTGACGGCGACGAGATCGAGCTCTGAAGATCCGCCGGGAACCTGATCGAGAAGGAGACCGAACAGAGGCGTCGACGAACTTGGCGCTCCGGGCCTCCGTAGTCGACGTCGTGGACGTAGTCGACGACGAGGAAGGCGTCGGACACGGGCCGCCGAGTCGTGGTGGCCGGAGAGCGCGCCGGCGACGAGGCCACGCCCTCAGATGCGCTCGGGAACGAGCGGGCGGCGATCTTGGGTGGAATACTACCTGGCGGCGGCGGCGAGAGGGAGAGGGGAACCCTAGAGTTCGGTCTGATGAGGAGAGGGGATAAGTAGGGGGCTAGGTGGCGAGGACGAGCTCGTGCTCTCCGAGCTCGGGGTCCCCATGGCGCTGCGAGAGGAGAGGGAAAGGTGGGTGAGGAGCACCGGGCGCTCGCTGCCAGGCGGGGCCGGCGCTGCCACGTGGAAGGGGACTAGCGGGGGTAAGAGCGGGCGCGGGTGAGCGAAGGCAGGAGGAGAGGCGAGCGGGCCGGCGCGCCTCTCACTGGGCTGCGGGGCTGCTGGGGAGAGTTGGGCCGGCTCGGGAGGCCGGAGCCCAGGTAGAGAGGGGCTAGCTGGGCTGCCACTGCTGCTGCTGCCTCCTTCCTCTTATCCTTTTTACAAAAATAAAAAGGAAGAGAAAGAAAGTACAGGGAGAGAGGAAAAGATTTAGAGTGAAAGGAAAATATCCCCACACTCCTGGAATTCTCCTCTATTTAAATAAATTGAAATGGACATTTTTTAAAGGTAGAAAAATAATGCAAGTTTGGAAATGCTTCAAACTTGTGCCATTTTTGAACCTGACCATAACAACTTTAAATGAGGAAATATTTGGCAGGGAGTTTTAGTGCAACAAGCAAGATTATTAGGGAGAAGATGAACATTAATTGAAGGAGGGAAATATATGGCATTTGAAAAAGAAAGGAGTAGAGGGAAAGGAGGAAATGGCAATGCAAGATGAGAATGAAGCATGCAACCACATGACGTGCAAGAGAACACCACATCCACATGATAAGAAGGGAATGCAAAATGACAATAGGCACAAATGCAATATGGCAAAAGGAGCAAACAAAGAAAAAGAAAACCCAACATAACCCAACCAAAGAGTCCAAGCATGACAAGAACCCACAATAATTGGATGAGGTCAAATTGATATATTTCCCAAAAAGGGGAAGTTTACATCCAGGGTGTTACATCCGAGTCCTTATGGTCCACAGGCCCCACAGGATTGTCTGTTTCCGGACGATCATGTTCCACTTCCAGGCTTGGGTGGTGACTTCTATGAGGACTACTATGGAGCTGCCAGAGTTAGTAGTAGTATTCCTGGTATGGTAGTAGTTGTATTTCCACCATCCTGCGTGACTCGTGGAATATGACTTAGTGTGTATCGTTCCGGAAGTGTAGAACAATAATGTATAGAAGTTGGGATGCTTCCGATGAGATGTAACGCCTTTCCTTATAGTTGTACTCCGTCAGGCTTGTACTAATCTTTGAATGGTGTGTATGACCGTTGGTATATATATATGGCAGTTTTATATTACCATTGTCATACGGATGAACATCTTTGCATTCCATGCTATCCATTACCTTCCGCACTTCCTTGTTAAATTCTGCCATCCTGGTTTAAATCTTTGCTTGTCTCCCAGGATGGTCAACACTCGCAACACTCCTGCTGCTCCGGGCAGGAGAAGCTAGTGCAGCCAGAAATGTGAATCTGCCGCAACCGCCATCTTTGGCGAGGTTATCTTGGAAGCGAGAATGCAATAAGCGTGAAACCAACCGCTTCATTGGGCGGATTGAACAAAACACCGCACGCCAGCCAAGAAATGATGTGGTTTCACTCAACGACTTCGTCAAGCTGTATCCCCAAAGTTCAAATATTCCGTCGAGCCTCTCGGCGGATGATTGGCCGCAGCATCCACCACAAGCTGCGTTCCGCCAGCGTGGCTGAGGCTGACAAGGTCACCTTTGCGCTTATCATCTTGAGGGCCCTGCTAGTCTCTGGTGGGAAAATTATGAGGCTATGCGTCCGGTTGGACAAGTTACAACTTGGGCTGAATTCAGTGCCGCCTTCCGTGAGCATCATATTCCAGAAGGTCTTATGGACCGCAAACGGGAGGAATTCTGCAGTTTCACCCAAGGTAGGCTGACAGTGGATGCCTACAGCCGTGAATTTGGGAGGTTAGCACGTTATGCTCCCGAAGAGGTTTCTACCGATGCCAAGAAGCAGGCAAGGTTCCGCAAGGGACTTAGCCCTGAGCTACGCCGAGATCTCCGTCTGCATGAGTGTACCTCTTTCCGAAGCTAGTCAATAAGGCTATCAACGCCGAAACTGGGCAGACTGATTTTGAGGCTTCGCGCAAGCACATCCGTGATTCTGGATCTTCATCCGGCTCTGGATCCCAGAAGCGCCGGGTTTGGGTTCCAAATACTGCTCTACCACCCAGGTTCACCCCGAGGCCATCCTTTGAGGCGCCTCGCCCCAACCAGCAGTATCTTCCGCCCAAGACTTATGGAGGTCCCACTGCTAATGCTGCTCCACGTCCAAATGTGATAACTTGCTTCAAGTGTGGAGAGACGGGCCACTATATCCGAGAGTGTCCCCAGAACAACCCCAATCAAGTTGGAAAGTCATTGGCGCGGCAAGCCAGCAGGAAAGATGCCCTATGCTAAACCAGTTGCCACCGCTCGTGGCCATGTCAATTATGTTTCTGCTGAAGAGACCTATGAGGATCCCAACGTCGTCCTCGGTACGCTTCTTGTTAATTTCCATCCGGCAACCGTTCTTTTTGATCTTTGTAGCATCTCATTCATTTATTTTCGAGAGCTATGCTCGATTGCACAACACCACATTCGTGACATGCCTACCTCCATGGAAATTCAAACTCCACGGTTCTAGATGGCAAACTTCTAGAATAAGTCATGGGAATGAAATTCTTGTCGACAGATTAGTCTTTCTTGCATCTCTAATAGCTCTTAAGTCCTCGGACATAAACATCATCTTGGGTATGGACTGGATGTCAGCCCATTATGCTAAGATTGATTGCTCTACTAGAACTGTTCAACTTACCCATCCTTGGGCAAGGCGGTGAATGTTTTAACCCGAGTGTCTAAGCGCCACTGTATTCTTAAATGCCAACCCCTTCCGGACCTCGAAGATATCCGGTAGTCCGTGATTTCCGGATGTTTTCGGAGGAACTGCCAGTGTTCCACCGCGGGGATGTCGAGTTCGTGATAGATCTTGTTCCGGAACCATCCCAATCTCTAGAAGACTCTATAAGATGGCACCCTAGAACTAGCTGAACTTAAGAAACAACTCGATGAGTCCTTGCGAAAGGTTTCATCCGTCCTAGTTCATCTCCATGGGCTTGCCCCGTCCTCTTTGTTAAGAAGAAGGATGGTGCGGATCGGATGGTTGTAGATTACCGACCTGTCAATCTGGTCACTATAAAGAACAAGTATCCGCTCCCGGGATCAACGATCTGTATGACCAGCTCGCTGGATCCTCGATCTTCTCAAGATGGATTTGAGGTTGGGCTACCATCAAATCAAAATCAAAACGGGACATTCCCAAAGCGGCCTTTGTCACTCGTTATGGCCAATCTGAGTACACCGTCATGTCCTTCGGATTAACCAATGCTCCGCCACCTTCTCTCGGTTAATGAACTCAATCTTCATGGAGTATTTGGATAAATTAGTCGTGGTATACCTCGATGATATACTCATCTACTCCAAGAATGAGGAAGAACATGCCGAACATCTGAGGCTAGTATTAATGAAACTTCGAGAGCATCGTCTTTATGCCAAATTCTCTAAGTGTGAATTTTGGTTACCAGAAGTGACCTATCTAGGACATGTAATTTCTGGTAAGGGCATTGCTGTCAATCGGCGAGTTCAAGCCGTCCTTGATTGGACTCCACGAATCGGTCAAGCAAGTTCGGAGTTTCCTCGGTTTAGCGAGCTATTGCCGCCGCTTCGTCGAGAATTTCTCTAAAGTTGCTAAACCTCTAACGGAACTCCTCAAGAAGGATAAAAAGTTCGAATGGACGCCACAGTGCGAGTTCAGCTTTCAGAACTGAAAAGGCGCTGACATCTGCTCCGTACTTGTTCCACCAGATTTCTCTAAGGACTTTATTATCTATTGCGGCGCCTCGCGACAAAGACTAGGTTGCATACTCATGCAAGATCGTCATGTGATTGCCTACGCTTCTCGACGATTCGTCCACATGAGGATAACTATCCCACACGATCTAGAGCTTGCAGCGATGGTTCATGCACTCAAAACCTGGCGACATTACCTTACGGGT
Source organism: Aegilops longissima (assembly GCA_021605205.1). Taxonomy (NCBI): domain Eukaryota; kingdom Viridiplantae; phylum Streptophyta; class Magnoliopsida; order Poales; family Poaceae; genus Aegilops; species Aegilops longissima. The sequence continues at coordinate 578,764,963 of CM038681.1, forward strand.
AATCGTTGCGAAATCTACACTGATCACCAAAGTCTGAAATATATCTTCACCCAACGGATTTGAATCTCGAGGCAAAGGCGTTGGGTCGAGTTGATACAGATTTCGACTTAGAATATCCTACACCCGAGCAAGGCCAATGTCATGGTGACGCACTAAGTCGCAAATCTTATTGTAACAACCTGATGTTACAACAAAGTCAACCATTTCTCCACGAGGAATTTCGTAAGCTTAATCTTCACATTATCCTCGAGATTCCATTCCACCCGGTGGCGAAACCTACCCTTACGGATCAGATCATCAAAGCACGGAAGGTAGATCCGAGAATCTCCCGTGTCGGGAGAAACATCAAGAAAGGAGTCATGATTGTTTCTCCATTGATGAACAAGGTGTCGTGTTCTTTGGAGACCGTCTAGTGGTCCCCAAGGTGCGCAACCTGAGGCGATTGATCCTTAAGGAAGCTCATGACTCTCCTCTCACCATTCATCCTGGTAGTACTAAAATGTATCAAGACCTCGCCGGAGGTTTTGGTGGACTAGGATGAAGAGAAATCGCTCAATACATTGCTAATTGCGGCGTCGTCATCGAGTTAAGCGAGCATCAACGGCCTCTTTGGTACCCTTCAACCTTTGGAAATTCCTGAATGGAAATGGGATAAAATCGGTATGGATTTCATTACGGGTTTCCAGGACCAAGAGAGGAATAATGCTATCTTCGTTGTCGTCGATCGTCTTTCCAAGGTAGCCCATTTCCTACCCGTTCGTGAGAGTATAACCGCTAGCCAGCTAGCTGATTTGTACATCTCTCGAATAGTGTCTCTTCATGGTGTTCCATTAGAGATTAACTCAGACCGTGGAAGTCTCTTCAACTCTCGATTTTGGGAAAGTTTCCAAAACGCTATGGGAACTCGTCTCTCTTTTAGCACCGCTTTCCATCCCCAATCAAGTGGTCAAGTAGAACGAGTCAATCAAATCTTAGAGGATATGCTTCGAGCTTCTGTCATCTCTTTCGGCATGAATTGGGAGAAATGCCTGCCATTCGCCAAGTTCGCTTATAACAATAGTTATCAAGCCAGCCTGGGCAAAGCCCCTTTCGAAGTTCTTTATGGACGGAAATGTCGAACGCCTCTTAACTGGTCAGAAACCGGGGAGAGACAACTCTTTGGCCCGGATATGATTCAGGAAGCAGAAGAGCAGGTTCGCATTATTCGTGAGAAATTGAAAACAGCCCAATCTCGTCAAAAGAGCCAATATGACCGCAAGCATAAGCCAATGATTTATGAAATTGGCGAGAAGGCTTACCTTCGGGTTACTCCTTTGAAGGGAACCCATCGATTCGGTATCAAAGGCAAGTTGGCTCCTCGTTACATTGGACCCTTTCGCATTCTTGCCAAGCGAGGAGAAGTTGCCTACCAATTGGAACTACCTCCGCATCTTTCGAGAATCCATGATGTCTTCACGTTTCCCAACTCAGCGTTGCTTCTCGGATCCTATCCGTGGAGTGGACCACGAAACGCTTGATCTCCAAGATAACCTCACCTATCGAGAATATCCCGTTCGTATCATCGATCAAGCCGAGCGTACCACTCGACGTCGGAATATCAAATTTCTAAAGGTTCAGTGGTCAAACCATTCCGAGCAAGAAGCAACTTGGGAAAGGGAGGATCGTCTTCGACTTGAGTATCCCACCTTTTTCGCAACAGATCCCAAATCTCGGGACGAGATTCTTTTGAGTGGGGGTGAGTTGTCACATCCCAGTTAGACCATGCATTAGGGTGTGCATCATGTTTAAATTTCATTTGAATTTGAAATGGGGAAGGCAGGAAACCCCAGAACACCCCCCTTAATTCAACTAGGGTTTACTAAAAATTATTTCAATGAACCTGAAATGCCCTTCAAAATGCTCATCCTCTTTGCTTTGGTTCAGAACCTATGTCAAAGGAGGTGTATCATTTTCTAGGTCAACTAAAGGTCCTTGGATTAATTCACAAGTTTTGAACTTGAGCATTTTAAATTATACAAAATATTTTAAATGTTCAAAAATTGCCAAACCAAAATGTTTCATGTTGGAAATATTCCAACAAGGGACCAGGAGCATTTTGGTGATTTTTAAAACAGTTTTGGTATTTTAGAAAACCCCACAAAGTTGCAGGAAATTAGAAAAAGATTAAAAAGCAGAAAACCTTACAGACGCCTGCCGGCCCACTGCCTGCCCAGCCAACAGCATGCCAGTAGCTGCTTGGCTCGGCCGAGCGAGCAGCCAGTGCTTTCGGCGGCGAGCACCCTTCAGTGCCACGCACCTGGTCGCCGCCTCGCCGCTCCTCTCGCTTGTTGCCGGCGAGGACCGACCTCCTCTCTCCCGAACCCCTGGACACTCCCTCTCCTCCCGGATCATCTCTCGCTCTCCCCATCTTGGCAGCGCCACCGCCCGCCAAGACCACCACCGTAGTCGTGCTCCCGCCATCCGTGCTCCTCCGCACCATGTCCGGGAGCTCCACCGCCTCCACTACCCCTAGCCAGCCGAGTCCCGCTCGCTCTAGTGCCCGAACCCATCTCACCGACCTCGGCCGAGCTCGCCGTCGCGGAGATCCCTTTCGTCGCCGCCGTCGCTCCAGTTCATCCCGACCTCGGCGAGGGTTTCTACGTCGCCCGTGAGCCTACCTAACTCCCTTCCCTCTCTCGCGCCCTCGAGCAGCGTAGTAACCGAGCCACGTTCACCCGCACCGCCGCCGAGAGCTCGTCGTGGCGCTCCGGTCACCCTCCGGCCACCCATGGTGCCCGTTACCCACCGCACCCCAAGGGTCTGCCCATGTACTTCCCGCACCTCACCGAGCCCTCTAACCCCAAGCTCGTCGTTGGCGAACTCCGCCACCCCGACCCTAACTAACTCCACCGATGAGAGCGGGTTGCTCCTAGCTACCGTAGCTACTTCCGCGACTTCGTTTGGTCGCGGAATCATCAAACACACTCCCTCCGCCGTGTCGGGCTCGCGCGTGACTAGTCGCAGTGCAGCCGGCGTGGGCGTTGACCACTGTGGGCCCTCGTTGACCCCGGCAGGTCACTGACAAATGGGGCCCAGCCCTGCTAACTAAATAGGGTTAGATTTAATTAATTTTTAGTTAAGTTAATTACCCTGACATACGGGACCCACTGTCAGGTTTGTCCTGGACGTCCCTGTTGACTCTGACGTCATGCTGACGCATGGCTGACGCATTAATTCAAATTCTGGATTTATTTTGATATAGTAAATTCCAGAATATAATTCAAATTTCAAATGCTTATAACTTTTAATCTATAACTCCAAATGCAAAGATTTATATATGAAAAATTATCAGAAAAATCCACTCTATCCATTGGTACAGGTTTCATGCATGTTAAAGCAAGTTAACTATGCTGTTTAACCAGAATAAGATAATGCATCATTAGGACTAACTCAAATGAGCTATCATTTGAATCCTTGATTCAAATGAGTTCATTCCTGTTATTTCAGCTTGCATTAGGCCAACACACATCCATATTGCCATGTCATAGCATGCATCATATTGTTGCATATTGTCATGTGTGTTTACTTTGGTGTGCTTTCATGATAGGTTACGCCCGAGGATAACCTCGACTATCCATCTGAAGGCGTACTCTACCCCGTTCCATCGGGCAAGCAACCCGTTGATCATTTGATACAAACCCATGTTCTCGCTTCGCTCTCGTTTACTGCATTAAGACAATGCGATTCAAACTGTTGTGTGCTGCGGTAGTTGAACCCACTTCCTCTGCATGACCTGTCATTGCCACAGTAACTAGATAAAACCCACTAGTATGTGTAGGAGTTGATTGAGCCATGTTTGTGATTCCTACCATGCTATGCTTGCTATGCTTAGAGTTGTGTCAGGTCTGGCTCATCGGGATGATGAACTGGAGTGAAAGGGTGTGTTGGTTCGAGAGTGAAAGTGTTGAACACGATTTGGTAAAGGTATCGATGAGAGGCCATGTAGGAGTACATGGTGGGTTGTTTCATTGAAGCCGATCCTAAGAACTGAGATCTGTGTTTGTGATCCATGAATTAGCTACTACCACGCATTGGGCCCGAAACCAATGGACCCTCTCGGCTTCTTAACCACCCTTGTTCTTAGTCAGGGAGTTGCAAGTAGTTTACGGTGTTTGTAGCATCTTTGGGGCCACGCATAGCGCTGACCTCGGGGTGGGTTGTGTTGCGGTAGGCACGTGGCCGGTGTACCGAGTGCCGTTTGGTATCTCGGGAACCCTGCACACATCGTTCGGGGCTGTATGGGAAACCTCGGCGGACTCCTGCGGATGGAACCGAATAGGCGATAAACTGGACTAGGGACTTGAGTGTTTAGGTAGGCTGTGGCCGACACCCACGTTGGGCTTCCGCTTGAAGGTTGCAGTACATGTCGTGTATGGCGGCGGTAAGTGGTGAGCGTGTGTGAAGAAGTACACCTGTAGGGTTTAATATGATCTATTGAATAGCCGTGTCCACGGAGAAGGACTTCGGGTTACCTATATCGGTTCATAGACAAGTAAATGGATACTACTAAAAGCCTCAAGATAAGTGTGAGTATCGTGGATGGCCCTCTCGTGGGATGACGAGAGAGGATCCACAGTGGAGTATTGTGATGGTGATTAGTGGACTCGTGTGCGACAAATGCTTTACAAAGTGGTGTCACGTGGGATAGCTTAGCCAAGAGTCAAAGCTGGCTTGCTGCAAATAACTCCACTTCCTTCCTTGAGAATGTGCATGTATGATAGGATTACGTGGTAAGACTTGCTGAGTACCTTTGTACTCATGTTTGTAATTAATGTTTTTCAGAGGACAATACTACCCCTCGAGCCAATTCTATGTAGATATTGACTTGACGAGTGAACTAGCCACCCGGTGGCGATCTAAGACTTGTGAAGGGCCATTGTAGATAGAAAGGCTCCAACAAGCTTTCTTTCTTTCTAGAGTCTGTACTCGAGACTAGTTTGCTTCGCATGTGCTTGTATGATTGTGTGACTTGAGTGTTGGGTCATCGACCCTACCTGTATGACTATGTTATGTATGGCTCCTCGGGCCTCTTAAATCAAGTACTTGAGTTGTAGAGTTTTGTTGTGATGCCTTGTTGTATTTACTCATATCGGGCATATTGCGTGTATGATTGAAATGCTTGGTATGAGTGGGATCCGACAAAACTAGTTGTTTATCCTTGGCAGCCTCTCATATGGGGAAATGTAGTCTCGTGTTTACGGCGATAGTAGTCCGCTACAGCCGGTTCACGAGTCCTGCTAGCCCAGCACTCTGCTTGGACACTTGATGGCGGCATGTGATTCATTTCGTTCCTATATACATCCCGGGAAATGTCACGCGGTGATATTGGAGTTCTGCCCAGCCTGCTACAGCCGGGATACGGAGTCTGTTAGCCAGTGCTACAGCCCAAATTCATACGTTGATGACCGACATGCTCGAAGTGATTCATGTATGCCTGTCCCCATAGGTTAGTGCCGCTTTGGGTTCACGACTAGCCATGTCGGCCCGGGTTCTTTGTCATGTGGATGCTAGCGACACTATCATATACGTGAGCCAAAAGGCGCAAACGGTCCCGGGCCATGGTAAGGCGACACCCGTGGGGATACCGTGCGTGAGGCCACAAAGTGATATGAGGTGTTACCAGCTAGGTCGATGTGACTTGGAATCGGGGTCCTGACACTACGCTACCACCTCCTTTACAGGACCGAGGCGTCGGATTAAGTGTGAAAATCGCTATTTTTGCGAACACCCCGCACCTTGTGCGTGGGGGCTGAAAGCCGACGAGCGCCATCTTCGGGTTATACACACGTATACATGAGCGGCCGCAGAGGAGATACTCTATTACTTGAACGCACAAGTATAAAAGGCGTTTACATCATAAATATCATTTTACAAAGCGTTCATTTGAGCGTAACATTTTTGAGCACTGCGACTCTATTACACGAGCACCACGCAGCGCCGCCAAAATAGTGCTCGGCGGGTAACCGGTTATCATCCGAACCGGGTCGCAACAGCGGTGGCATCCATCTCTGTCCAATGTGTCTTCACTGCGGCGGCGCCATCCGCGCACCCTCTATGCAGGCCGACCGCTTATCGCCTTGATATGCGGCACCGCCCAAGAAATTGCTGCAACAAGCCAAAGTAACTCTTGGCTTGGGCCTATCCGACAGATATGGGTCACTATATCCGTCATAGCAAGCCTGGACAACCTATTTAGCTCAGCCCACTCGGCAAAGCGGTCGGTCGGCGGAAGTGAGCGCTCCGGACTATGGAATTGAGACCAAAACAGCTCTTAGTCTTGTGCTCCTTCCGACTCGAAAATGCACTGCGGCATCCGCCGCTTTTCGCTGCTAAGTCCATATAAGGGTCCTCTGAACCCCACAGTTGGCCCGGTGAGCATACTTTGGATCCGTAAACCTTGGCGCAGCGAAAGGGCTTACCAGCTACAATATCTCGGCTGGCACAGCTCCTCCTTTATAGCCCGCATTGCGAGGCGGGCATCCTTAACCGGTGGTGGCCTTCTCCGGTCTTCTTGCTCCGCTAGGCGCTCCTTCACAAAACCTCATTGCGGTCGGTAGCATCTTTTAACTTCACAGCCATTTGGCTATTTTTCCCTGCTCGGCGGTGTGCGGCCCTTCGCCGCTAACTCCTCGATCGCCTTGAGGCGCGCGCATTACTCCTTCGGCCTGCTCCTTGGCTTGAGCAAGTTCGGCCGAAGATTCTCCTGATAGCGACACTATCTGCATTTCACGCACATATTGTAAGGAGTTGGCTTGGCTCCCTTACCACGTGACCGCCAAGTAACACTTACCTTGCGACTCATCAAGTCGCTTTGTTGATCAGCGCGATGTCTTCATCGCCACATCGAGTTGCCGCTTTAATTCAGCAACTCCATCAGTCCGGCTGGCCCCGGACGACCCGCCACCTGCATCGGCATGGCGGGAATTTAAACCTGCAATTTTGATCCTCGGCCGCGCGTCGATATTGACAACCTACCGAGTCTCGGGGCTACTATCTATCTGAGCGCATTCTATATGCAAAACTGTTAAAAGGTGTGTCATTTTACGTACCTCGAATCCCTTGATAAACTCTGGCGGCATCATGCAATCCTCCTTCGGCGGACGCAATCCTTTCAATCACCATGCTCATCAATGCATGCTGATCTTCTGAGATAGACGCCTTCTCAAGCAGATCCTTCAGCCATACACCAGTTGGCGCCGAACTACCCGGCTTTGCCACACCCGGGGGCTCCCTCCGTGACCACACTTCAGGCTCATCCGCCCTATCCGACGGTGCCCCGGACGGAGGCGTCTTGCTCTCCATCATCTCCGGAAGAAGGTCCCCCGAAGACGAGCTCATTTGCGAAGGTCGGAGATCCGAACTACAAGGTAAACACTTTAGTTATCCTCAGAAGCACAAATAGGGATGTCCCTTATTACAAAACTCCTTTCTTTCTACTTACGGCTCATTTGGAGGCTGACTCATTAAGGGAGATTGTGCGGCGGGGCCTCCCGGCGCAGACCCTCTGGCGAAGATTTCTTCCCCCGTTTAGGGGCTTTTGCCCCCGGGTCCTCGGAGGCAGTCCTCTTCTCCCCTTGGAGGGAGGGATTCTCGATCCCCCCTCTTTCAAGAGCCTCCTTAGGTGGGGCAGTAGCTTCCTCGCTTTCCCCTTCGCCTTCCTCTGAAGGCGCAACCTCCAGCATCCGGACCAGCACGGGATCCAGCATGGTCTCGGGGAGGGGGGCCGGACACCGTATCAATTTTGCTTCCGCTATCCACTCCTGTGTAGAAGGAGATCGGTCATAAGGCGGGTCATTGAAAGGCAAACAAACGGTATGTCCGGACTTGGAACTACTTACATGAGTATCCGGGCGATTGCAGCTTAGTCCAGCATCCTCGGTCAATTCCGGACGCACCTCTTGCGATTGAAGAATAAGTTATACATCTCCAAGGGTGTCATACCCATGAAGTGTTGAAGAATCCGTGGGCCCTCGGTTGAACTCCCATAGCCGGAGAGGGCGGCGTTTCGAGGCAGCGAGGCGCCTAATTAGCATAACCTGCATCACCATCACCATATCGATCTCCCTCGTTAAGAGATCTCGAATCTGACCCTGCAATAGGGGCACGTCCTTTGACTGCCCCCAATTGAGCCCTTGGTTGACCCACGACATCAATCGTTGTGGAGGTCCCGGGCGGAATAGGGGCGGCGGCTTTTGTCTGCGGCCCCTCGGAACGGTAATATAGAACCACTCTTGATGCCACAGGCCGAGCTCCTCTTGAAATGAGCCAGCAGGCCACGGGGCATCGGCCCTCCTACTTATGGCCGCCCCGCCACACTCCGCAGCGCCCCGATCATCTTCGGCGCCACATTGAAGGTCTTCAGCCACAGACCGAAGTGAGGGTGGCGGAGGAAGGCTTCGCAGATGACAATGAATGCGGAGATATGGAGGATGGACTCGGAGCCAAATCGTGGAATTCCAACCCATAATAAAACATGAGCCCTCTCACAAAAGGATCCATCGGAAGCCTATACCCGACGGAGGTGGGATACAAAAGCGACATACTCGCCGGGCTCGGGGTGGGGATGGCCTGCCCGTCGGCAGGCAGCTGTCTCGAAATCTCAAAAGGCAGTACTTGGCATCCGCAGCTTTAGCACGTCCTCCTCCGTGACGGAGGAGGGCATCCACCGACCACGGAGGTCGGAACCGGACATCGTTGAAGGTCCGGCGCTCGAATCTGGAGCTCTAGGTGCTGGAACTTGGAGCGGGAAAGGATTCGATGGAGGATTGAAGAAAATAAACGAGCCTTGGTCCCGTTATAAAGAGGGAGAATACCAAGAGTCGACTTCGTGACCGTTTGGGACTCGCCTTCGATAGAGGGGGCGTGGCGACGGATTGGGTTACCCACGCCCGTATTGATGAGAATCCCGGATTAAGGGGAAACACGATCTCTGCTTCGACAAGATGTGCCAAGGAAACCGCTTCGCTAAATCGTTGAGGTGGTAAAGTAAAGAACAATTCGAGTAATGGCTTGGTAGTGGTGTGGCGTCATGCCACGGAAAGCGTCGGCAGATTGAACTTGTGTATATTATTATTCTCTCTACGGTGGAATGTGGAATTTATTTTGCGAGCGGACACTATCTGGTGTTCACGATCTTCTATTATTTGGAGGAGGAACCCGCCTTGCAATGCCAAGCAATATACGCGGACTTATCGTCATTGAAGCCTGGTTCGGGAGACTCTTGAGGAGTCTGGATTAGGGGTGTCCGGATAGCGGACTACCATCATCAGCCAAACTATCATTTGCGGACTATCATCATCGACCGGACTCCAAGACTATGAAGATAGAAGATTGAAGACTTCCCCGTGTCCGGATGGGACTTTCCTTGGCGTGGAAGGCAAGCTTGGCGTCTGGATATGTAGATCTCCTACTATTGTAACCGACTCTATGTAACCCTAGCCCTCTCCGGTGTCTATATAAACCGGATGGCTTTAGTCCGTAGGACAACAAACACAACAACCCTTACAATCATATCATAGGCTAGCTTCTAGGGTTTAGCCTCCTTGATCTCGTGGTAGATCCACTCTTGTAAACATCCTCAATATCAATATCAATCAAGCGGGGCGTAGGGTTTTACCTCCATCAAGAGGGCCGAACACAGGTAAACATCGTGTCCCTTGTCTCCTGTTACCATCCGCCTAGACGCACAGTTCGGGACCCCCTACCCGAGATCCGCCGGTTTTGACACCGACACTGGGCGTGCAAGACAGCGGCTCAACCCGGCAATTCAGGGAGTAGCAGCTCGGGGGCGCCGGTTTAAAGTAGCAAGGTCGGGTCATGGAGGCCGCTCCAGATGCGGCCGTATAAGCGGAGTAAGGGCGCTCCGGGGTTCAAAGGGGTGCCTCTGCGGCGGCACCTGATTGGAGAGGCATGGTGCAGTGGCGCTGGCAACTCAACTGCGGTGGAGACCCGGCGGCCGTGGCCAGTTCAACACGGCAGGGATCCACGGCGGGTTATTACTGCGGGAACGATGGTCTATCGCGAGACAGGTCACAGAAGCAGAGCAGAAGACGGGCGTGATGCAGAGGTGGCTAGCGGCTCAAGCGAGGCTGGACGAGGCCATGGCGAGACGACAAGGTCGGTCCGAGGCGGCAGCTCAGGCAGGGCAGAACCGGCACCAGCCGGGGCAGAGGTGATCCGGCGGGGCAGCAGCTGAAGCGGGACGGAACAGTAGGTCGGTGTCGGGCAGAGGCACGAGGGATGTGATGAGTATTCGGCTCGAGGCTACAACGGTGAAATGATGCATCGGCAATGGCAGAGCCGCAGCAGCGTACGAGCGGCGCGTCGACACAGGCGGAGCCAGCTAGCGGCTAGACCGGCCGGGTTTAAGGTGCACGGATCCGTAGTGGACGCAATGATCTATAGCGCAGGTGGCTCTGGGCAATGTCAGCTGTTAAAGCAAGGCTATAGCTGACACGGGCGTCGCAGATACGTGGAGACGGGTCGCTGCGATGAAAGTCCGGCAAGACGGGTCAAGGAAGCAGCAACTCGTGATAGCAGTGGCCTCGAGGCGGAAACGGCTGCTTGCTGGTGGTGGCTTGAAGGTGCGGCAGGTTGGCGATTTGAGGGAAACCCGTGGCGATTCGTCGCGGCGAATCCAGGTTGTGGATGTTGACTTTGGTTCAAGGGCGGAGCAATTCATGTCTGGGTCGCGGCCGGTTCATGTTTCCAGGTTGTAGTCGATTTGGCAGCCCAAGGCGGGTTAGGCGACACGAAGCTGTCTCGAAGCATGAGCACTGGCATTCGTGGATTAGGTGTCTGATCACGGCCGCGGTGGCGGTTCACGAATTAAGGACGGCGCGGACGGAGGTGAGCCGGCCAGGGCGGCTCAGTGTGGCCACGGCGGAGGCAGCAACATCATGACGGGTAGCTCTTGCGGAGACAGTGCTCGAGTGGCGACTCAGAAACAGCAGGCGATTTGGTAGTGTCGATTCTTGGTAACTAGGCCGGTTCAAACCGGCGGCGGACACCAGCGGATTGCGACCACTTGGATGAGGCAGTAGCGGTAGCGACGATGACACGGTTCAGGCCGGTTTTCGGCGGAGGCAAGGCCGCAAAGGCGTGAGGGTCGCTCCGTTGACAAGTCCATATCCATATCATGCCCCTGGTTGTTGTTGGTTTTGACGATTCCTCTTTTCTTCTAAGACGTGTACTCGATGAGTACGACAAGAGCTCTACCCAGCCGCAGTAAATATTGATTTTTTTATCTGATAAAGTGCCCGCGCGGATGTAGTAATCGAGCCTAAAAACTGACGTAGTACTAGTACTTAATTAGCACTAGCAATTTCTCGTGGATATCAGTATGACTTGGTTCCTTTTCTTTGTGATAAACAGTACTAGTAGCAGCGATGTATAGTCTCCTCAGGACTTGATCCTGTATGTGGACAATACGACGCAGAGAATAGCAGCACCAAATCGACGGTGTACCTTTGGATTTGAACTATAGCGACAGCGGCTCTACCCTCGTAGTACAACATTCGAATACGATGTTTTTCGACAACTGTGATCTTGAAGACTCGGCGGTAGATTCCTGCCCAGTTTCGGTTTCGCCGGATCATTATAGCGCATACAGCGGCTGTACCGTGCGCAACCCTAAAACCTGCCTCAATCTCATACACATCGCTCTAAACGCTCGCGATGACGTAAATCCTTGCAGGCTGACTAACCCGGCTGATGAATTCAATGTTGACGCAGATCTTTCTGAACTGGCGCTTTTTATCCAGAAAATCGCAAAACTTCTCAATCCATTAGAGAAATCCCTCCAAGAACTCAACACCACCGTGCGCGGGCCCCATGGTGGTTGCCAACTGTCGTGGAATTGTCACGGCAGATGTCCTAGTGTGAGGAGTCAGTCGTGAGGCCAACGCATCTATGTAGTAGCTTGAGAGGGGTTGATCGGAATCGAGAGACGCAACGCAAGACAAGGGTTTAGACAGGTTCGGGCCCCGGGAAACATCATCCGGTAATAGCCCTACATGCTGTTTGTCGCTAGGTCTCATTATCATCACGAGGGAGTCGCCGTAAAATGGCTCTCCTAGTTATGTCTAGCCCTAAGATTATCCAGCTCCTCCCTCTTGGGGTGCCCTGCCCCTCCTTATATAAGTTGAAGGGGCGGGTTACATGTAGAGTCCAACTCGGACTTAAGACTTAAACTATTTTGACTTCTTTTCATGGGCTTCTTAACCCTCTTGGGATTCTTAACATCTCGGGCTTGTTAACCAAAGGTGACTCTGTCTGCTTTGAGTTATATTTGTCTCTTGGTTATATTTGTCTGCGGGTTATGACTATCTGCCGAGTTATATGGTATGCGCGAGTTATGATTGTCCGTCGGTTCATGATTGTCTGCCGGTTTATGATTTCCTGCCGATTTACCACCTGACGGTTTACCATCTGTTTTAACTATCTATCTTAACTGTCTGCCTTAACCATCTATCTTAACTCTCTGCCGGTTTACCACGTCCCAGCCGGGTTATAACTCTGACCAGGTCATACCGCGGGGTATATCCTCGACACTTTCCACCTCATGTGTGCCATTGTGGCGACCCCTTTGACATTTAAAAGGAGGCCCGAGGCGCACTGAGGAAGGATTCGGACTTTTTGGACTGGGCCTGCACCGCAGCTAGTTCAAGAGCTCAAGAACACTAAATATACACCAAAGCAGGTCTAGGTATTACGCATCTCTGCGGCCCGAACCTGGGTAAAATCCCCTCGCGCTTATCACTAGACCTGCTCTTTGCTCAACTCCATGCCCCGCCAACCATAGAAGGGATCCTCGTGGTCCCATAGGTGTTGTTTCCCCGACAAGCTCCTCAGAGGAGGATTCAGAGACAGATGACTAGTTCTATCCCCCCCCCTCCCGAGGTGCATGCTCTAACTTGGCAGGGTTATGTTTCTCATATCGTGCGTATGGTATCTTGCATTGCTATGTCATTTGCTTAGTTTAGACATGCTTTGTGTGAATGCCACTTGTTTAGTGTCTAATTACCATATATGTGAATTATGCAATGCCATCTTGTTGCAAGACATTATATATGTGAATTATGCAATGCTATCTTGTTGCAAGGCATTATATATGTGAATTATGCAATGCCATGCTGTTTAATAGCGTCATATATGTGAATTATATCATGCCGTCCTTTTTTTGTATTTCTCGTTGCATTTGTCGACAATGTTTGTATATTCAACTGCTCTTCCTGTGCATCAGCCATTTGAATTGGCGATCGAGAAATCTGGAGTGAAAACAAGGTCTTCAGAGCAGACAATGCTACCTGCTGAAGTAGATATCTTGTTGGTTACAGATAGCTCTTCATAGGAGGATTCAGAGGCAGATGACTAGTCCTATTATCCCCCCCGAGGTGCATGCTCAAACTTGGCAGGGTTATATTACTCATATCATGCATATGTTGTATTGCAATGCTTAGTTTTTACATCATATACACAATATTGAATACCATCTCCTTAGTTGACACATCATATATGCGATTGCCCTCTACTCACTTGCTTAGTATATAAATCAGATATTTGAATTATATCATGCCATGATGTTTACATAGACAGCATGTATCTGAATTATGGGATGCCAACCCATTTTCTAAAGTCATAATATAGTTATATGATCTCATCATGTTTACATAGTCATCGTATTTTGAATTATGTCATTCTATCCGTGAATTATATCATGCCATCATGTTTCCATCGATGGCATGTTTATGATTTATGGCATGCCAACCACTTTAATAGACACATTGTATAGTTATATCATGTCATCCTGTTTACATAGTCATCATATTTTGAAGTATGTCATTCTATCCTATTTAGTTAGCCATCATACATGTGAAATTGTATCATGCTATCCTGTTTAATTAACCATCATATATGTGAAATTATGTCCTGCTATTCTGTTTGGTTAGACAACATAAATGTGAATTATTTCATGCCCTGTTTTCCTCCCTACTATCCATTGCACCTGTCTATCTTACAATGTCTGTACATTCAATTATTTTCTTGTTTATCAGCCATTTTAATTGGAGGGGGTGATGGCAGTATCTGTGGGAGTAAAAACACGGTCTTCAGAAAAGATCGTGCTACATGTCGATGCAGATAGAAACACGGTTCTACTTGCCCAAGAACCAGCCCCACCACACATAACCCAGACTCACGCAGATTGTACCCCTACCTAGTTGGACAGAGAACTACCTACACCCCTTCTAACCCCAACCCCAGCAGATAGTAACCCAGTTCCAGTTGACACAACACCGTCTCCACCATAGAGCACCCAAACACGAGAAGTTAGTAAGGCAACTGCAGTGCCCAAAGCACGAGGACCACCACTCCGAACCCCAAGTCAATGCTTAAAGCAGAAGAATAATTGTTCTCAGGTCCGGTTCCGTAGCTATGGTTCATACTACTTTGCTCTTGCATCACTCTATTTACTCATACCAACTAATTTCAAATTTGAAGGATGCAATTGAAACTCCAATGGCGCAACAGGTATGTTTTAAACCTGTTTCTTTAATGTGTTTGCTGTTGTAACTTGCTCTATGTTGATTTCAGTTTCAATTGAATAAACAGTTACGTTCTCATGCCATGCACATTACAAGTGTTGTTATTTTTGTGTAGTTTCCCACACTTATATTCTGTCTATGTTGCTTTGTCTTAACTAGATATGATTCGAACTATCTCTATCTTGATTTGGCAACATAAACTAGAATGATATAGACCATACAGTGACCATACTACATAGATATATGTTTGTTTCATGCTGTTATCCTGTCCACCTTACTACTGAACTAGTTTACCAAAATGAGTTTCATATACAACATGGCAAACCTGTGATGTGTTTTTTTGTTTCTCTTTTAGAACGCAGATAAAATATTGGAGAAGAGTACCCCGTTATGCAATGGTAAAGGAAGTAATGTAGACAAGGTTCAAGATAGTGAGACATCCATGTTGGTCTCCAAGAAAGCTGATAAAAACTATATTGAAGACACTGAGACAACCCCAAAGTCCTGTCTTGATGTAGTGTTAGATTCTTGGCTACTCTTTGGCACCAGCTCTTGAACTCATTGCTGAATCAGTTCGACTTCTTGAGTCTCAACTTCAAGTTGAAAGACATCGATCGAGATGTTATCGACGAAGTCAAGGAAGGGAGGAAGTTCCTGCATAATTCAGATGTATACTTTCTGGTGCAACAACAAGTGCTAGAGGATTAAAGCGCCAAACAAGAGAAAGTTAATAAGGTTGCTAAGCATCTTGCCAGCATTATAGGCACCCAGGATATTGTTTCTTGAGCTCTTCTGAAGTGGTTTCAGTTTTGGACTTGTTTTGCTGCGGCGTTTATTTGCACTGGTCGCCAACTTTGACAACCAGTGTATATGATATGCTGCCTTGTTCCCTATATTTGCACTGGTGGCGAACTATGATGCCTAGTGCATGTAATATGTGTAATAGCCGTGATATCCTAGCGTAAGTTGCTTGCTTATTTATTTTCTTGTTGTCTTGTTTATTTGTTTGCTTCTAGTCAGTGCAGTTATTTTTCCGCGGTTTGCTAGTGGCCGCAATAACCTATTGTTTAAAACTAGGCCACAATAACCATGGGCTACATATTTACTGTAGTTACCATGGGCCTCCTACGGGCCATAGAAACAATGGGCCTTCTAAGGGCCATAGAAACAATGGGCCTTCTACGGGCCGTAGCATCAATGGGCCTTCTATGGGTCGTAGCATTAATGGGCCTTCTACGGGCCGTATGATCGATCGGCCAAACATGGCCAATAACAGACCGCATTATGGGCCGTAAACGAGCTAGATTTGGAATCGTCCATTCATGGCCGACAATAACGGGCCGTCGTTAATCGGACGTATTTGATGACGTTATGAAAATGGCCCAACGGATTAATGGGACGCAAACGGGCCAATTGTAACCACGGGCTGAATTTGGCCCACAAGCAGAAAAAGCCAGTAACGGGCCATAAGTAACCGAATGCTGGAAGTGAGCCCAAGAATAAATGGGCCCTGAGAAGGCCGAAAGATAACACGGGTTGGAAACAGCCCAATGGAATAAATGGGTCGTTAATGGGTATAAAGCGGTACACTGTTCATTGCGGGCTAGATTCACCATGGTCCGTTAATGGGCCAAGAGTTAAAAATGGCCTCGTATGGGTCGAAAGACATCATGGGTCATACATGGGCCGGAAGTTACAATGGGCTGGAACCATATTGGACGGCCCAGATGAAGCTACTGTGCTTAATTCCAATAGGTCGTAACGGGCCGCAAATGGGCTATATACGAACACGCCGTTAACAGGCTTTCCATGGGCCGGCCCGTTACCTTTTGACGAAGTCAAACGGGCCGGCCTTTTCACCGGAATGGGCCTCTGTTGGGCCGTGCCACGTGTCGACGTATCATAGGCGCCTCCTATCCAATGAATGGATGACATCTGTCCCAATGTTGAGCCAACAAGTGTTTCCTCCGGCCATTGAGAATTTTACATGTGCAAAATCCTCATTGGTCACCCTTGACGAAAGCACTTCCATGATGCGGCATTTATCGTCATGGAAGTGGACACTTCCGTCATGATAATTTTGCTAATGTCATGGAACACTTCTATGACAGCACAGGTATGACTATCTTGATTCTGTCATAAACCGTCATGGATGTACATGCATGATAGAAAACGTGACCTACTGTGACAAACACGTATCATCACGGAAGTGTATTTTTTTGTAGTGACACCAAATAGCCCGGACATCCGAGGACCCCTTAATCCAGGACTCCTTCAGCAATCTCGGGGACTAAGCACTGTCATTCAAGAGATCGACATGCGACTGAATGATTTTACATCTTCATTGTTTGTTCATAAAGGCGTTTATTAAATACTCCCTTCGTCCCAAAAACTTATTAGACGAGCGTCACCGTGTGTGGCCGTTAAATCCTCATGATATTACTGTACTGTAATTTCTGTAAACATGTCTACTTATAATTAAATAGAATGTGTTTAGCCCAAAGTAAACTCAGTTTGATTTTCTGTAGGCAAGTATCACATGAGAACCTCGCAAAAAAAGCACATGAGAAGGAGGCTATACTTAAGAGCACAAAATGTAGGTACAGGTAACCTTTATGACAGAAGCTTTAAGCAAAAAATCTTCATCATAGAAAGGGATTTTTTTTCTTTCCAAACCATAACAGAAAGGTCACAAGCTGTCTCCAGTGATTTCGTACAGTACCATGCCAGTAACTCCATGCTAGTGTTGATGTTAGGGAATGTACAATGAAGGCAGCATCAACGTGTTGCCCTAGCCATCATGTAGACTAATTATGACTGAAACCACCGAATGAATTGATAATCGTCCAACGCAGGCTGCAGTAGTATTTTACCGAAGCGGGCCATACTACATCCTTTCTTTACTCCTTTTCTCTCACCTTTTTGCTACTTTCCCACGAAGCTACCGGCTCTTCTGCAAGAAGTACCTGCCACCTGCAGGGCAGCACCTTTGCATCCATTTGGCGTCCGAGCCAACATGGATAGGCGAGACACCGGTCCAAGTTGGAGCAATGGCCATGCCCTTAGTAGCTAGAATGAAGGGCTAACACCTGCCCTCGTGACATCGCTCCCTGTCTCTACGATCTCTCTCGCAAGAAAAACTCCTCGGTTCAAGAAGCTATGGCCAACAATCAACGGATTGTGAATATTGATAGCTCCAGTGGCCTCTCCCTTGAACACATCCAACAGTTTGCTAACCTTTGGGACAATCTAGCAACGGTGGCCCTCGATGACGATGTTGAAGACTCAATTATATGGAAGTTCACCAAAGATGGGATATATTCTGCATCCTCGGCTTACAAGGCTCAATTTGAAGCCCTCACCACCTCGGACCTTGTCCATTCAGTGAGGACGATGTGGGTGTTGGAAGTATGCCCTAGAGGCAATAATAAAATGTTATTATTGTTTTTCCTTGTTCATGATAATTGTCTATTGTTCATGCTATAATTGTATTAACTCGTTGACCACAACATGTCCCTAGTAAGCCTCTAGTTGACTAGCTCGTTGATCAATAGATGGTTATGGTTTCCTAACCATGGACATTGGATGTCATTGATAATGGGATCACATCATTAGGAGAATGATGTGATGGACAAGACCCAATCCTAAGCATACCACAAGATCGTGTAGTTCGTTTGCTAAGAGTTTTTCTAATGTCAAGTATCATTTCCTTAGACCATGAGATTGTGCAACTCCCGGATACCGTAGGAATGCTTTGGGTGTACCAAACATCCTGGCGTGGCGGGTGGCTATAAAGGTGCACTACATGTATCTCCGAAAGTTTCTGTTGGGTTGGCACGAATCGAGACTGGGATTTTTCACTCCATATGACGGAGAGGTATCTCTGGGCCCACTCGGTAATGCATCATCATAATGAGCTTAATGTGACTAATGAGTTAGCCACGGGATCATGCATTACAGAACGAGTAAAGAGACTAGCCGGTAACGAGATTGAATGAGGTATTGGGATACCAACGATCGAATCTCGGGCAAGTAACATACCGGTGGACAAAGGGAATTGTATACGGGATTGATTGAATCCTCGACATCGTGGTTCATCCGATGAGATCATCATGGAACATGTGGGAGCCAACATGGGTATCCAGATCCCACTGTTGGTTATTGGCCGGAGAACGCCTCGGTCATGTCTACATGGTTCCCGAACCCATAGGGTCAACACACTTAAGGTTCAGTGACACTAGAGTTGTTATGGGAAATTGTATGTGGTTACCGAAGGTTGTTCGGAGTCCCGGATGAGATCCCGGACGTGACGAGGAACTCCGGAATGGTCCGGAGGTGAAGATCGATATATTGGACGAAGGGTATTGGAGTCCGGAATTGTTTCGGGGGTACCGGGTGCGACCAGCGTGTCCGAAAGGGGTTTCGGAGGCCCCGGCAAGCGTTCGGGGGCCATATGGGCCAAGGGGAGGGGGCACACCAACCCATTAAGGGGCTGTGCGCTCCTCCCAACCCCTCTCACGTAACCTGGAGAGGTGGGGGCGCCTCCCCTAGGGCAGCCTCCCCTCCCGGCTCGGGGGGCAAGTTTCCTAGGGGTGGGGGCGCCCAAACCCATCTAGGGTTTCCCCTGTGGCCGCCTCCCCTCCCCTAGGGAACCCTAGGGCGCCTCCTCCACCCCCTTCCCCCTATATATAGTGAGGGAGAGAGAGGGCAGCCGCACCCCTTCCCTGGCGCAGCCCCTCCCTCCTCTAACTCTTCCTTCTCCTCCATAGAGCTTAGCGAAGCCCTGCAGGAATACCACAAGCTCCACCACCACGCCGTCGTGCTGCCGGAGTTCTCCCTCAACTTCTCCTCTCCCCTTGCTGGATCAAGAAGGAGGAGACATCCCCGGGCTGTACGTGTGTTGAACGCGGAGGCGCCGTCCATTTGGCGCTAGATCGGATCTTCCTCGATTTGAATTGCCGTGAGTACGACTCCATCAAACGCGTTCTTGTAACGCTTCCGCTTAGCGATCTTCAAGGGTATGAAGATGCACTCCCTCTCTCTCGTTGCTAGCATCTCCTAGATTGATCTTGGTGACACGTAGGAAAATTTTGAATTATTGCTACGTTCCCCAACAGTGGCATCATGAGCTAGGTCTATGCGTAGATTCTATGCACGAGTAGAACACAAAGTAGTTGTGGGCGATGATTTGTTCAAATTGCATGCCTTTACTAGTCTTATCTTGATTCGGCGGCATTGTGGGATGAAGCGGCCCGGAACGACCTTACACGTACTCTTACTAGAGATAGGTTCCACCGACTGACATGCACTTGATGCATAAGGTGGCTAGCGGGTGTCTGTCTCTCCCACTTTAGTCGGATCAGATTCGATGAAGAGGGTCCTTATGAAGGGTAAATAGCAATTGGCATATCACCGTTATGGTTTTGCGTAGGAAAGAAACGTTCTTGCTAGAAACCCATAGCAGCCACGTAAAACATGCAACAACAATTAGAGGACGTCTAGCTTGTTTTTGCAGTGTATGCTATGTTATGTGATATGGCCAAAAGGATGTGATGAATTATATATATGTGATGTATGAGATTGATCATGTTCTTGTAATAGGAATCACGACTTGCATGTCGATGAGTATGACAACGGCAGAACCATAGGAGTTGTCTTAATTTATTGTATGACCTGCGTGTCAATGAAAAACGCCATGTAATTACTTTACTTTATTGCTAACCGTTAGCCATAGTAGTAGAAGTAATATTTGGCGAGACAACTTCATGAAGACACGATGATGGAGATCATGATGATGGAGATCATGGTGTCATGCCGGTGACGAAGGTGATCATGCCGCGCCTTGAAGATGGAGATCAAAAGGCGCAAGATGATATTGGCCATATCATGTCACTTTATGATTTGCATGTGATGTTGTCATGTTTACATCTTATTTGCTTAGAACGAAGGTAGCATAAATAAGATGATCCCTCACTAAAATTTCAAGAGATGTGTTCCCCCTAACTGTGCACCGTTGCGAAGGTTCGTTGTTTCGAAGCACCATGTGATGATCGGGTGTGATAGATTCTAACATTCGCATACAACGGGTGTAAGCCAGATTTACACATGCGAAACACTTAGGTTGACTTGACGAGCCTAGCATGTACAGACATGGCCTCGGAACACAAGAGACCGAAAGGTCGAACATGAGTCATATAGTAGATACGATCAACATGAATATGTTCACCGATGATGACTAGTCTGTCTCACGTGATGATCGGACACGGCCTAGTTGACTCGGATCATGTATCACTTAGATGACTAGAGGGATGTCTATCTAAGTGGGAGTTCATTAAATAATCAGATGAACTTAATTATCATGAACATAGTCAAAAGGTCTTTGCAAATTATGTTGTAGCTTACGCTTTAGTTCTCTTGTTTAAGATATGTTCCTAGAAAATTTATTTGAAAGTTCATAGTAGAAATTATGAGGATGGGTCCGTGGCGAGATTATCCTCATTGCTGCCTGAAGGCTTATGTCCTTAATGCACGCTCGGTGTGCTGAACCTCGAGCGTCGTCTGTAGATGTTGCGAAACATCTGACATACATGTTTTGATGACTACGTGATAGTTCAGTGTGTAATGCTAACGGTTTAAAATTGTGGCACCAAAGACGTTTCGAAACGTCGCAGAACATATGAGATGTTCCAAAGACTGAAATTGGGATTTCAGACTAGTGCCCACGTCAAGAGGTATGAGACCTCTGACAAGTTACTTAAGCCTGCAAACTAAGGGAGAAAAGCTCAATCGTTGAACATGTGCTCAGATTGTCTGAGTACTACAATCGCTTGAATCGAGTGAGAGTTAATCTTCCAGATGAGATAGTGATGGTTCTCCATAGTCACTGCCACCAAGCTATTAAAGCTTCATGATGAACTATGACATATCAGGGATAGACATGATGATCCTTGAGCAACTCGCGATGTTTGACACCGTGAAAGTAGAAATCAAGTAGGAGCATCAATTGTTGATGGTTAGTAAAACCACTAGTTTCAAGAAGGGCAAGGGAAAGAAGGGATACTTCATGAAACGGCAAATCAGTTGCTGCTCTAGTGAAGAAACCCAAGGTTGATCCCAAACCCGAGACTAAGTGCTTCTGTAATGAGGGGAACGGTCACTGAAGCAGAACTACCCTAGATACTTGGTAGATGAGAAGGCTGGCAAGGCCGACAGAAGTATTTTGGATATACATTATATTAATGTGTACTTTAGTAGTACTCCTAGTAGCACCAGGGTAATAAATACTGGTTCGGTTGCTAAGTGTTAGTAACTTGAAATAAAAGGCTACGGAAACTAGCTAAAGGTGAGATGACGATATGTGTTGGAAGTGTTTCCAAAGTTGATGTGATCAAACATCGCATGCTCCCTCTACCATCGGGATTGGTGTTAAACCGAAATAATTGTTATTTGGTGTTTGCGTTGAGCATAGATATGATTGGATCATGTTTATCGCAATACAGTTATTCATTTAAGGAGAATAATGGTTACTCTGTTTATTTGAATAATACCTTCAATGGTCTTGCACCTAAAATGAATTGTTTATTGAATCTCGATCGTAGTAATACACGTGTTCATGCCAAAAGATATAAGATAGTAATGATAGTACCACATACTTGTGGCACTACCATTTGAGTCATATTGGTATAAAACGCATGAAGAAGCTCCACGTTGATGGATCTTTGGACTCACTCGTTTTTGAAAAGATTGAGACATGCAAACCATGGTATATATGCATGAAGAAACTCCATACAGATGGATCGTTTGGAGTCGCTTGATTTTGAATCACTTGAGACATGCAAATCATACCACATGGGCAAGATGACTGAAAGGCCTCGTTTTCAGTAAGATGGAACAAGAAAGAAACTTGTTGGAAGTAATACATTTTGATGTGTGCGGTCCAATGAGTCTTTGAGCACTGTGATGGATATTGATACATCTCAATGTATCTATAATTTTGATTGCCCCATGCTATATTATCTACTGTTTTGGACCATATTGGGCTTTATTTTCCACTTTTATATTATTTTGGGACTAACCTATTAACCGGAGGCCCAGCCCGAATTGCTGTTTTTGCCTATTTCGTGTTTGAAGAAAGCGGAATATCAAACGGAGTCCAAACGGAATGAAACCTTCGGGAACGTGATTTTCTCACCGAATATGATCCAGGAGACTTGGACCCTACGTCAAGAAAGCCACGAGGTGGGCGCGTGGTAGGGGGGCGCACCCTACCCCCCCAAGCGTGCCCCCCACCCTCGTGGGCCCCATGAAGCTACACCGACGTACTTCATCCTCCTATATATACCAACGTACCCCCGAACGATCGAATCGGAGCCAAAACCTAATTCCACCGCCGCAACTTTACGTATCCACGAGATCCCATCTTGGGGCTGTTCCGAGCTCAGGGAAGGGAATCCACCACGGAGGGCTTCTACATCATCATAGCCTCTCCGATGAAGTGTGAGTAGTTTACTTCAGACCTTGGGTCCATAGTTAGTAGCTAGATGGCTTCTTCTCTCTTTTGGATCTCAATACAATGTTCTCCCCTCTCTTGTGGAGATCTATTCGATGTAATCTTCTTTTTGCGGTGTGTTTGTTGAGATCGATGAATTGTGGGTTTATGATCAAGATTATCTATGAGCAATATTTGAATCTTCTCTGAATTCTTTTATGTATGATTGGTTATCTTTGAAAGTCTCTTCGAATTATCCGTTTGGTTTGGCCAACTAGATTGGTAGTTCTTGCAATGGGAGAAGTGCTTAGCTTTGGGTTCAATCTTGCGGTGTCCTTTCCCGATGTGATGAGGGGCAGCAAGGCACGTATTGTATTGTTGCCATCGAGGATAACAAGATGGGGTTTTATCATATTGCATGAATTTATCCCTCTACATCATGTCATCTTGCTTAAGGCGTTACTCTGTTTTCATTAACTTAATACTCTAGATGCATGTTGGATATCGGTCGATGAGTAGAGTAAGAGTAGTAGATGCAGGCAGGAGTCGGTCTACTTGTCTCGGGCGTGATGCCTATATACATGATCATACCTAGATACTCTCATAACTATGCTCAATTCTGTCAATTGCTCAATAGTAATTCGTTCACCCACCGTAAAATACTTATGCTCTTGAGAGAAGTCACTAGTGAAAACTATGGCCCCCGGGTCTATTCTCTATCATATCAATCTTCCATCACTTTATTATTGCTTTGCTTTTTTACTTCACTTTTTATTTTACTTTGCATCTTTATACCAAAAATATTATCTATCATCTCTATCAGATCTCACTCCCGTAAGTGCCCGTGAAGGGATTGACAACCCCTAACCGCGTTGGTTGCGTTGAGCTATTTTTTTGTGTAGGTACAAGGGACTTGCGTGTGGCCTCCTACTGGATTGATACCTTGGTTCTCAAAAATTGAGGGAAGTACTTACGCTACTCTGCTGCATTATCCTCTCCTCTTCGGGGAAATCCAACGCAAGCTCAAGAGGTAGCAAGAAGAATTTCGGGCGCCGTTCTCGGGAGTCTCATAAAAGTCAACATACCAAGTACCCATCACAATCCCTTATCTCTTGCATTACATTATTTGCCATTTGCCTCTCGTTTTCCTCTCGCTCACTTCACCCTTGCCGTTTTATTCTCCCTCTCTTTTCCGTTCGTCTTTTCGTTTGCCTTGATGTCTTACTTGGCTCGTTTGCTCGTTTGGTTGAAATAGTTGAGTATTTATCCTAAACAGAGAAGCTAATATCTATGGACACTCATCCGCTTGCCAATCTTTTTAAGAGATCCAATTATGATGAACCAATTCCTAGTGTTTTGGATGCACTAGATTATCTTTATAAGCTTTTTCCTGAAATCCATAAATCTGAAAATTGTGATGAAGTGATTCACGATAGATCTTTGAATAAAAAGCATGATTGCAATGATTTTATTATAAATAATATGCAAAACCCTAAGCTTGGGGATGCTAGTTTTGCTATGTCTACTACTTGTTGCAATGGTCATGATTGGGGTGATTCTTCTTATGATCTTGAAAATTTATTTAAGCCCCATGATGAATATGAGATTGATAATACTGTTTGCAATAATATTGAAAGTGGGTTTGAAAGAGTGTCAACTTTAGATCCCACATATTTGGATAATGTTCAATCTTATGAAGTTTTTGATAAAAGTGGGTTTGGAGAGGTCATGACTTTAGTTAATATTAATCCCACTATTTCGGAAGAGTGTCAACTTTGCATGCATGTGGATCGTGTTGAGAATATGTTTTGTAATAGCTATATTGTTGAATTTGCTTATGATCCTACATGTAATTGTTATGAGAGAGGAAAATATGGTTGTAGAAATTTTCATGTTGCTAAATTACCTCTCGTTATGTTGAGATTGCTATTGTCTCTTTCCGCTTCCTTGCATATGCTAGTTTCTGCTTGCCTTGATTTGTTTGCCTATGAGATGCCTATGCATAGGAAGTATGTTAGACTTATATGTGGTTTTCACATGTTTTATGATGCTCCATTTGTGCTTCAATTCTTGTCTTTTATGTGAGCATCATTGAAATCTCAATGCCTAGCTACAAAGGCTTTAAAGAAAAGCGCTTGTTGGGAGACAACCCAATATATTTACTTTCTGTCGTTGAATAAATAATCCATCTACCTTCTGTTTACATGTGGTTTTATGTTTTAATTAGTGTTTGTGCCAAGTTAAACCTATAGGATCTTCTTGGATGATAGTTATTTGATCTTGCTGTAATTCCAGAAACTTTTGGTTCATGAAAACAATTGTTAAAAATCATCAGAACGTGATAAAATAGTGATTCCAATTGCTGCTGATCAATAATCAAATTTCCTAGGTCTTCCTATTTTGTCTGAATTTTTGGAGTTCCAGAAGTTTGCGTTAGTTACATATTACTACAAACTGTTCTGTTTTTGACAGATTCTGTTTTTCGTGTGTTGTTTGCTTATTTTGATGAATCTATGGCTAGTAAAATAGTTTATAATCCATAGAGAAGTTGTAATACAGTAGGTTTAACACCAATATAAATAAATAATGAGTTCATTACAGTACCTTTAATTGGTCTTTTGTTTTCTTTCGCTAACGGAGCTCACGAGATTTCTGTTGAGTTTTGTGTTGTGAAGTTTTCAAGTTTTGGGTGAATTTTTTTTGATGGATTATGGAACAAGGAGTGGAAAGAGCCTAAGCTTGGGGATTCCCATGGCACCCCTAATCTAAGGACACCAAAAAGTCAAAGCTTGGGGATGCCCCGGAAGGCATCCCCTCTTTCGTCTACTTCCATCGATAACTTTACTTGGAGCTATATTTTTATTCACCAGATGATATGTGTTTTGCTTGGAGCGTCTTGTATGATTTGCGTCTTTGCTTTTTAGTTTACCACAATCATCATTTCTGTACACACCTTTTGAGAGAGCCATACATGATTTGGAATTTGCTAGAATACTCTGTGTGCTTCACTTATATCTTTTGAGCTATATAGTTTTGCTCTAGTGCTTCACTTATATCTTTTAGAGCACGGTGGTGGACTTGTTTTATATAAACCATTGATCTCTCATACTTCACTTAGATTATTTTGAGAGTATTAAATAGCATGGTAATTTGCTTAATAATAATAATATGCTTGGTATTCAAGATTGGTAAAACTTTCTTTTGAGTGCGTTGAATACTAAGAAAAGTTTGATGCTTGATAATTGTTTTGAGATATGGAGGTAGTAATATTAGAGTCATGCTAGTTGAGTAGTTGTGAATTTGAGAAATAATTGTGTTAAATTTTGTGATTCCCGTAGCATGCACGTATGGTGAACCGTTGTGTGATGAAGTCGGAGCATGATTTATTTATTGATTGTCTTCCTTATGAGTGGTGGTCGGGGACGAGCGATGGCCTTTTCCTACCAATCTATCCCCCTAGGAGCATGCACGTAATACTTTTGCTTTGATAACTTGTAGATTTTTGCAATAAGTATATGAGTTCTTTATGACTAATGTTGAGTCCATGGATTATACGCACTTTTCTCATCCTTCCACCATTGCTAGCCTTTCTAATACCGCGCACTTTTCGTTGGTACCATACACCTATCATATACCTTCCTCAAAACAGCCACCATACCTACCTATTATGGCATTTCCATAGCCATTCCGAGATATATTGCCATGCAACTTTCCACCGTTCCGTTTATTATGACACGCTCCATCATTGTCGTATTGCTTAGCATGATCATGTAGTTGACATCGTATTTGTGGCAAAGCCACCGTTCATAATTCTTTCATACATGTCACTCATGAATCATTGCATATCCTGGTACACCGCTGGAGGCATACACATAGAGTCATATTTTGTTCTAAGTATCGAGTTGTAATTGTTGAGTTGTAAAGTAAATAAAAGTGTGATGATCATCATTTTTAGAGCATTGTCCCAAGTGAGGAAAGGATGATGGAGATTATGATTCCCCCATAAGTCGGGATGATACTCCGGATGAAAAATAAATAAATAAGAGAAGAGGCCAAAAAAAGGAAAGAGAAAAGTCCCAAATAAAAAAAAGAGAGAAAAAGAGAGAAGGGGCAATGTTACTATCCTTTTACCACACTTGTGCTTCAAAGTAGCGCCATGATCTTCATGATAGAGAGTCTCTCATTTTGTCACCTTCATATACTAGTGGGAATTTTTCATTATAGAACTTGGCCTGTATATTCCAATGATGGGCTTCCTCAAATTGCCCTAGGTCTTCGTGAGCAAGCGAGTTGGATGCACATCCGCTTAGTTTCTTTTGTTGAGCTTTCATATACTTATAGCTCTAGTGCATCCGTTGCATGGCAATCCCTACTCACTCACATTGATATCTATTGATGGGCATCACCATATCCCGTTGATACGCCTAGTTGATGTGAGACTATCTTCCCCTCGTTTTGTCTTCTCCACAATCACCATTCTATTCCACATATAGTGCTATATCCATGGCTCACGCTCATGTATTGCGTGAAGATTGAAAAAGTTTTGAGAATGTCAAAAGTATGAAACAATTGCTTGGCTTGTCATCGGGGTTGTGCATGATTTAAATACTTTGTGTGGTGAAGATAGAGCATAGCCAGACTATATGATTTTGTAGGGATAACTTTCTTTGGCCATGTTATTTTGAGAAGACATAATTGCTTAGTTAGTATGCTTGAAGTATTATTATTTTTATGTCAATATTAAACTTTTGTCTTAAATCTTTCGAATCTAAATATTCATACCACAATTAAGAAGAATTACATTGAAATTATGCCAAGTAGCACTCCGCATCAAAAATTATCTTTTTATCATTTACCTACTCGAGGACGAGCAGGAATTAAGCTTGGGGATGCCTGATACGTCTCCAACGTATCTATAATTTTTGATTGCTCCATGCTATATTATCTACTGTTTTGGACCATATTGGGCATTATTTTCCACTTTTATATTATTTTTGGGACTTACCTATTAACTGGAGGCCCAACCCAGAATTGCTGTTTTTGCCTATTTTAGTGTTTCGAAAAAACGGAATATCAAACAGAGTCCAAACAGAATGAAACCTTCGGGAACGTGATTTTCTCACTGAATATGATCCAGGAGACTTGGACCCTACGTCAAGAAAGCCACGAGGTGGGCATGAGGTAGGGGGGCACGCCCTACCCCCCCAGGCGCGCCCCCACCCTCATGGGCCCCAAGAAGCTCCATCGACGTACTTCTTCCTCCTATATATACCTACGTACCCCCGAACGATCAGACACGGAGCCAAAAACCTAATTCCACCGCCGCAACTTTCTGTATCCATGAGATCCCATCGTTGGGACTGTTCCGGAGCTCCGCCGGAAGGGGAATCCACCATGGAGGGATTCTACATCATCATAGCCTCTCCGATGAAGTGTGAGTAGTTTACTTCAGACCTTCGTGTGACGCCCCAAGACTGGAGCTTCAGTTGCCTTCCAGGGTTTCCGAGTTTTGTCGTGTGATTTGTTTTGTTTGTGCATTCATCATGTCATCTCTTGCATTGCACCATGCCATCATATCTTTAATTTTTTTTTAAACCTCAACTAAATAAATTGTATGGATCTTCGATCCATTTAAATCGAGGGAAGGGTGACTTCTCTTTATAACATATCCTCCCAATATTATGGAGCTATATAAAATTATTTCATTTATTTGGAATTGATCATAACACACTTGCATATTAAATCCCTTGACCTTTTTCTTCTTCAAGTTTTGGCTCTCTAACCTTGCCAATAATTCTTTTGCCATTTTCCGGAGCTCCACCAAAAATCCGAACATTTTTGGACACTTCTAAAACCTTGTTCTAGTTCAAACCATTTGAATTAAATTCAAATAAGTTTGAATTTAAATCTTGCATTCGTGCCTCTTTTCTATTTTCCTGGATCGTGCATATTTTTATGAGTCAGGGAAAATTTGTCATGTGCATAAATCCCCTTTCCTAACCCTCTCTTTCTTTTCTTCTCTTTAATTCTTTTTACGCTAGAAATTATAGAGAGAGAGAAGAGAGAGTAAGCCAACCAGGCCTCTGGCCATTTCCTCTCCACCGGCCTCTCTAAGCCGGCCCAAGGCCCAGCAGCGCCTAAACCCTAGGCCCCTAGCCCTCACCACACTCTCCCGATCCCCCCTCATCTCCCCTCGTTCCCCTGTGCGCCGCCGCCACGCTCAGCCATCGCCAGGGAGAGCCCTGCTCGATCCCCTCCTCCCTCGATGCACCGTCGTAGGGAGAGCAGCGCCGCGCCCTCATCTCGTTCCCCTCGTGCTGCCAGAGAGGAGCAGAGCCCCGCTCCTCCCTTTCTCTCCTCGCAACGCCTCTCCACCTCCTCGCGCCGGCCGCTCGTCCCTCGCCGCGCCGTGCCGGCGACCGCCGTCGCCGACGAGCTCCACCAGGAGCCCGCGTTTCGCTGATCTCCTGCCCCGCCGGAGACCTCTCCTGCTTCGCCTCGCCTGCCCTCTATCGTTCGCCGCCCTGCATCCCCGTCCTCCCCGTTCGCCATGCCTCTTCGTCAGCGGTAGCAGTCCCGGCCTCCTCTGCTTCGTGGTGACCACCACCATGGCCGCGGCTACCATCAGCCAACCGCGCGGCTCGCCCCCTGCCGCGGCCGTCTTCGACCTTGCCTCATGCACGACGTCGACCGCCTCCTCTGCTGCAGCCACAGGGCATCTCCTGCCCGAGACGACGTCTCTGTTTTGCTTGCAGCAGACCCGCATCTCCCGCACCTTGGCCGTGGTTTGCCGCTGCCTAGACCACCTTCAGCCGGGTGCCCCGCCTCCTGCTTCGGACAAAGTTCCTTCGCCTCCAAGCTGTAACCTCCGTGTGTGCTACCACCCCGTGCATGTCACCAAGTACCACAACATCGATAACCATACAGACCGCCAAGAACGACTACGGGGATTCACCAAGTACCTTTCGGATGTGTCAAGTCCATCTACGTGCATGTACGACTACTTCCACGATGATGCGAGTACAAGTACCCTCTTCGTGGTTTTTTGCCAAGTACCTCGATGCCCGGAGCCCTCGGATCCGTCAAGTCCAACAACGACTGTGTACAACTACCGGCGACGCCGAACGTCCACGAACCCTGTACCTCGACGAACCGCCAAGTACCCCTTCGCACTGCCGAGTACCTCTACCGACGACCCCGTACATCTACGAAAAACGTGTACAACTACCGTCGCCACGTGAACAACGACTTCCACTACGCCGTGTACGACTACTTCCCTCGACGATCATCGCGAGAACGTCTACTTCCCTCTACGAAACGCGTTCCGCTCCGAAAATGCACGTTTCGACGGTATAACCCCGAGACGACCGTCGTGGACCGAATGAATGTGTGTTGTATGAGATGCTCGAGTTTGCACCGTGCCCGTTTGTCCTTGCGATGCCCCTCTTTTGCCATGCCACCGTCCCGTGGGAACCCGGAATCCGGGAGCACCCCACCATCCTTGCATGACACGCTCACGCCCATTTTCGTTTGCACCGACATCTCAATCGAGTTATCGGAACCGATATGTTGCCGTGGCATCATTTTCGGATTCGCCGCCGTGGCACCTTTTTTTTTGTTCCGCCTTGGTGACCAAATGCTTCATAACATGCTCTTGTTAACATTTTCATAAAATTGCATATAACTTGTATATGTCATCCGCATCATGATAACAACATTTAAATGTTTATAATTGTTGTTTGCATTAATTTGCTTAAATGCCATGCTAAAATGATTTATTTCATAACTAAATAACCGTAGCTCGGTTTTAAATAAATTATATATGTAAATGGGGTAGAAAAATGCCTAGTTTAACATGGTGCACTTTATTTTGCTGTTTAATAACTCTAAAATTGTGTTTAGGTCAGAACAGTAGCAAATTCGAAATATGCATATGAGGATTTTTCCGGAATTGTTGTTGTTGTTTCCGGCCTCATTTAATCTTGCCTAAATAGTTAGTTTCATATGCTTCACCCCCCCTTGCCATGTTTAATAATATTTAATATTGTTGGGTGCATAACCGAGAGAGAACTAAATATTTGAATGTGGTGTTCCGTCAATATGCAACTCGTTGCATATTGGGCTCCATTTAACTTGTAGTTTTGTTGTGCATATTGCCATGCCATGCTATTTAAACCGGACATGCATCATACTTGATTGTGCATCATGCCATGTTTATGGTTGTGTGTTTACTATGTTGTTTGCTTCTTTCCGGTTTGCTTCTCTCGTTAGCTTTGGTTTCGTTCCGGAGTTGTGAGGATTCGTTCGACTATGTCCGTTTGTCTTCTTCATGGACTCGTTCTTCTTCCTTGCGAGATTTCAGGCAAGATGACCATACCCTCGAAATCACTTCTATCTTTGCTTGCTAGTTGCTCGCTCTTTTGCTATGCCTATGCTACGATGCCTATCACTTGCTTATCATGCCTCCTATGTTGCCATGTCAAGCCCCTAATCATCCTTTCCTAGCAAACCGTTGTTTGGCTATGTTACCGCTTTGCTCAGCCCCTCTTATAGCGTTGTTAGTTGCAGGTGAAGATGAAGTTTGTTCCTTGTTGGAACATGGAGATGTTGTTCCTTGTTGGAACATGTTTACTTGTTGGGATATCACAATATATCTTATTTAATTAATGCATCTATATACTTGGTAAAGGGTGGAAGGCTCGGCCTTATGTGCAGTGTTTTGTTCCACTCTTGCCGCCTAGTTTCCGTCATACCGGTGTTATGTTCCCGGATTTTGCGTTCCTTACGGTTGGGTGATTTATGGGACCCCTTGACAGTTCGCTTTGAATAAGACTCCTCCAAAGAAGGCCCAACCTTGGTTTTACCATTTGCCACCTAAGCCTTTTTCCCTTGGGTTCTGCAGACTCAAGGGTCATCTTTATTTTACCCCGGGCCGGTGCTCCTTCGAGTGTTGGCCCAAACTAAGCACCGTCTTGGGACCATTCCTTGGCAACTTGGATTACGTCGGTGCACATGCGCTTAGCTTATCCGGTGTGCCCCGAGAATGAGATATGTGCAGCTCCTATCGGGATTTGTCGGCACAGCGGGTGGTCTTGCTGGTCTTGTTTTACCATTGTCGAGATGTCTTGTAGTCCGGGATTCGAGTCGATCGGGTCTTCCGGTAGAAGGAATATCCTTCGTTGACCGTGAGAGCTTATCATGGGCTAAGTTGGGACACCCTGCAGGGTATTATCTTTCAAAGCCGTGCCCGCGGTTATGAGGCAGATGGGAATTTGTTAATGTCCGGTTGTAGAAAACCGAAGTTGACCTTAATTAAAATACACCAACGGCGTGTGTAACCGTGATGGTCTCTTCTCGTGAGTCCGGAAGTGAACAGTGTTGGAGTTATGTGTGGCGTAAGTAGTTTCAGGATCACTTCTTGATCATAGTTGTTCGACCGTGCCTTGCTTTCTCTTCTCGCTCTCTTTTGCGATTGTAGCCACCAGATATGCTAGTCGCTTGCTGCAGCTCCACCTCACTACCTTGTCCTACCTTTAAGCTTAAATAGTCTTGATCTCGCGGGTGTGAGATTGCTGAGTCCCGTGACTCACAGATACTTCAAAACCAGTTTGCGGTGCCGATGAAACCATGCGGTGGCGCATCCGAGCTCAAGGAGGAGCTCGATGAAGATCTTGTTCATTGTGTTGTTTCGTTTCAGTTGATCAATAGTGGAGCCAGTTGGGACGATCGGGGATCTGTGTAGCTTTGGGGTAGTCTTCTTTTATTTTGGTTCCGTAGTCGGACCTTGATTGTATCTGTATGATGTAATGCTTTACTCATGTATTGTGTGAAGTGGCGATTGTAAGCCAACTATGTATCTCTTTTTCCTTATGTATTACATGGGTTGTGTGAAGATTACCTCACTTGAGACATTGCTTTCAATGCGGTTATGCCTCCAAGTCGTGCTTCGACACGTGGGAGATATAGCCGCATCGAGGCGCTACAAGTTGGTAATCGAGCCTTCCCGACTTAGGAGCCCCTACTTGATTGTTTCTTTGGCGTTGTTGAGTCTAGAACGGAAAATGTTTTGAGTCTTAGGATTATATATATCGGAGAGTAGGATTCTTTTTACTCCTCAGTCCCTTCGTAGCTCTCGTGAGGCATCCCGACGTAGAGTTTTGACTCTCCTCTCCTCAAATTTCACTAATTTTTTTTTAGGATCACGCGGGTATCTTGGAATCGTTCCGATGGTTTTGTGACGAGAACATTGTTCTTGGTGCCTCCTGACATTTAGGGGTTGTGGCAGTGTCCCGGGGAGTTGAGCTCCGAGGTGTTGTCGTCACAATTTTATCGTTGCAGTTCTGGAATACCTGAGCTTTGCCGACATCGAAAATCTCTTTTATGCAGTTGTTGGTGAGATAACCTCGATAACCCAGTACTGGGGCGAGCTCGAGAGTATTGCCATAACTCGTATAACGGATGTTTTTCGAAGGTCGAGGTACACGATTTCCGAAGGTTTCTTGGTTATGTGTTGACGGATGGATATAGCTGGATCTAGGTATTGTTAGTTTGGGTGATATATTTTTGTGTCCCCTGTATCCCCAACACCAGATTGCATAACCAGAAAGTTTCGGGAGTTTATAGGTGGGAATTCAAGTAGCTCCTAGAATATCTTTCCTACAGATGCATGATATGGGATTGGGTAAATCTCTATCATATGTTTGTTTCCGGCTTATTCTGCAAGCCAAATCCTTTGTTTTTGTTCCGTTTTGTGGTATTCAAGTTGCTTCAATGCCAAGTGTTGATTCCATACCTTTCCTAAATGGTGTTCTCATATTGCTATGTGAATACTAATCCTTCTTGATCATCGAGGTCGTCATGTTAATTCTTTTCCAACCGGCGTGCTTCTCTTTAAGTGGATCCGATCATTTCAACATTCGCGAGATCAATTCTAAGTTTTCTCAATGGTGTTTGTTTCATCCGTCCCAAGTTGCCTTTGTTTTCCCACCCTCCCACCCTTTTCTTCAAGGACTCAGATTTCTTAATCAAATATCCATCGTATGGATGTGAAGTCTCTTCATTCTTTTCCTCAATGCTCTTATCCGGCGATTCTCATGAAGATGCTAAAGGAAGCTCCAAGTTTATCATCCTTTGTTCTCTTATCTTCCCCGGTGGAATCAATTCAAGCTTTGTCGATCATATCCTTTTCCCCGTTTCAAATGTTTTCCCATACCGGTGCACCTCATAATCTTTCACTTCTTGTTATTCAATTGTTCTGGAGTGATGAAGATATCCTGAAGATTCAAGTTTCCATTCTCAATTCACTCAAGTTCTTTTGAGGATGCTATCTCATTCAACCCATTTAGTTCAACCGGTGCAATCTCTCTTTTCAAGCAATCGTTCAACGTGGTTCTTTTGAGTGGGCCCTAACCCACAGGTCTTTCCCAGGGTCTTACCTGACTCTTCTAATTTATCCCGGAGCTATTCCCAAATTCTTTTCGAAGTTTGACGTAAGAATGAGTTATCATCAGTCAAATGTCTTTCTCCAAGTTCTTTCAAATTATTTTCATCGTTGGTTCAACCTTTCTAATTTTCATTCCGGAGTGCCTCAACAATTCATGGTGATGTTTCTCATCGTCATTCTCAACATTTGAAGACCAAAGAAGAGTTTCTCTTTAATCTTGCTCCATTCTCTTCAAGATTCATGGTTCTAGCTTCGTGCCATCCTCATAATTGTTTTAGATTGTGAGAATTCTTTTCACCCATCCGGAGCAATTCAGGAGTCTTTTCAGTTTGATTCTTCTGAGCCCATCATCTCAGAATTATTCATTCCAGCTTTCAGCTCTTGTTCTCCAAATCTTACCGGTGCATCATTCAAGTATTCACTAATCAGTTCATGATCTCTCCGTTCTCATGTACCTAATCCCCTCAAATATCTTCATTCGTTTTCCAATTCTTCCTGGTGAATTGTGCCTTCACTACGTTCATTCTCAATTCTTACGGTGGTTCGTTCAAGATTTCACTTCCTTCTTTATCATATCAATTCATTTGTTGTTTCCAAATCCCACCGGTGGTTCCATCAATACCTTCTCAAGTTTGCGCTATATCTCTATCTGTAATCATTTTTCAATGAGAATAAGTAGTATGCCAAATCCATTGCTTGCCATCAATTTAATTGGTGAAGGATCAGCATAATGTAATTCTTATTCTTGTTTCATCGAGTAAGTTCAATTCCTTATTTTGGAGGTTCATCAAAATTCTTTATTTCATTTATTCATCTTTCTTTCCGGAGTTCAAAGTTTTCTCGGTTATATTATTTCAAAGATTCATCTTATCACTGCAAGGCTTCACCTTGTGTTTTCAACTTCTCTTTCTTTCTATCACCCTTTTGTTTACCGGAGTTCATCATGGAGGCTCTACATGGTGGTTCGTCAAGGGTTCTTTTCGTTCTTCATTTGTTCTTCAAGATTTTTTCTCTCGGAGTTAAGATCCGCCAAGCTATACTCTAAAATAAGCATGGTGTTCAACACATGTTTTGTTTTGAGGAGCTCAAGTATTCTTCATCTTGCATTCCGAAGTGCAATTCTTTCTACCTTATCTCTTGAGATGGTGTTATGTCATTCTTGACAATTTTCCTTCATGTTTCATGATTCACATGTTGTCAAGAATGAGGTATTTTAAATCCATCAATCTCTTCATTGGAGTTATCTTGGGCTATATTTCACCTAAAGCTTTCCCTAAGGATTGTTGCTAATTATGGTGCTTATAAATGACCCAAGTTCTTCAATTGTCCTCTCGGTGAAATAAGTTTCTCGTCTCCTTGTTGATATAAATCCAATCATTTGTTTCCGTTGGTGGCAGAAACTCACCTCATAATTTTGAGATGTTTGCCATAAGCCCACAACAAGCTTGTGCTTTTCGTTGTTCATTTGGCAAAAACTCCGTTCAATTCTTCGTTGCAAGGATGCTTTCCAAGCTCTTTTGTGGCAGAAGTTGACATTTTTCTTCTTCATTCTGTTATTTCAAAGATCTATCTTCTATTATTTCTTCCGAAGGCATTGTGATGTTGTTTTCTTCGACCCATCATCTCGTTTTGGAGATCATGTTATTTTCCTTGCTTATCGATTTAACCGGAGTGTTGTGTCTATCGTTCCTCTTTTAACCGGAGTCTCATCCAGGTGCTTTCATTTTGCCAAGTTCATGATTCTAATTCCTTCCATTTACAGTCGGAGTACTGCCAAAATTATATCAATGTTGTTCATTCTTATCTCGTTTCAACCAGAGTGGTTCCAATTCCTTCTTGTCCATTGTAATCGTCATTCATAGCTTTGCAACCCCCAAGGTTCACATGGTGTTCCTTGTTTCTATTTTCTACTGGAATGCTCTCAATTTCGTTCAACTCTATTGTGTTATTCTTTCAAGTTTTCAACCTCTCGAGGTTCGTTGGTTTCACTCTTTTGTCGTAGAAGCAACTTTGTTTTACCTCTTCCTCTTCCGCTTTTCTCCGGCGCCATCCCAGATCTCGGGCGAGATCCTCTCGTAGTGGTGGAGTGTTGTGGACGCCCAAGACCGGAGCTCAGATTGCCTTCGGGGTTTCCGAGTTTTGTCGTGTGATTTGTTTTGTTTGTGCATTCATCATGTCATCTCTTGCATTGCATCATGTCATCATGCCATCATATCTTTAATTTTTTTAAAAACCTCAACTAAATAAATTGTATGGATCTTCGATCCATTTAAATCGAGGGAAGGGTGACTTCTCTTTATAACATATCCTCCCAATATTATGGAGCTATATAAAATTATTCCATTTATTTGGAATTGATCATAACACACTTGCATATTAAATCCCTTGACCTTTTTCTTCTTCAAGTTTTGGCTCTCTAACCTTGCCAATAATTCTTTTGCCATTTTCCGGAGCTCCACCAAAAATCCGAACATTTTTGGACACTTCTAAAACCTTGTTCTAGTTCAAACCATTTGAATTAAATTCAAATAAGTTTGAATTTAAATCTTGCATTCGTGCCTCTTTTCTATTTTCCCTGGATCGTGCATATTTTTATGAGTCCGGGAAAATTTGTCCGCGCGCGCAAATCCCCTTTCCCTAACCCTCTCTTTCTTTTTATTCTCTTTAATTCTTTTCTGCTAGAAATTATAAGAGAGAGAGAGAAGAGAGAGGTAAGCCCAGCCAGGCCTCTGGCCATTTCCTCTCCACCGGCCTCTCTAAGCCGGCCCAAGGCCCAGCAGCGCCTAAACCCTAGGCCCCTAGCCCTCACCACACTCTCCCGATCCCCCCCTCATCTCCCCTCGTTCCCCTGTGCGCCGCCGCCACGCTCAGCCATCGCCAGGGAGAGCCCTACTCGATCCCCTCCTCCTCGATGCACCGTCAGAGGAGAGCAGCGCCAGCGCCCTCATCTCGTTCCCCTCGTGCTGCCAGAGAGGAGCAGAGCCCCGCTCCTCCCTTTCTCTCCTCGCAGCGCCTATCCACCTCCTCGCGCCGGCCGCTCGTCCCTCGCCGCGCCGTGCCGGCGACCGCCGTCGCCGACGAGCTCCACCAGGAGCCCGCGTTTCGCTGATCTCCTGCCCCACGGAGACCTCTCCTGCCGCCGCCGCTTTGCCCTCGCTCGTTCGCCGCCCTGCATCCCCGTCCTCCCCGTTCGCCATGCCTCTTCGTCAGCGGTAGCAGTCCCGGCCTCCTCTGCTTCGTGGTGACCACCACCAAGGCCGCGGCTACCATCAGCCAACCGCGCGGCTCGCCCCCTGCCGCGGCCGTCTTCGACCTTGCCTCATGCACGACGTCGACCGCCTCCTCTGCTGCAGCCAAGGGCATCTCCTGCCCGAGACGACGTCTCTGTTTTGCCTGCAGCAGACCCGCATCTCCCGCACCTTGGCCGTGGTTTGCCGCTGCATAGACCACCTTCAGCTGGGTGCCTCGCCTCCTGCTTCGGCCAAAGTTCCTTCGCCTCCAAGCTGTAACCTCCGTGTGTGCTACCCCCCCGTGCATGTCGCCAAGTACCACAACATCGATAACCATACAGACCGCCAAGAACGACTACGGGGATTCACCAAGTACCTTTCGGATGTGTCAAGTCCATCTACGTGCTAAGTTGGGACACCCCTGCAGGGTATTATCTTTCGAAAGCCGTGCCCGCGGTTATGAGGCAGATGGGAATTTGTTAATGTCCGGTTGTAGAAAACCCGAAGTTGACCTTAATTAAAATACACCAACCGCGTGTGTAACCGTGATGGTCTCTTCTCGGTGGAGTCCGGGAAGTGAACACGGTGTTGGAGTTATGTGTGACGTAAGTAGTTTCAGGATCACTTCTTGATCATAGTTGTTCGACCGTGCCTTGCTTTCTCTTCTCGCTCTCTTTTGCGATTGTAGCCACCAGATATGCTAGTCGCTTGCTGCAGCTCCACCTCACTACCCTGTCCTACCTTTAAGCTTAAATAGTCTTGATCTCATGGTGTGAGATTGCTGAGTCCCCGTGACTCACAGATATTTCCAAAACCAGTTTGCAGGTGCCGATGAAACCATGCAGGTGACGCATCCGAGCTCAAGGAGGAGCTCGATGAAGATCTTGTTCATTGTGTTGTTTCGTTTCAGTTGATCAGTAGTGGAGCCCAGTTGGGACGATCGGGGATTTGTGTAGCTTTTGGGGTAGTCTTCTTTTATTTTGGTTCCGTAGTCGGACCTTGATTGTATCTGTATGATGTAATGCTTTACTCATGTATTGTGTGAAGTGGCGATTGTAAGCCAACTATGTATCTCTTTTTCCCTTATGTATTACATGGGTTGTGTGAAGATTACCTCACTTGCGACATTGCTTTCAATGCGGTTATGCCTCCAAGTCGTGCTTCGACACGTGGGAGATATAGCCGAATCGAGGGCGTAGTAGCTAGATGGCTTCTTCTCTCTTTTTGGATCTCAATACAATGTTCTCCCTCTCTCTTGTGGAGATCTATTCGATGTAATCTTATTTTTGCGGTGTGTTTGTTGAGATCGATGAATTCTGGGTTTACGATCAAGATTATCTATGAGCAATATTTGAATCTTCTCTGAACTCTTTTATGTATGATTGGTTATCTTTGCAAGTCTCTTCGAATTATCCGTTTGGTTTGGCCAACTAGATTGGTAGTTCTTGCAATGGGAGAAGTGCTTAGCTTTGGGTTCAATCTTGCGGTGTCCTTTCCCAGTGACAGTAGGGGCAACAAGGCACGTATTGTATTTTTGCCATCGAGGATAACGAGATGGGTTTTTTATCATATTGCATGAATTTATCCCTCTACATCATGTCATCTTGCTTAAGGCGTTACTCTGTTTTCATTAATTTAATACTCTAGATGCATGCTGGATAGCGGTCGATGAGTGGAGTAATAGTAGTAGATGCAGGCAGGAGTCGGTCTACTTGTCTCGGACGTGATGCCTATATACATGATCATACCTAGATACTCTCATAACTATGCTCAGTTCTCTCAATTGCTCAACAAGAATTTGTTCACC
Source organism: Aegilops longissima (assembly GCA_021605205.1). NCBI lineage: Eukaryota > Viridiplantae > Streptophyta > Magnoliopsida > Poales > Poaceae > Aegilops > Aegilops longissima. Next base: position 578,804,513 of record CM038681.1, read on the forward strand.
CACCGTAAAATACTTATGCTCTTGAGAGAAGTCACTAGTGAAATCTATGGCCCCCGGGTCTATTCTCTATCATATCAATCTTCCATCACTTTATTATTGCTTTGCTTTTTTACTTTGCTTTTTATTTTACTTTGCATCTTTATACCAAAAATACCAAAAATATTATCTATCATCTCTATCAGATCTCACTCCCGTAAGTGACCGTGATGGGATTGACAACCCCTAATCGCGTTGGTTGTGTTGAGCTATTTATTTGTGTAGGTACTAGGGACTTGCGCGTGGCCTCCTACTAGATTGATACCTTGGTTTTCAAAAACTGAGGGAAATACTTACGCTACTCTGCTGCATTATCCTCTCCTCTTCGGGGAAATCCAACGCAAGCTCAAGAGGTAGCAGATATCGTTATGTTCTTACTTCACAGATGATTTGAGTGGATGCTGAGTATATTTAATTGATGAAACACAAGTCTGAATTATTGAAAGGTTCAAGTAATTTCAGAGTGAAGTTGAAGATCGTCGTGACAAGAGGATAAAATGTCTGTGATATGATCATAGAGATGAATATCTGAGTTACGAGTTTGGCACACAATTAAGACATTGTGGAAATTGTTTCACAACTAATACCGCCTGGAACACCATAGTGTGATGGTATGTCCAAACATCATAACTGCAGCCTATTGGATATGGTGCATACCATGATGTCTCTTATCGATTTACCACTATCGTTTATGGGCTAGGCATTAGAGACAACCACATTCACTTTAAATAGGGCACCACGCAATTCCGTTGGGACGACACCGTATGAACTATGGTTTAGAGAAACCTAAGCTGTCATTTCTTAAAAGTTTGGGGCTGCGACGTTTATGTGAAATAGTTTCAGACTGATAAGCTCAAACCCAAAGCGGATAAATGCATCTTCATAGGACACCCAAAAACAGTTGGGTATACCTCCTGTCTCAGATCCAGAAGCAAAAGGGATTGTTTCTAGAATCGCGTCCATTCTCGAGGAAAAGTTTCTCTCGAAAGAATTGAGTGGGAGGATGGTGGAGACTTGATGAGGGTATTGAACCGTCACTTCAACTAGTGTGTAGCAGGGCACAGGAAGTTGTTCATGTGGCACCTAAACCAATTGAAGTGGAAGCTTATGATAGTGATCATGAAACTTCGGATCAAGTCACTACCAAACCTCGGAGGTTGACAAGGATGCGTACTACTTCAGAGTGGTACGTAATCCTATCTTGGAAGTCATGTTGCTAGACAACAATGAACCTACGAGCTATGAAGAAGCGATGATGGGCCCGGATTTCGACGAATGGCTTGAGGCCATAAAATCCGAGAGAGGATCCATGTATAAAAACAAAGTATAGACTTTGGAAGAACTACTTGCTGGTCGTAAGACTGTTGGGTGCAGATGGATTTTAAAAGGAAGACAGACAATGATGGTAAGTGTCACCATTAAGAAAGCTCGACTTGTCGTTAAGATGTTTTCCGACAAGTTTAAGGAGTTGACTACGATGAGATTTTCTCACTCGTAGCGATGCTAAGAGTCTGTTGGAATTATATTAGCAGTTATTGCATTATTTTATGAAATCTTGCAGATGGGATGTCAAAAACATTGTTTCCTCGACGATTTTCTTGAGGCAAGGTTGTACGTGATACAACCAGAAGGTTTTGTCAATCCTGAAAGATGCTAACAAGTATGCAAAGCTCCAGCAATCCTTCTAAGGACTGGAGTAAGTATCTCGGAGTTGGAATGTACGCTTTGATGAGATGATCAAAGATTTTGGGTTTTTACAAAGTTTATGAGAAACTTGTATTTCCAAAGAAGTGAGTGGGAGCACTATATAATTTTTGATGAGTATATGTTGTTAACATATTGTTGATCAGAAATGATGTAGAATTTCTGGAAAGCATACAGGTTATCTGAAAAGTGTTTTTCAATGGAAAACCTGTATTAAGCTACTTGAACATTGAGCATCAAGATCTATAAGGATAGATCAAAAACGCTTAATAGTACTTTCAAATGAATACATACCGTGAAAAGATTTTGAAGGAGTTTAAAATAGATCGGCATAGAAGGAGTTCTTGGCTGTGTTACAAGGTGTGAGTTTTGAGTAAGACTCAAGACCTGACCACGGCAGAAGAGAGAGAGAGAGAAAGGACGAAGGTCGTCCCCTATGCTTTAGACATAGGCTCTACAGTATGCTATGCTGTGTACCGCACCTGAAGTGTGCCTTGCCATGAGTTAGTCAAGGGGTACTAGAGTGATCCAGGAATGGATCACATGACAGCGGTCGAACTTATCCTTAGTAACTAGTGGTCTAAAGAATTTTCTAGATTATGGAGGTGGTAAAAGAGTTCGTCGTAAACTGTTAAGTCGATGCAAACTTTGACACTAATCCGGATGACTCTTAGTAAACTGGATTCTTATAGTAGAATAGTTATTTGGAATAGCTCCAAGTAGCGTGTGGTAGTTGCATCTACAAGATGACATAGAGATTTTTAAAGCACACACGGATCTGAAAGGTTAAGACCCGTTGACTAATAACCTTCCCTGGCGCAGCCCCTCCCTCCTCTAACTCTTCCTTCTCCTCCGTAGAGCTTAGCAAAGCACTGCAGGATTACCACAAGCTCCACCACCACGCCGTCGTGCTACCGGAGTTCTCCCTCAACTTCTCCTCTCCCCTTGCTGGATCAAGAAGGAGGAGACGTCCCCGGGCTGTACGTGTGTTGAACGCGGAGGCGCCGTCCGTTCGGCGCTAGATCGGATCTTCCGCGATTTGAATCGCCGCGAGTACGACTCCGTCAACCGCGTTCTTGTAACGCTTCCGCTTAGCAATCTTCAAGGGTATGAAGATGCACTCCCTCTCTCTCGTAGCTAGCATCTCCTAGATTGATCTTGGTGACACATAGGAAAATTTTGAATTATTGCTACGTTCCCCAACAGTGGGTGCCCCCTCGGTGCAAGTTTTTTGATTGGCTCGTTCTTCAAGATAGGATTTGGACTTTGGACCGCTTGAGCCGCCGTGGTTGGCCTAATTGCGGTCTATGCCCTCTTTGCAAGCAAACCCAAGAATTTGCGGCTCATCTGCTCTTCCAGTGGCGCTACACCATGCGCATTTGGAATGACGTCCTCCCATGGCTCGGCATGCATCGCATCACCACGTCTACTTGGGTCACAAGGGCTTCGGTCAGAGAATGGTGAAATGCTAATCTGCAGATCCGTCTTGGCTCGCCCAAGGCGCTCGCCTCCCTCATCATGCTCATCTCTTGGGAGGTTTGGTCGGAGCGCAATGCTAGAGTCTTCCGCAACTCAGCGGCCCTTCCATGACCATCACCAACAAAATCAAGCATGAGGTATCGCTTTGGGCTTTGGCTGGAACGAAACACTTGGGTGTTGTAATGCCGCGAGAGTAGTCCTTTTATTCGCCGCTTTGCGGTTTCTTTCTAAAACTTTCTCCCTCAATCAATGAAATGGCAAATCTTTTGCCTTGTTTCGAAAAAAACACCTGCATCGGAAAGTTGATGTTCGTATACATTCCAGGGTAAGAAAGAGGTGGATAGATATCCGTGGATAGATCTACATTTCACGAGCAAGTTCCCACGGTCGTTCTTGTAGTCACCGACGACCCCGTAGCAGGTTCAGTTTAAGATATTTCCCAATGCTAACATCACAAAAAGGTATCCCATAAAGTGCGATGGAGGTAGCTCGTATATGCGACGAGTTGATCATGGATTCCATGATCCAAAGGAGATGCCCCAAATCATTGGCACCTCCAACAAGACTATTTTTTGGTGTTGCTCATTCCCAACATTCATTCTAAAACAGTTGCTCATTCCCAACATTCATTCTAAAACAATCTATGTAGACGGTCTTTTTGTCTCTCTCGCTGTGCAAACCAGGGAATACTTGCTCCACTATGATTTTCTAACTATATGTTAGTTTGCACCGTGCTCTCATCTTACTCTGTTCAGCCGTTGGAGGTCACCATAGTTATATATAGGCGAGACAAATGTGCACAAATAAAGACATACGTAGTTTCTATCTCTTGTCTTGAAAAGAGGAGTAGGTGAGCACAAATTAATATATGATCTTCTCATAATGCTGAATACAAAAGCAAGTACGTGAGATGTTACTGCTGATTTTAACTGAAAAAAAAGTAGTACACCAAAATTCATAGTGACACTAATATCAAGGGCTTGTGCTGTTCTTCGCTACTATGAGATCTACTCCCTCCTTTCTGGAGTAATTCTTAATTCTAATAATATGTGCAAAAGTTTGAGCCTACAATTAAGCAAATATGGGTGCTGCAAAGCCATGAGAGCAAAAGGTCCCACAAAATTGATACCCACTGAAAAAAAGCTACAGATCAAACGTTGTGGCAAAGTACACTTCCCCTTCTAGTCACTTTCTTTTTAGAAAAATGGCCTAAGGAAATATATTAAAATTCACAAGACCAAGATACATCCATAATACAAAAATAGAAATACTCCCCCCGGTCCTTTTTATTCTGCGTATTAAATTATGCCAAGTCAAACATATCAAAGTTTGACCAAATTTATATTAAAAAATATCGACATCTATAATATCAATATATATAATATGAAACTACATTTCATAATGAATCTAACAATGTTGATTTGGCATTGTGAATGTTGATATCTATTTATATAAATTTGGTCAAAATAGATATATTTTGACTTCGGACAAAACTTATATGCAGACTAAAAAGGATTAAGAGAGCACAGTCAAAGCCTTGGGGTATCGAAGTTTTCTTCCTCTTACATTCACCGCTACAACGACAATCCCGATTCGCGACCATCACGGCTGCCGTGAAGATGGCGGACAGCCCCATCGTCGTTCCCGAGAGGTGCTGCTAGCTTCATCATGGGTCGGGCCGTGGAGCTCACTAGAGACTGGAGTGAACTGCACGGCTCGTGACTCTACGAGAGAGAAGCGTAGTAGTAGCATGCATGTGTAAGTTGTGCAGCCTAGGAGAGCAGAGCAAATCGATGAAGGCGCGGCCTGCTTGTCAGTGGGCAGAACGGGGCTGGTGCGTCGGTGCTACTGAGTAATGGGGAGGATCAGGAGCGTTTTTGTTTGCTTTCAGCAGCACTTGGATTATGTGCCAAAACCATGGGAGGAGGGAAAGGTGGCAGAGAGACGCCAGGGAGGGATTTCCCGTGGTTAACACTAGTTGCTTTGTGGTTGGCTCCATGACCGGTGGGTCTCGGTGGGACTTCTGGCCCCATTAGCCGGCGGAAGACGAAAGCTTTCTGCGGAGTATCGAGTTCCGTTTCTTTATTTGAAAAGGTGGACGGAAGCATTTAACGGCCGGGGAGGTGAGAGGTGTGAGGACATGGACTATGATTATGATGGCATATGAATACAGATGCTCCAAAAGAAAAAATAGGTTCAAGTATATTTTTTATCTAATTACTTTTATCCAACGCAAGCTATCATAGTGGATCTCATCAAGGAATAGAAAATAAAGACATTATTCACTTATCGCTGCATGTAGCTGCCTCTGCGCGAGTTATTTTCTTTTCTCTATGATCTTTTGTTTCGGTTTATACTGTTTGAATCGGTTTTCATCCTTTTTATTTATTTCTTCATACAAATCATACATTTTTTTCTGTACATCTAAATTTTTTGTATACATGTTTAGCATTTTCTACTATATATATTTTTTAACATTTTTGAATCTATGTTATTTTTTTCCAAATATGTCGTGAAACATTCATTTGAATGCTATGATTCTAAACTATATGACGACATTGTATAGTATTTTTAAAATATCACAAAAATATTTTTAAAAGTGTGAACATTTTTAAAATGTAATATATTTTATTGAATGGTATGAATTATATTTTGAATTACACAAACATTGTAGTACATTGTATAACATTAAGAAAAATGTCATATACATTTTTTAAATGCGTGACAATTTTAAATGTCACAAAAAAATTTTGAATGCTATCAAAATACATTTTAGAATTATACTAACAAAACATTTACACCACGTTAACATTTCCAAATTTGCGGTGAGCATTTTAAAATTTTGAAGTACATTAAGTTTCTTTTAATATATGTATTTTATCACTAACAAAACAAATGAAAAATGAATAAAACAGGTGTATGTATACCTGTGGTATTACGGGGTGTCCATTTAGGGCTTCCTTGAGGCGAGATGTGCTTGTGTTTCACTGCGGAGGTGGCACAATCGCCCCCGACTGAAACCCGATTGCTATTTGGCGCTTATACTCGAGATCATTAATTAAGGGGTATCCTTTACAAAGGTCACTTCCATTTTCTCCGGGATTGACAAGTGGCACACTGCACGTGGGATTTTTTTCCCTTTTTTTTCTTAGACTCTTTTATTCAAAACATTTTATCTCTTAAACCATGCGTCCAAATACAAAACCGTTTTCAAAGTTGGACCTCTCCCATCGAGATATTGCGAAAACAAATCTCTGCTACTCCCGGAAGTTTTTTTAATAGGTTTTTATGAACTTTTTTTCATGAAAAAAATGAAAAAGACAGGAAAAAGAGTCAGAAGCACACTTGTTTCTTCATTTATTTTTTTGCGGGAGATAAAATTGTTCCTATTGTCAAAACAAATCCCTGCTTCTCCCGGATGCAAAAAATGTGTTTTTTTTATGAGAGACATAGATGTGCCTCTGGCGGAAACAAATCTCTGCCTATACGAGAAGCAAATCTGTGCCTCCGGTGGAAGCAAAAGAAAATGTGTTTTTAGGCATAATTGTGCCTCTCACGGATTCAAATTTGTGCCTACACGAGAGACAAATCCGCGTCTCTCGTGGAAGCAAATTTGTACCTCCACGAGAAGTTGCGCTTCCCTTAGAAGCAAAAAAGCAAAAAACACATTTATTTTTCATTTTTTGAGAGGCATAATTGTGCCCCGTGCAAAAACAAACCAATGCCTCCACTAGAAGCAAAAAAAAAAAACATTTTCAAAAGTTCATTTTTTCCATGAAAATATAGAAAAAAGCCAGCTAAAAACCAAAAAGCCAAATCTTTTTGGGAAAAAAATCTAAAACACGAAAACACGTACACAAAAATAAAATTAAAAACAAAATGCTAAGAGAGCGGCATGCGAATGTGACGACGACATGAAAAACAAATTCGTGCACTTTTTGAGTTTGAGAACCATTGTCAATTCGCAATCTTCTTTCAAATTCACAAATATTTAAAAATCATGAACAATTTCCAAATACATGAATTTTTTTCAATACATGGTCATTTCTCAAAATTCACTAATATTATTTCAAATCCATGAACATTTTTAAATGCCTCAACTTTTATCAATTTGTGATTTTTCTAAACTCGTGAACTTTTTTCAAATTCGCAACTTTTTAAAATTCATGAACTCTTTTCCACCTCACATTTTTTTTTCAAATTCGATTAGTTAAAATAAAAAAACTGTAACAGAAAATTCAGTTCACTTTTTTTAAAACAATATTAAAAAACCGACCTTTATTTTTCCTGCCAGGCCAACAACAGAAAAAATTGCAGAAAAAGACCAGGCGACGGAGCGGGCGCGACGTGCAAGCAGTGCGAGATTAGACCATGGCCAACTTGCATACGCGCGAGCGCCAGCTTGCTAGCTGACGCTTAACGCGCTGGACCAAAAGGCCTCTCTAACTCTGTTTGATTTTGTCGACTTGTGATCGCCTCTGATTGCAAGACTGTGATCACGGATATCAATGGAGGCACCCTCGGGGACTAAGCACTGTCATTCAAGAGATTGACATGCGACCGAAGGATTTTACATCTTCATTGTTTGTTCATGAAGGCTTTTGTCAAATATGAAGGATCATAACTTATTAGATGAGCGTCGCCATGTGTGCCGTTAAACCCTCATGATGCTATTGTATTTTTTATTGAGGGATTACCATTGTAATTTTTGTAAACATGTCTACTTATAATTAAATGGAGCGTGTTCAGCCCAAAGAAAAACTCAGTTTGATTTTATGTAGGCAACTAGCACATGAGAAGGGGGCTATAGTTAAGAACACAATATATGTAACATTTATCGGCAAACCACAACAGAAAGGACATTACAAGCTGTCTCCAATGATTTTAGTACAGTACCATGCCAGTAATTCCATGCTAGTGTTGATGTTAGTAGCTAGAATGATGGGCTAAGACCTGCGTCGGAAAGTTGATGTTCGTGTACATTTTTTTTGTGGGTAAATGTTTGTATACATTCGAGGGTAAGAAAGAGGTGGATAGATCTACATTTCATGAGCAGTTTTCCATGGTCGTTCTTGTAGTCACCCGCGATGCGTAGCGGGCTCAGTTTTAGATAATTCCTAATGCTAACGTCACAAGAAGGCATCCCATAAAGTGCGATGGAGGTAGCTCGTATATGCGACGAGTTGATCATGGATTCCGCGATCCGAAGGAGATGCCTCAAATCGTTGGCACCTCCAACGAGACTATTTTCTGGTGTCGCTCATTCCCAACATTCATTCTAAAACAATCTATGTAGACGGTCTTTTTGTCTCTCTCGCGGTGCAAACCAGGGAATACTTGCTCCATTTTTAGTTTCTAACTATATGTTACTAGTTTACACCGTGCTCTCATCTTACTCTGTTCAGCAGTTGGAGGTCACCATAGTTATATATAGGTGAGAAAAATGTGCACAAATAAAGACATACGTACTTTCTCTCTCGTCTTGAAAAGAGGAGTAGGTGAGCACAAATTAATATATGATCTTTTGATAATGCTGAATACAAAAGCAAGTACGTGAGATATACTGGTGATATTAACTGAAGATAAAAAGTAGTACACCTAAATTTAGTGATGAAGGGCTTGTGCTGTTCTTCACTAGGAGTACTATGAGATCTAGTCCCTCCTTTCTGGAGTAATTCTTAATTCCAATAATATGTGCAAAAGTTTATGCCTGCAATTAAGGATGCGTTTGGTAGCCTGAATTAGGCCCAGTCAGGCCCGCGCGGGATGTTTTTGGGCTGTTTTGTTGCCTGGGTCGCATTGAAAAGTTGGCCCACACGAAACACAAAGCACATCTGAGTCTACATCCTTACGAACGCTCAAATCAGCCATTTTTACCGTGCCAGGCTGAGCCGAGCCGCCATCAAGCGCACATGATGAGTGTTAGACAAACTAGGGTTTGGAACAATGCTCGATGCCCTTGGTGGGCACGGCTGTCATGTATTTATAAGAGGTAACCGTACAAATACCGGTTATGTTACAACACGTATATCTACTATATACTTAGTCTAACACCCTCCCTCAATCTTAACTATGTCCTGAAACACTCACAATGTTAAGATTGCGTCGACATCCTTCAAAAGAAGGCAAGGGCAAGGGTTTAGTGAAAATATCAGCAAGCTGATCCTTAGAAGGAACAAACTTGATCTGAAGAAGCTTCTGAGCAACACGTTCCCTCACAAAGTGATAGTCAACTTCAATGTGCTTCGTTCGGGCATGAAACACTGGATTGGATGAAAGATATGTAGCACCGATGTTATCACACCAAAGGACAGGCGGCTGAGTGGGAGAGACCTTCAACTCCCGAAGCAACGGCTGCACCCACATGATCTCAGCTGTGGCATTAGCAACCGCCTTGTACTCAGCTTTGGTACTACTCTGAGACACCATAACTTGCTTGCGAGCTTGCCAGGCGATCAAGTTAGGTCCAAAGAACACAAGATGTCCCCCGTGGATCGCTTTGTCATCGGGACTACCAGCCCAGTCGGCATCGTAAAATGCAGAGATCAGTCATGTAAGGCGCCGATCAAGATGAAGACCATAAGAACCATGCAGCGAACATAGCGCAAGATGCGCTTAACGGTGACCAGTGAGAATCACGCGGCGCATGAAGATACCGCACACTCGGTTTATCGCAAATGATATGTCCGGTCGAGTGATAAGGCATCGCAACCCACCAACAATGCTGCGGTACTCGGTGGCATCCTCGGGAGATAGCAAGTCACCAAGAAGAGCGGTCGGTTTATGCATGACATACATGGGAGTCGAGCAGGCTTGCACCGCAACACACCAAGACGACGTAGGAGGTCACGGGAGTACTTCTTCCGAGTAAGGGTCAAACCATCATCAGAAGGAAGAACTTCCAGACCCAGAAAATAATGTAGTCTGCCAAGATCCTTAACAGCAAAGTCAGCACCAAGAGAGGACACAAGCCGATCCGTAGCAGCAGTGGACGAACTAACAAGGATGATGTCATCAACATAGACCAGAATGTACATAGTCACCTCCGATCGCTGAAAGATAAACAAAGACGTGTCCGCTGCAGAAGGCACAAACCCATGAGCATGGAGAGCAGTGCCAAGACGTGCATGCCACGCACGAGGGGCCTGTTTCAGTCCATATAGGGCTTTGTCAAGACGACACAAATGATGTGGCTGAGCAGGATCAACAGAACCGGGTGGCTGACGCATATAAACCTCTTCCTCCAGAACGTCAAGCTGTCGAAGTGACCATCCTCGAGTAACAGCCAAGGAGAGAAGAACACAAATAGTGGTTGGTTTAATAACAGGACTGAATGTGTCTGCATAATCAATGCCATACCTTTGTTTGAAACCCTTGGCAACCAGACGTGCCTTGTATCTCTCAATGGAACCATCAGCATGTTTCTTTACCTTGAAGACCCATTTAGAGTCAATGACATTGACAACAGATGGAGGTGGAACCAAGCGCCAAGTGTTGTTTTGTTGAAGTGCACGAATCTCCTCCATTGCAGCACGCCAGTGTGGAATACCAAGTGTTGCCCGAAAATGTCATGGTTCAGTCGTAGGGTCAGCCTCAGTATGCGCCATACAGGCCGCAAGCCACGCAACAGTGCCATCAGTGCGCTTCTTCGATTGGAAGATGCCACTCTTGCTGCGAGTATGAGGATGCAGGACGACAGGCGGAGGTGGCAGTGGAGCAGGCACCATAGAGGAAACACTGTCCATCAGCGATGAAGAAGACGCGCCTGGGGTGGTCGGCGAAGACAAGCCGGGCGTGATCGGCGAGAATGAGCCGGAAGATGATGACCCAGGCGACGCAACAGTTGGCGAGGCTATCTTCCTAGGCGACATCGCCGTGGGTGCTGCTGGCCCATGGGACAACACTGCGGGATCGGCTAGCCCAGGCGGCACCGTGGGGTCGGCCAGCCCAGGCGCCAATGCTGCGGGGTCAGCCGGCCCAGGCAGCAGCGAGGCCACGTCCCCAAGTGACCCAAGCGACAACGCCGATGAATCGGCCGGCCCAGGTGGCAACGAGGCCATGGACACAGGCGACGTGGGTGCCTTGTCAAGTCCACTTGCATGCCCCATGCACTCGTGGTCGACGTCATGAACAGCCTGCGTGGCAGCAGGCGCAACCGACGTAGTGGCGGCTGGCTCAGGTGAGGCCTCATGATCATCCTCAAGAAGCTCAAGTTGCGCACCTCGTCCAGTCCCTGCACCATGGTTAGGCAACAACAGAGGAGAATATGCAGCATCCACAAATTGAGCAGGCAAAACTGGAAAAGAGTGCAACTCGGTGACGGGAGTATCAGTGGATGATGTGAACATGGAAAAAGGGAAGGCAGTCTCATCGAACACAACGTCACGGGAAATGTAAACGCAGTTCATCGGAATGTGGAGACACTTGTAACCTTTGTGGAGAGGACTGTACCCAAGGAATACGCACTTTTTTGATCGACACTCAAGTTTATGCTTGTTGTATGGACGAAGATATGGCCAACACGCACAACCAAACACTTTGAGGAAGGAGTAATCTGGAGTTTCATGAAGCAACACCTCGAGGGGAGACTTCATGTGAAGAAGTCGTGTGGGAGTCCTGTTTATCAAAAAACAAGCAGTGACAAAAGCATCGCTCCAGAACCGAAAAGGAACAGAGGCATGTGCAAGAAGTGTTAGACCAGTTTCAACGATGTGTCGGTGCTTGCGCTCAGCTGCACCGTTCTGCTGATGTGTATGAGGACAAGACACATGGTGTGAGATGCCAAGCTTCTGGAAGAAGGTGTTGAGATTACGGTATTCACCCCCCCAGTCAGATTGAACACTGATAATTTTGTGCTTAAGTAAGCGCTCAACATGTGCTTGAAATTGCAGAAAAACATGAAACACATCAGATTTGCGCTTAATAAGATAAATCCAAGTAAAGCGACTGAAAGCATCTATGAAACTGACATAATAGTTGTGACCATTGACAGAGGTTTGGGCATAGCCCCACACATCTGAAAACACAAGTTCGAGAGGAGCCTTGACAACACGACTCGTCATGAAAAAAGGCAATCGATGACTTTTGCCTTGTTGACAGGCATCACACACTAAAAACTCCTTATTACTCGACTCAACAGGAAGACTATGACGATGAAGAACATGGCACACAATGGGAGTGGCAGGATGGCCAAGGCGAGAGTGCCTTCGTGACGATGACACCGAACACCACTGAAAACTTGAGGAACTCGTGCATGGGCTCGGGGCACATCAAGTGCATATAATCCATCGCGAGCTCGACCACTAAGTAGAACGTCCCTCGTGTCCCGGTCCTTAACAAAAAAATGGAAAGGGTGAAACTCAACAAACACATTGTTGTCACGAGTTAATTTAGGAACCGAGAGTAAACTACGTGTGACTGAAGGAACACGAAGGACATCAAGAAGACGCAAGGTTTTAGTGGTACGCGAAACAAGAGATGCCTGACCAACATGTGAGATGGGCATACCTGGTCCATTGGCAGTGCGGACCTGATCATGACCGGTGTAGGCCTGACGAGTGGCCAGCTTGTCAAGCTGGCTCGTCAAGTGGTCCGTGGCACCTGTGTCCATGTACCATGCAGGGTCCACTGAATACGAAGGAGTGAACCCAGGCTCCTATGTAGCAAGGGCAGCCTGCTTCTCGTTACCTTTCCCATTGTTCCCAATGCCAAGGAAATCACGTTTAAAGCGACGATGACAGCGAGACGCCAAGTGCCCCTCAATGCCGCAAAGTTGACACTCAACTCCACCACCACAGGCCTCGCAGTGTAGCCGCTTGCGGCCAGTCGTCGGAGGAGGCGGGGCGGGTGGACGGGGCTGGTTACCCGTGGACGACACTTTCTACTTGGCACCACGGGCACCCCCGCGGAGAGCAGCGTTGGCAGACGTGCCCTCTGTATAGACGTCAACGAAGCGGCGGGCAGCAAGCCGCTGTTCGGTGTTGAGGAGGCGCGCGTAGAGGTCGCGAGGCGGCATCGGCGTGTCACGTCCATTGATGTTTTCAACAAGAGAATCATAGTCCTCTCATCAAGCCCATTGAGAATGAACGAAGTAAACTCCTCATCACGGAGAGGCTTCCCAATAGACGACAGTGTATCAGCCAGACTTTTGACCTTGTTGAAGAAGGTCGTGACAGAGAGATCATGTTTCTTGACCTCACCCAGCTGGTTACGAATGGCAGATGAACGGGCCAGCGACTGCGAGGAGAAGCTGGAATCGAGGGTAGCCCATGCATCTCTCGACATCGTGGCAAAGACCACCATGCCAGCCACAGAAGGAGTGAGCGAGGACTGAATAGCACCCAGAATAGCCTAATCCTGAGCAATCCACCGACGATGAGCAGGGTTGGTCACCATGACGGAGCCACCAATGGCCGAGGGCACCGGAACCGTGGCCGGGGGACACGGTAGCATACCGTTGACATACCCCTCAAGATAGTGACTACGCATCAGCGGCAACACCTGAGCGCGCCACAGGAGGTAGTTATCAACAGAGAGCTTCACCGTCACCAGCTGAGCGAAGTGGAACGGTCCTGGTTCAGCCACCGGTGCGGAGAGCTGCGAGTCGTACGTCGGAGGAGCGATGTACGGAGTCAGCGCATCACCCGACGGGGACGCACGGTAGTGTTGGTGATGACCGTGGGGCGCCGGAGGTGGGACGCCGTAGGGCTGCAGCGGCGCGACGTACGGCACAGGGGCAGCATAGGGCGCGCCGTACGACGCCTCATAGGGCACTGCGGAGGACGAGGCATACGGCACCGGCGCAGCGTACAGCGGCGGCGACGGTGCGACGTACGGCGGCGGATAGGGCCCGCCGTAGGGCGCCTGGACGGGAGCACCAGGGGGACCGGAGACCGGCGGCGCAGCATGCTGAGTCCCGCGTTAGTGTGCCAGGGACGGATCGCGAGTCCCGCCGTAGTATGCCTAGGACGCATCGCGAGCCCCGCTGTATGCATCGTGGGCGATCGGGGGCATCTGCATGCGGTCGAAGGAAGCAGCTGGCAGCACCTGGGACGCATCGCGATCGAAGGAAGCAGCCAGCAAAGGCGCGTCACGGGTGATCGGGGGCGCGAGCGCAGGCGATCGAGGCGCTGGCGATTGGGGCGCGGGCGTGCATGAAGCGCTCGAACGGGCCCAAGCGAGCGGTGCAGAAGCCATGAACGGCGAGTCCATTGCTAGGGTTGACGGAGGCGGCACGGCGGCGGAAGCCGACGCGGCGGCGACAGAGGAAGCGGAAGCTCGGCGCGAATCGAACGCGTCGTCTGATACCATGTTAGACAAACTAGGATTTGGAACAATGCTCGATGCCCTTGGTGGGCATGGCTGTCATATATTTATAAGAGGTAACCGTACAAATACCGGTTATGTTACAACACGTATATCTACTATATACTTAGTCTAACAGTGAGCCCTCTTGCACGAGAGGATACGAGCCGTATATAGCCTATAAGTTGTTTCTTATTCCACCTCGAGTAAGATCCTTCTCTAATCTTCTTTCTTTGGTCCCTTCTAATCCACACAATTATGCATCGATTTGAGATAAGCTCGACATGAAAAAGATGAGCATGGATGTTATGGTTTCATTTTTGTGATTAGTTCGTAGTTTCGTCGACCGTAAATATTCAATTTTGTGTTCATGTTTGGAGCTATTTCGGATGAATTTCGTCAAATTCGTCGCGCACGGTTGACCGTTTGAAATTTCCATTGATATTAGCTTCATCTTACAGTTTCACACGACTTTCGTGTTGCACATTTTCTGTTTCGATGATTGTAGATGATTAAATCTGACTTCTTCCTCGTGAAACATATACACGCATATGTGTTATATGTGTAATAACACTCCTTAATCTCTGCCTCCTCTCATGTGTCCTTCTAGGCATGTCACTCCTCTCGGCCTCCTCTCCCGCGTGTTCTTGCACTAGCGCCACCGTCGGCGTCGTTCCTCTCAACCTCCTCCCCCATTTCCTGCTACACTGGAGCCATCATCGGCATTGTTTCTCTCGGCCTCCTCGCTCGCATCCTACTACACTGGCGCTGGCGCGATCGTCGTTCTCTCCCGCGTGTTGTTGCATTAGCATCACCGCCGGCGTCGTTCCTCTCAACCTCCTCTCCCATGTCCTATTACACTTGTGCGGTCGTCGTTCCTCTCGGTCTCCTCTCTCATGTCCTACTACGCCGAAGTCATCGCCGACGTCGTTACTCTCAGCCTCCTCGCTCGCATCCTACTACAATGGTGTCGTCGTCATCGTCGTTCTTTTCGACCTCCTCCTCCGTGTCCTACTACACTGACGCTGTCGTCATCGTCGTTCTTTCTGGCCTCGTCCTCCCTGTCCTACTACACTGACGACGCCATGGCGGGCACACTGCATTTTTTCACCATCATCCTCTGTCTCAATGCGTTCCTATACGTCACTTCACACGAACTTTCTCTGCAGCGACAGCGCTAGCAAATAGTTCATCGTGCCACCGATGACATCGCTCGCCCGCGACTCCGTGCTTGTCTAGTCGGACGCGACGCGACGATCACCGCCCACCGCTATGGCCGAGGCACTCTAGTGTAACACTGTGTGTTATGTGTAGTTGTTAACTCTTAACATGTCCAGTGCATGCAATCAAACAACATGCACTAGTATGGATACAACCAATGCGAGCAACCAAACACGATGCGTAGAGGCATTGCTACGATGCAGGGAGAGTGGATGAAGGCAACCAATCAACATGCAGATGATGTTTTTTTGCTTGCATGCATATGCTCAACCAGGCCCAATTGGGACAAGTATGCAAAAGGGCAAAAAACGATGAAAGTAACCAAAGGCATCGTAAACAAATATGGGCGCTACAAAGCCATGAGAGCAAAAGGGCCCACAAAATTGATACCCGCCGGAGAAAAACAAAGCTACAGATCAAGCACTGTTGCAAAGCCTTGGGCATTTGAGGAGCCCCGCCCAGACGTATAGGGGGTGCTTGAGGAGCCCTAATCGATGTTGCCTCGAGTGGCGCGTGGACATCGGCGTCCACGAGGCCGTTGGTGCCGCGGATCTGGTCGGCAGAGGCGAGCCCCGCGAAGATGATGTCGGCGACGGTGGTCAGTGTGTTGGCGGGGTGTGCGGCGTAGTGGACGGCGACGGTCCTGCGGACGCCGTCGGTGCAGGCGCAGCGCATGGGCACACGGAGGAAGAGGCCCATGGGCAGGATGCGGTGCGCGGTGCCCGGGGCGGCGAAGTCGAGCATGTTGGCGGTGAGGAGCGCGGAAGGCTCGGCGGCGAAGAAGACGGCCACCTCAGAGACCTTCATGTCGTCGCAGAGCATGTACCCCCCCCCCCCCCCCCCAGAAGCGCGATGTCTGCTAGAACTACGTCGATATTTTCCCAAAGAGGAAGGGATGATGCAACACAACAACAGTAGGTATTTCCCTCAGTAATGAGACCAAGGGTATCGAACCAGTAGGAGAACCACGCAACACTACGTGAACAGCACATGCACACAAATAACAAATACTCGCAACCCGACGTATTAAAGGGGTTGCCAATCCCTTTTGGGCAATGACACCAGAAATTGGCAACTAGACAGGAGAAAGTTGTAATAATTGATAGATCGAACGCCAAATAAAATAAAATGCAGCAAGGTATTTTTTTATTTTTGGATTAATAGATCTGAAAATAAAAGAAAATAAAAATAGATCGCAAAGGCAAATATAATAAAGAAGAGACCTGGGTCGTAGATTTCACTAGTGGCTTCTCTCGAGAAAAATAGCAAACGGTGGGCGAACAAGTTACTGTTGGGCAATTGATAGAACTTCAAATAATCATGATGATATCCAGGCAATGATCATTATATAGGCATCACGTCCAAGATTAGTAGACCAACTCCTGCCTGCATCTATTATTATTACTCCACACATCGACCGCTATCCAGTATGCATCTAGTGTATTAAGTTCATGGAAAAAGGAGTAATGCAATAAGAACGATGACATGATGTAGTCGAGATCTATTTATGTAGAAATAGACTCCATCTTGTTATCTTAATGGCAACGATACATACGTGTCGGTTCCCCTTCTGTCACTGGAATCAAGCACCCGTAAGATTGAACGCATTACAAAGCACCTCTTCCCATTGCAAGATAAATAGATCAAGTTGGCCAAATGAAACCCAAATATCAGAGAAGAAATACGAGGCTATAAGCAATCGTGCATATAAGAGATCAAAGAAGACTCAAATAACTTTCATGGATAAAAACATAGATCTGATCATAAACTCAAAGTTCATCAGATCCAACAAACACACCGCAAAAAGAGTTACATCATATGGATCTCCAAGAGACCATTGTATTGAGAATCAAAAGAGAGAGAGGAAGCCATCTAGCTACTAACTACGGACCCGTAGGTCTACAAAGAACCACTCACGCATCATCGGAGAGGCACCAATGGGCATGATGAACCCCTCTGTGATGGTGTCTAGATTGGATCTGTGGTTTCTGGAACTTGCGGCGGCTGGAATTGATCTTCGTCGACTCCCCTAAGGTTTCTGAAATATTGGGGTATTTATAGAGCAAAGAGGCAGTGCGGGAGGCCACCGAGGTGGGCACAACCCACATGGGCGCGCCTGGAGGCCAAGGCGCGCCCCGGTGGGTTGTGCCCCCTCGGGGCACCCCCAGGTGCTTCTTCGGCCCACTGGATGTCTCCTAGTCCAAAAAAATCCACAAAAAGTTCCGCTGTGTTTGGACTGCGTTTGATATTGATTTCCCGCGATGTAAAAAACATGCAGAAAACAGCAACTGGCACTGGGCACTATGTCAATAGGTTAGTACCAAAAAATGATATAAAATGACTATAAAATGATTGCAAAACATCCTAGAATGATAATATAATAGCATGGAACAATAAAAAATTATAGATATGTTGGAGACGTATCAGCATCCCCAAGCTTAATTCCTGCTTGTCCTCGACTAGTTAAATGGTAAAAACAGAATTTTTGATGTGGAATGCTGCCTAACATATTCATCACATATTCTTTTATTTTTTAGCATGGACATTTGGACTTTTATATGGTTCAAAGCAATAGCCTAGTTTTGACATGAGACTTAAATACTCAAGCATATCAACAAGCAACCGTGTCTTTCAAAATATCAATGCAAAAATAAGTTATCCCTGGCCCATTATGCTCAATTATTGATCCATTCATGAAACAGTCGTATATTAGCTACACCCAATGCTCAAGTACGATCATATTGCCCCTTAGTTGGTGCTTTACAAGAGAGGATGGAGACTCAAATTAAAAATAAAAATTGCATAAAATAAAAGAAAGGCCCTTCGCAGAGGGAAGTAGGGATTTGTAGAGGTGCCAGAGCTCAAAGCGAAAAAGATAGAGATAAAAACATTTTGGGAGGCATGGTTTTCCTGTCAATGAGAACTATCGAGTAGTTCCCAATACTTTCCATGCTAGATATATCATAGGCGGTTCCCAAACAGAAAATAAAGTTTATTCGTATTTCCACCATACTTTCACATTCCATGGCTAACCGTATCCACGGGTGCCTTCCATACCAACACTTTCCAAGGAATTTATTATTTGACAACATAAAGTAAATTCATTTTTCATTTCGGGACTTGGCATCCCTAATACCTTTGCCTTACTCTCGTGCAATGACAAGTGAATAAACACTCATCATGAGAACAACATATCTAGCATGTAAATATATTAGCCACCCCCTATGGTTTCATGAGCGGTACGAGCACACAAAAGAGAAGTTTATTTTGAAAATTAGAGATGGACATGCAAATTTACTTAGAACGGCACGGAAATACCGCATGTAGGTAGGTATAGTGGACTCATGTGGCAAAACTGGTTTAAAGGATTTTGGATGCACAAGTAGTGATCATACTTAGTGCAAAATGAAGGCTAGCAAAAGATTGAGAAGCGACCAACCAAGAAACAAAAAATATCATAAGCGAGCATTAAGCATAATTAACACCGAATAATGCACCACAAGTAGGATGTAATTTCATTGCATAACTATTGACTTTCGTGCTTGCATAGGGAATCACAAACCTTAACACCAATATTCTTACTAAAGCATAATTACTCATCACCATGACTCACATATCACATCATCATATCTCAAAACTATTACAACGAATTAAGTTTATTTTGTCCAATAATCTTCATGAAAGTTTTTATTATATCATTCTTGGATATCTACCACTTTGGGACTAATTTTCATGTGTTTCTTTTGATAAGCTCAAACAAATATAAGCGAAGATCATGAGCATAATATTTCTTTTTTTCACAAATTAATTTAAGTGAAACAAGAGAGAATTTCTTAAAAAATTTACTAACTCTCAAATAAATCTAAGTGAAGCATGAGAGCATTTCTTCAAAAATAACAAAGCACACCGTGCTCAAAAAGATATAATTGAAGCACTAGAGCAATTCCATAGCTCATAAGGATTAAAGTGAAGCATAGAGAGAAATTCTAACAAGTCATGGCATAATTTTGGCTCTCTCAAATAGGTGTGTCCAGCAAGGATTCAAGACTTCAAATAAAAAAAAACAAGCAAAGACTCGTATCATACAAGACGCTCTAAGCAAAACTCATAGTATGTGACAAATAAAAATATAGATCCGAGTAAAATACTGATGGTCGTTAGAAGAAAGAGGGGATGCCACTCGGGCATCCCCAAGCTTAGTTGCTTGCTTCTCTTTGGATAATATCTTGGGATGCCATGGGCATCCCCAAGCTTAGGCTCTTCTTACTCCTTATTCGTTTATCCATCGTAACATCACCCAAAACTTGAAAACTTCAATCACACAAAACTCAACAAAACCTTCGTGAGATCCGTTAGTATAAGAAAACAAATCACTACTATAAGTACTGTAGCAAACCAATTCTTATTTTATTCTTGCATTATATCTATTGTATTCCAACTTTTTTATGGCAAAAACTCTTCAAAGAAAATCAAAGACCTAAGGCCGGAGCAGGAATGATAGTTGATTCTTGATTGGAGCCTGATGGTGGATCCGACAGGTTTCCCTCTTATAGATGAGGAAAAAAGGTCGAGGCCGAGAACCTTTGGAAGATCAAATCTCCTTGGATATCAGCGATGTAGTTCAGGCTTCCAAACCTGATCTAATGACCAGGGGCGTAGCTATCGATCTGTTCAAGGTGACCAACTGAATTGGAACGCAGAGCAAAGCCGCCAAACACAAAAAGTTGACCAGGGAGGAAAGTTTCCTCGTAAGAAACATCGTTGTCGATGATCAAACGAGCCATCGAACCTTCTGCCGACGACACAGTGGAACTCTCAATGAAAGCACCAATGTCGGTGTCAAGACCGGCCAATTTTGGGTAGGGGGTCTCAAACTATGCGTCTGAGGATTGAAGGTAACAAAGGACAATGGGGACACAATGTTTACCCAGGTTCGGGCCCTCTTAATGTTGGTAAAACCCTACGTCCTGCTTGATTGTCTTTAATGAGTATAGGGGTTACAAGAGTTGATCTACCTCGAGATCGTACTGGCTAAACCCTAGCTGTCTAGCCTATGTGAATTCTGATAGCCTCTACGGACTAAACCCTCCAGTTTATATGCACACCGGAGGGGCCTAGGGGTTGTACAGAGTCAGTTTGTAGAGGAAGGAAATTACATATCCAGACACCAATCTTGCCATCCACGCATAGGGGAGTCCTACCCAGACACGGGGGAAAGTCTTCCGCTATATATCTTCATGGCCCATCAGTCCGGCCCACACCAAATAGCCCGGACATCCGAGGACCCCTTAATCTAGGATTCCCACAGCACTCTCGGGGACTAAGCACTATCATTCAAGGGATCAACATGCGACTGAAGGATTTTACATCTTCATTGTTTGTTCATGAAGGTGTTTGTTAAATACTCCCTCCATCCCAAAAACTTATTAGACGAGCGTCACCACGTGTGGCGGTTAAATCCTCATGATATTACTGTACTGTAATTTCTGTAAACATGTCTACTTATAATTAAATAGTACGTGTTCAGCCAAAAGTAAACTCAGTTTCATTTTTTGTAGGCAAGTAGCACATGAGAACCTCGCAAAATAAAAGCACATGAGAAGGAGGCTATAGTTAAGAAAACAAAATGTAGGTACATGTAACCTTTATGACAGAAGCTTTAAGAAAAAAATCTTCATCATAGAAAGGGATGTTTTTCTTGCCAAACCATAACAGAAAGGTCACAAGCTGTCTCCAGTGATTTCATACAGTACCATGCCAGTAATTCCACACAAGTGTTGATGTTAGGGCATGTACAATGGAGGCAGCATCAACGTGTTGCCCCAGTCGTCACGTAGACTAATTATGACTGAAACCACCAAAGGAATTGATCACCGTCCAACACAGGCTGCAGTAGTATTTCTTTACTCCTTTCCTCTCACCTTTTTTCTACTTTTCCCACGAAGCAACCGGCTCTTCTGCAAGAAGTACCTGCCAGCTGCAGGGCAGCACCTTTGCATCCATCTGGCATCCGAGCCTACATGGATAGGCGAGACACCGGTCCAGGTTGGAGCAATGGCCACGCCCTTAGTAGCTAGAATGAAGATCTAACACCTGTCCTCGTGACATCGCTCCCTGTCTCTATGATCTCTCTCGCAAGAAAAAGTCCTTGGTTCAGCAAGCTATGGGCAACAATCAATGGATTGTGAATATTGACAGCTCCAATGGCCTCTCCCTTGAACACATCCAACAGTTTGCTAACCTTTGGGACAACTAGCAACGGTGGCCTTCAATGACGACGTTGAAGACTCAATTATATGGAAGTTCACCAAAGATGGGATATATTCTGCATCCTCGGCTTACAAGGCTCAATTTGAAGGCCTCACCACCTCGGACCTTGTCCATTCAGTGTGGACGATGTGGGCGTCCCCTCGGTGCAAGTTTTTTGCTTGGCTTGTTCTTCAAGATAGGATTTGGCCTTTGGACCGCTTAAGCCACCGTGGTTGGCCTAATTGCGGTCTATGCCCTCTTTGCAAGCAAACCCAAGAATCCGAGGCTCATCTGCTCTTCCAGTGCCGCTACACCATGCGCATTTGGAATGACGTCCTCCCATGGCTCGGCATGCATCACATCACCACGTCTACTTGGGTGACAAGGGCTTCGGTCAGAGAATGGTGGAATGCTAATCTGCAGATCCGTCTTGGCTCGCCCAAGGCGCTCGCCTCCCTCATGATGCTCATCTCTTGGGAGGTTTGGTCGGAGCGCAATTCTAGAGTCTTCCGCAACTCAGCGGCCCCTTCCATGACCATCATCAACAAAATCAAGCAGGAGGTATCGCTTTGGGCTTTGGCTGGAGCGAAACACTTGGGTGTTGTAATGCCGCGAGAGTAGTCCTTTTATTCTCCGCTTTGCGGTTTCTGTCTAAAACTTTCTCCCTTAATCAATGAAATGGAAAGTATTTTGCCTTGTTTCAAAAAAAAACACCTGCGTCAGAAAGTTGATGTTCGTATACATTCGAGGGTAAGAAAGAGGTGGATAGATATCCGTGGATAGATCTACATTTGACGAGCAAGTTCCCACGGTCGTTCTTGTAGTCACCGACGACCCCGTAGCAGGTTCAGTTTAAGATATTTCCCAATGCTAACATCACAAAAAGGTATCCCATAAAGTGCGATGGAGGTAGCTCATATATGCGACGAGTTGATCATTGATTCCATGATCCAAAGGAGATGCCCCAAATCATTGGCAACTCCAACGAGACTATTTTCTGGTGTCGCTCATTCCCAACATTCATTCTAAAACAATCTATGTAGACAATATTTTTGTCTCTCTCGCTGTGCAAATAGAACCATGGTTCTACTTGCCCAAGAACCAGCCCTACCACACATAACCCAGACTCACACAGATTGTACCCCTACCCAGTTGGCTAGAGAACAATCTACACCCCTTCTACCCCCAACCCCAGCACATAGTAATCCAGTTCCAGTTGACACAGCACCGTCTCCACCACAGAGCACCCAAACACGAGAAGTTAGTAAGGCAGCTGTAATGCCCAAAGCACGAGGACCACCACTCCGAACCCCAAGTCAACGCTTAAAGCAGAAGAAGAATTGTTCTCAGGTCAGGTTCCGTAGCTATGGTTCATACTACTTTACTCATGCATCACTCTATTTACTCATACCAACTAATTTCAAATTTGAAGGATGCAACTAAAACTCCAATGGCGCAACAGGTATGTTTTAAACCTGTTTCTTTAACGTGTTTGCTGTTGTAACTTGCTCTATGTTGATTTCAGTTTCAATTGAATAAATAGTTATGTTCTCATGCCATGCACATTACAAGTGTTGTTTATTTTGTGTAGTTTCCCACACTTATATTCTGTCTATGCTGCTTTGTCTTAACTAGATATGATTCGAACTGTCTCTATCTTGATTTGGCAACATAAACTAGAATGATACAGACCATACAGTGACCATACTACATAGATATATGTCTGTTTCATGCTGTTATCCTGTCCACCTTACTACTGAAATGGTTTACCAAAATGAGTTTCATACACAACATGGTAAACTTGTGATGTGTTTGTTTGTTTCTCTTTTAGAACGCGGATAAAATATTGGAGAAGAGTACCCCGTTATGCAATGGTAAAGGAAGTAATGCAGATAAGGTTCAAGATAGTGAGATATCCCTGTTGGTCTCCAAGAAAGCTGATAAAAACTATATTGAAGACACTGAGACAACCCCAAAGTCCTGTCTTGATGTAGTGTTCGAGTTACTGGCTACTACTGCTGGCACCAGCTCTTCGATCTCTCTGCCTGAATCAGTTCAGCTTCTTGAGTCTCAACTTCAAGTTGAAAGACATCGATCAGATGTTATGCGATAGGAAGTCAAGGACCGAGGAAGTTCTGCAGAATTCAGATGCATACTTTACGGTGCAATGACAAGTCTTTGGAGGATTTAAGCGCCAAACAAGAGAAAGTTAATAAGCTTTCTAAGCATCTTTCCAGCATTATGGGTACCCAGGTATTGTTTCTTGAGCTCTTCTGAAGTGGTTTCAGTTCTGGACTTGTTTTGCTGCGTCGTTTATTTGCATTGGTCGCCAACTTTGACAACCAGTGTATATGATATGCTGCCTTGTTCCCTATATTTGCACCGGTGGCGAACTTTGATGCCCAGTGGATGTAATATATGTAATAGCCGTGATAGCCTAGCTTAAGTTGCTTGCTTATTTATTTCCTTGGTGGTTCCCTATATTTGCACTGGTGGCAAACTTTGATGCCCAGTGGATGTAATATGTGTAATAGCCGTGATAGCCTAGCATAAGTTGCTTGCTTATTTATTTCCTTGTTGTCTTGTTTATTTGTTTGCTTGTAGTCAGTGCAGTTCTTTTTCCGCGGTTTGCTAGTGTCCGCAATAACCTATTTTTTAAAACTAGGCCACAATAACCATGGGCTACATATTTACCGTAGTTACCATGGGCCTCCTACGGGCCGTAGAAACAATGGGCCTTCTAAGGGTCGTAGAAACAATGGGCCTTCTATGGGTCGTAGCATCAATAGGCCTTCTACGGGCCGTATGATAGATCGGGCAAACATGGCCCGTAATAGACCGCATAATGGGCCGTAAACGGGCTAGATTTGGAGTCGTCCGTTCATGGGCCGACAATAACGGGCCGTCATTAACCGGACGTATTTGATGACGTTATGAAAATGGCCCAACGGGTTAACAGGCCGCAAACGGGCCAATTGTAACCACAGGCTGAATTTGGCCCACAAGCAGAAAACGTTAGTAACGGGCCATAAGTAACTAAATGCTGGAAATGAGCCCAAGAATAAATGGGCCTTGAGAAGGACGAAAGATAACACGGGTTGGAAACAGCCCAATGGAATAATGGGCCGTTAATGGGAATAAAGCAGTACACTGTTCATTGCGGGCCAGATTCACCACGGGTCGTTAATGGGCCAAGAGTTACAAATGGCCTCGTATGGGCTGAAAGACATCATGTGTCATACATGGGCCGGAAGTTACAACGGGCTGGAATCATATTGGACGGCCCAGATGAAGCTACTGGGCTTAATTCCAATAGGCCGTAACGGGTCGTGAGTTAGCGGGCCGTAAATGGGTATATACGAATAGGCCGTTAACAGGATTTCCGTGGGCCGGCCTGTTACCTTCTGACCAAGTCAAACGGGCCGGCCTTTTCACCGGAATGGGCCTTTGTTGGGCCGTGCCATGTGTCGACGTATCATAGGCGCCTCCTATCCAATGAATGGATGACATCTCTCCTAATGGTGAGCCAACACGTGTTTCCTCCGGCCAATGAGAATTTTACACGTGGAAAATCCTCATTGGTCCGGGCTATTAGCGGGTTATCGGATCCAAAACCGGCCCGATAGCTTAACGACGACCCGGTACGGTGGATGCCACGTGTTGGTCACCCTTGACGAAAGCACTTCCATGACGCGACATTTATCCTCATGGAAGTGGATACTTCCATGATGATAATTTTGCTAATGTCATGCAACACTTCTATGACAACACAGGTATGACTATCTTGATTCTGTCATAAAATCGTCATGGATGTACATGCATGACAGAAAACGTGACCTACTGTGACAAACACGTATCATCATGGAAGTGTATTCTTTTTGTAGTGATACCAAATAGGCCGGACATCCGAGGACCCCTTAATCTAGGACTCCCTCAGCACTCTCGGGGACAAAGCACTGCCATTCAAGAGATCGACATGCGACTGAAGGATTTTACATCTTCATTGTTTGTTCATGAAGGCGTTTGTTAAATAATCCCTTCGTCCCAAAAACTTATTAGACGAGCGTCACCATGTGTGGCCGTTAAATCCTCATGATATTACTGTACTGTAATTTCTGTAAACATGTCTACTTATAATTAAATAGAACGTGTTCAGGCAAAAGTAAACTCAGTTTGATTTTCTGTAGGCAAGTAGCACATGAGAACCTCGCAAAGAAAGCACATGAGAAGGAGGCTATAGTTAAGAACACAAAATGTAGGTACAGGTAAC
Source organism: Aegilops longissima (assembly GCA_021605205.1). Classification (NCBI taxonomy): domain Eukaryota; kingdom Viridiplantae; phylum Streptophyta; class Magnoliopsida; order Poales; family Poaceae; genus Aegilops; species Aegilops longissima. The sequence goes on from CM038681.1 coordinate 578,830,776, forward strand.
CTTTATGACAGAAGCTTCAAGAAAAAATCTTCATCATAGCTAGAAAGGGATTTTTGTCTTGCCAAACCATAACAGAAAGGTCACAAGCTGTCTCCAGTGATTTCTTACAGCACCATGCCAGTAATTCCACGCTGGTGTTGATGTTAGGGAACATACAATGGAGGAAGCATCAACGTGTTGCCCTAGCTGTCACGTAGACTAATTATGACTGAAACCACCGAATGAATTGACCACTGTCCAACGCAAGTTGTAGTAGTATTTTACCGAAGCAGGCCCTACTCTATCCTTTCTTTACTCCTTTCATCTCACCTTTCTGCTACTTTCCTATGAAGCAACCGACTCTTCTGCAGGAAGTACCTGCCACCTGCAGGGCAACACCTTTGCATCCATCTGGCATCCGAGCCTACATGGATAGGCGAGACACCGGTCCAGGTTGGAGCGATGGACATTCCCTTAGTAGCTAGAATGAAGGGCTAACACCTGCCCTCGTGACATCGCTCCCTGTCTCTACGATCTCTCTCACAAGAAAAACTCCTCGGTTCAACAAGCTATGGCCAATAATCAATGGATTGTGAATATTGACAGCTCCAATGGCCTCTCCCTTGAACACATCCAACAGTTTGCTAACCTTTGGGACAAACTAGCAATGGTGGCCCTCGATGACGATGTTGAAGACTCAATTATATGGAAGTTCACCAAAGATGGGATATATTCTGCATCCTCGGCTTACAAGGCTCAATTTGAAGGCCTCACCACCTCGGACCTTGTCCATTCAGTGTGGACGATGTGGGCGCCCCCTCGGTGCAAGTTTTTTGATAGGTTCGTTCTTCAAGATAGGATTTGGACTTTGGACCGCTTGAGCCGCCGTGGTTGGCCTAATTGCGGTCTATGCCCTCTTTGCAAGCAAACCCAAGAATCCGCGGCTCATCTGCTCTTCCAGTGCCGCTACACCATGCACATTTGGAATGACGTCCTTCCATGGCTCAGCATGCATCACATCACCACGTCTACTTGGGTGACAAGGGCTTCGGTCAGAGAATGGTGGAATGCTAATCTGCAGATCCGTCTTGGCTCGCCCAAGGCGCTCGCCTCCCTCATGATGCTCATCTCTTGGGAGGTTTGGTCAGAGCGCAAAGCTAGAGTCTTCCGCAACTCAGCGGCCCCTTCTATGACCATCATCAACAAAATCAAGCAGGAGGTATCGCTTTGGGCTTTGCCGCGAGAGTAGTCCTTTTATTCGCAGCTTTACGGTTTCTGTCTAAAACTGTCTCCCTTAATCAATGAAATGGCAAGTCTTTTGCCTTGTTTCAAAAAAAAACCTGCGTCGGAAAGTTGATGTTCGTATACATTCGAGGGTAAGAAAGAGGTGGATAGATATCCGTGGATAGATCTACATTTCACGAGCAAGTTCCCACGGTCGTTCTTGTAGTCACCGACGACCCCATAGCAGGTTCAGTTTAAGATATTTCCCAATACTAACATCACAAAATGGTATCCCATAAAGTGCGATGGAGGTAGCTCGTATATGCGACGAGTTGATGATGGATTCCATGATCCAAAGGAGATGCCCCAAATCATTGGCACCTCCAACAAGACTATTTTCTGGTGTCGCTCATTCCCAACATTCATTCTAAAACAATCTATGTAGACGGTCCTTTTGTCTCTCTCGCTGTGCAAACCAGGGAATACTTGCTCCGCTATGATTTTCTAAATATATGTTAGTTTGCACCGTGCTCTCATCTTACTCTGTTCAGCCGTTGGAGGTCACCATAGTTATGTATAGGCGAGACAAATGTGCACAAATAAAGACATACGTACTTTCTCTCTCTTGTCTTGAAAAGACGAGTAGGTGAGCACAAATTAATATATGATCTTCCCATAATACTGAATACAAAAGCAAGTACGTGAGATATTACTGCTGATTTTAACTGAAGAAAAAAAAAGTAGTACACCAAAAATTCATAGTGACACTAATATCAAGGGCTTGTGCTGTTCTTCACTACTATGAGATCTACTCCCTCCTTTCTGGAGTAATTCTTAACTAGCTTTTCCCCGCGCGGCGCCACGCCGCGCCCATCGATACGGTGCATGTATAGTATATGCTACTTTTGGCTCATGTGATGGAAAATATAGATGAACAACATAGTTGGGCATTGTCAATGATTGGAGATAGAGAAGATAAAGAAAGATTAATTTTACTTATGGGTTGTATGATAATTTTCTTCCTTTTTTCTTGTGTTTTAATAGTTGTGTTGATTGATATGTTTTGAGAATCGCAGATATGGGGTATGTTGAATGTAGAGCTCTTTTTGTGGATATTCCGTAAACTTTTGGTGGAAGAAAACTCATTTGAAAAGTAGTCATCTTGGTAAGGAGAAATATAGTAGGAGATGTTACATTTGTAGGGTGGAAGTCCTCGTATCAGATGATAACAAGTTTGATTAACTCGTGTCCCGATGGAAATACAGAAACTGAAATACAAAGTCAGAGACCTAACAGTGCAGAATCACCTTTTAAATTCTTCAAAGAAGGAAAGACATAACCAGATATTTGAAAATCATATCACACTAACAATAATCTGGTTGCACTTTTTGGCATTCATTCATTATGCTTAAAAACATGTTTGAATTTTATACAGTTCAATGTGACAATGATAATATCTTTTATATAAAAAAGGAAAAACAATGCAGAATAAACTTATAAATATACAAAATTGTTTGAATTTCCAAGAGATAATATTTTATTGATATGAAAAATATCAAGGCCAACGTAAATTCATTAAAAAGAACAGAATCAACTATTTTGAAAAAAAGCACGTGCAGCATAGCCAAATCGTGCATGGCAGGGTAAAGGCCCCAAATAAGATGAAGATAAACCTGTGGCACCTAGCTCACGATTGCTTACCCTCAGGTGCTCAACTTAGCGTTCGCCAGATTCCCACCAGGACGGACTGCCCCTTCTGCGGCAGAATGGAGCGAGTGGAGCATGCTCTCCTCTTCTTCCCTCATGCCCGTGCGGTGTGGGACGACCTCAAGTGCTCCTTCGACATCAAACTCAGGCGAGCGAGTTTCTCCTCCCCCAAACAGTGGCTCTGCGGTTTTTTGTCTGGGTGCTCGGATCATGAGGCAACTGTTCTTACGGTTGCCATTTGGCATATTTGGGAGGCCCGGAATGTAGCGAGGAATGAACCTGTTGCGCCCCTGCCGAAACATACTGCTGCCAGAGCTAGGGCCTACATCGAGCTGATCTTTCAACACTTGTATGTCCAAAATCCTGCTCCTAGGCGTGAGACCTCCCTCCCGGGCTGTCTTTAGTCTCCGCCGCCGTGGGGTTCTGTGGTGGCTTTCTCTGATGCTGCGGTGTCCAAAGAGCTGGGAAAATCTGCCTTGGGTGTGGTGATGCTTGATCATGTGGGGCGATGCGTGGCTGCATGCTCTGAACCTCTCTTGGGCGCCCGGCCGCCTGAGTTGGTTGAGGCCATGGCGCTCCAGCGTGCTGTGTCATTGGCTCGAGAGGAGGGTGTCGGTGTCAAAACCGGCGGATCTCGGGTAGGGGGTCCCGAACTATGCGTCTAGGCGGATGGTAACAGGAGACAAGGGACACGATGTTTTACCCAGGTTCGGGCCCTCTTGATGGAGGTAAAACCCTACGGCCTGCTTGATTAATATTGATGATGTGTGTTACAAGAGTGGATCTACCATGAGATCAAAGAGGCTAAACCCTAGAAGCTAGCCTATGGTATGATTGTTGTTCCCCTACGGACTAAAACCCTCCGGTTTATATAGACACCGGAAAGGTTAGGGTTACAGAGTCGGTTACAATGGTAGGAGATCTACATATCCAGATCGCCAAGCTTGCCTTCCACGCCAAGGAAAGTCCCATCCGGACACGGGACGAAGTCTTCAATCTTCTATCTTCATAGTCTTGGAGTCCGCCGATGATGATAGTTCGCTATCCGGACACCCCTAGTCCGGGACTCCTCGGTAGCCCTCGAACCAGGCTTCAATGACGATGAGTCCGACGCGTTGATTGTCTTCGCATTGCGGCGGGTTCCTCCTCGAATACTTCATAGAAGGTTTTGAACACAAGGATAGTGTCCGCTCGCAAAACAAGTTCCACATAACACCGTAGAGAGAATAATTTATGCACAGATCTGCTGACGTATTCCGCGACGTGACATCACACCACGGCCAGGCCTTTATATGAATCGTTTTTTATTGTTCCACCTCAGCGTGTTTAGCGAGGCGGTTTCTTGGCACGTCTTATCAAAGCGTAGATCGTGCCCCTTATTTCGGATTCTCATCAATACGGACGTGGGTAAACCAACCATGCCCGTTGGCCTGCCTTCTCTATCGGCGAGTCCTAATCGACCACGGGTGGGCTCTTGGTATTCAAGCTCTTTATGATGAGACCAAGGCCCTCTTCTTCTTTACACCCTCCATCGAGTTAGCCTCGCCGAGTTCCAACACCCAAAGCTTCAGATTCAGCGCTTGAACTTTCGGCGATGTCCGCTACGACCAGCACGGCCGATGGATGTCTTCCTCCGTCACAGAAGAAGATGTGCTAAAGCTGCGAGACGTCAGGTATCTGACCGGCGAGATCTCGCATAGGCTGCCTGCTCCAGGGCAGGTCATTCCCACTCCTGAGCCCGACGAGAACGTGGCGTTCGTGTCCCACTTCCTTGGGGTTTTAGGCTTCCGGACGGACACCTTTGTGCGGGGGCTCATGTTTTATTATGGGCTTGATTTCCATGACTTGAATCCGGAGTCCATCCTCCATATCTCGTCATTCATTGTCGTATGTGAGGCCTTCCTCCATATTACCCCCCACTTCGGATTGTGGCTCAAGACCTTCAAGGTGGAGCCAAAGATGATCAAGGGGCAGCAAGCGGAGTGCGGAGGGGCGGTCATAAGAAAATGTGCTGATGCTCCGTGGCCCGAGGGCTCTTTTCAAGAGGAGCTTGGTTGGCAACGGGAGTGGTTTTATATCACCGCTCCCAGGGGCACCAAATGGGCGGCGCTCCTGCCTTCCGCTCAGTCCACCACAGCGGCTGGCATCATGGGTCAACAAGGGGCTCGACTGGGGCCGCCCAAGGGCGTTCCCTGCTGCAGGGTCGATTCGAGATCTCCGGAAAGAGGATCAATTTGGTTGCCTTGGCGCGAGGTTATGGTGATCCGGCGCCTTCAGCCCTGCAAGAACGCCGCCTCCGCCTGTGGGAATTCAATCCGGAGGGACCACGAGCTCTCAAAATTTTATGGGCACGACGCCCGTGGAGATGTATAAACTGTTCTTCGGATCACAAGAGAAGTGTCCGGACTTGACCGAGGACGCAGGACTAAGCTGCAATCGCCCAGATACTCAAGTAAGTAGTCCTGTAACCGGACAAGCTGTTCATTCATTTATTCATATATATATATATATATATATATATATATATATATATATATATATATATATATATATATATATATATATATATATATATATATGCCCTTTAAAGGAGCCGTTTCTTGAACATGAGTGGATAGCCAAGGCAAAGTTAATAAGGTGTCGGCTCCCTCCCAAATACCACGCCGGATCCCATGTTGACCAAGATGTTAAAAGTCGCGCCTTTTGAAGAAGGCGAAGGGGGGAGCGGGGAAGCAACCGCCTCTGCGAAGGAGGATATCAAGGAAGGAGGGATTAAGAGTCCCACCTCCCGAGGAGAGAAGAGGACCGCTTCGGAAGATCCGGAAGTCAAGGCCTCAAAGAGGGGGAAGGAATCTTGGCAGGAGTCTAGCGGGAAGTAACCCAGCCGCATTATTTCCCAAGGGATCAGCCCTCCACCAGCCGTAAGTAAAAAGAAGGGGTCTTGTAAATAAGGAACATCCCTATATTTATTCATGAGGATAACCGAAATTGTACCTTGTAGTTCACTTCAGCCCTTCTCAACAGAGCTCGTCTTCGGGGGATCTTCTTCCGGAGATGATGGAGAGCGAAACGCCTCCACCTGTCGCACCCTCATGTGAGGCGGACAACCCGGAGGTGTCGCCGCGGAGGGTTCCCCCAAGTCCGGCGGGGCCGGAAGGTCCGGCGCCAAGTGGCGTGCGGTTGGAGGAGCTGAAGGATCTACTCGGGCGAGCGGCTATTTCAGAGGATCACCGTGCTCTAACGGGTACGGTGATTGAAATAATTGCATCCGTGGAGAGCGGATTGCATGAAGCCGTCGAAGCTTCTCGACGGGTTTGAGGTACGCAAAATGATGTACCTTCGGCGCTTATGCATATAAAATGCGCCTGTATAGATAGTAGCCCCTGAGACTTGGTATGTTGTCAAAATTGACAATGTGCCGAGGATCAAATTCTCAGTTATAACATATCGCCGCTCCTGAACAGGTGGCGGGGCGTCCGGAGGCCAGCCGGACTGCTGAATATGCCAAACTAAAGCGGCAACTTGACGAGGCGAATGCGGACATCGCGCTGGTCAATAAACGGTTTGACGAGTCACAAGGTATGCGACCTCTATGCGGACACCTTGTAAGGGAGCTTGACGCCCATGTCTTACTGTTTGTATGCTTAATGCAGATGGTGCCGCTGCCGTGGAGGAGCTGCGGGCAAAACTCGCCCGAGCGAAAGAGCAGGCCAGAATTAGTAATGCGGCCGCTGTAAAGGCGGCCGAAGAGCTAGAAGCTGAACGGGCTGCTCACTGCCGAAGCAAAGAGGAGATGGCCGATATGGCCAAAAAGTTAAGGAATACTACCGATCGTTGCGCGGTTCTTGAAAAGGAACGTCAAGCGGAAGAAGAGGGCCTAAAGAAGGCCGCCGCCGAATCCAAGAATGCCCAATCGGCTTTGAGAGCTGCCAAGGAGGAGCTGAGTCAGGCCGGGGCAATTGCGGCTGGAAAACCGTTTCTGCTGTGGAGGAAATATATGGATCCAAAGTATGCTCAGTTGGATAAATTGTGGAGTTCAGAGGATGCTTATCTGGACTTGGCGGCGAGCGCTGTGGACGCGGTTGAGCACTTCCGGGGCCAGAAGGGGCACAGAAGGGAAGAGCTATATTGGTCGCAATTCCATAGTCCGGGCGTCCTCGCCGCGACCGATCGGTTGGCGAATGGGCGAGCTGAATCGATTGTCCGGATTTTCCATGAAGCATGTCTTGACTCACTTGTGGCGGACGGACCCACCAAGAGCTATTTTGGTTTAGTGCAGCAGTTTCTTGGTGCGGTGCAGATCGACGCAATGAAGCGATCGGCGTGTATTGAGGGAGCGCGGATGGCTCTTGCCCGTGTCAAGACATCTGGGCAGAGATGAAGGCCATCGACGTTGCATCCCGTGATTCGGACAGAGGTCAGTACCGCCGAGCACTACTTTGAAGAAGTCTGTCGGGCGCTTCGTTTAATAGAGACGCGATGCTCGAAGGATATTATGTTTAAATGACATGTATGATTTGTGAAAACAATGTTTCAATGTAATACAAGTGCTTTTTATACTTGTGCGCTCAAGTAGTAAACTACTCTCATGCGGCCGTTTATGTATATGTGTATATAACTCGAAAGATGGCAGTCCTTGGCTTCAGCCCCACGCACATAGTGCGGGGTGTTTGCAAAAAGGCACTTTTAACACTTAATCCAACGTCTTGGTCTGTTAAGGAGGTGATAGCGTAGCAAACCAGGCAACCGGACTATAATGCTTTATCACTTTCACTTAGCCATAGGAGTTCGAGGGTGGGGCTACTATATAGCCCCCGGGGCACCGCATTCTCCGATTCGGGTGCATATGTGCGACGAAAACCGGTCCTTCGTTAATGCGGAGGAATCCTAAACATTCCTGTGAGTCATCGAGTGGTTGACCAGTCTCGCTATATCATGACAGTCAGTTTTGGCTTTCTCTCGAGGTGCTTGCCCGGCCGAACCGGGCACAATCGCATAGTTCTTCCGGTGCCGCGTTAGCCGTGAAAGCGGGCGTAAGGCAGCAAAACACAGGAGCCGGGCAACCCAACATTTGACCAAAGACATGATTCGAGCTGATGCATATAAGGCCTAACTCGAGACGCCGAATACTCCCTAAGGTATTCGGTCTTTATGAAAATGGGCAGAATAATGCCCTAAGCCCCCGTGTCTAGGTGCGCCAAAAAATTCTGGTGCGGCCAATGCCAAAGCACCAGCCTCCTCCTCGGTTATATTAAGGAACCGGGGATGTATATCAACAAGAGACAGTGGAAAAAGGTTTACGCAGGTCTTAATCTGAAAAGAATCCTTGCAACGGGTCCCTACTGCACGTCTGCGCCCGTGTCTCCGTTGTGCCGTATCCTGGACGGGTGTAGCACGTTGTTCATCTGTAAAAGAGAGGAACTTAGTTTGAAAGAAAAAGGGTCGTGCGAAAGGTGTACTTAATATTAAATAAACAGAGTACGGTTCAAAGAATTAAATAAAATTGAGCTTTATTGTCTCTTGTTATACATGTATGCGGCCCCTCGTATGGGGGTATGCCGCTAGTAGACACCTGACTCGTCTAACCGAGTCCGGGGTTTGAATGACCGATTCAGGTTCTTTGCCTAGCAGAGCCGGATAGCTGTGGGGCTGTCAAGGCAGTCTCCCGTTCTTCCGTGCTCAAGTGACACTTAATACTTCCTCTTAACGAGATGATGCCGCGTGGACCGGGCATTTTAAGTGTTAGAGATGCATAATGCGGTATTGCGTAAAAGCGGGCGAAAGCTGTACGCCTCAGTAGTGCTTAAGGGCTACTGCTGAATGGGGCGATGGGGAGTGAGCTTTCGGCGACGGGGGTTGTCGGATGAACCGAACACACCCTCTAGTGGTACAGAGCCTGTATAATAAATAAGGCCTGGCGTCATTCCTTTGAAGGAAGTGCTGCTATAGCGAATTTTGGTAGGTTCTATCCCCATTATGCGGACGGTGGCCTGGTATGGCAGGTGCCGCGCTGTGTGTTATCACATGAAGTGAGTTCACTGTTTTGACTTCTAGTGGGAAAGTCTTTTGTTTTCCGGAGTGCTGCTTTTGGGTTTCGTCACTTTCACTTGGTGTGTCAAGCCCCTTGTGTTCGGCGTTAAGTCGGCCGGACTGCTTGAAGACCCAACAATCTCTGTGGGTATGGTTTGCAGGCTTCCCGGAGGTACCATGTATTTGACATAGTCTATCCAGAATCTTGTTTAGGTTGGATAGCACGTCACTGTTATCCTTTAGGGGCAGTGTTTTGTTGTTCGGCCGAGAGCTTTTGAATCCGGCGTTGACCGCCGTACTATTTGGGCCATTTTCCTTATTCCAGCGCTGATCTTTTCTGCGTCGTAATTTCCCATTTCCATCCCTGATTTCAGATGTACTGGTCATTGGTGCTGCATCTAGCCAGCCATTGTCTTCCCTAGCAAAGCGGGTCATGAGGCTTGTTAATGCGGCCATTGTTCTTGGCTTTTCTTGGCGAGGTGTCAGCGAGCCATTCGTCTCGGATGTTGTGTTTGAAAGCTGCCAAGGCTTGGCGTCCGGACATCGACTATTTGGTTCTTTTAGTAAGGAACCTGTTCCGAATTTCGGGCTGATTCTCCGGGCTGTTGAGTTATGTGACTTAGATAAATGTGTCCGGAGGGCGGACGAGGTCCCTTAAAATTTGCCCGAAATGCATCCTCGAGCTCTTCCCAGCTTCCAATGGTATTTTCGGGAGGCTCTTAAGCCAATGCCGAGCTGGCCCTTTGAGTTTAAGGGTAAGTATTTTATGGCGTGGAGATCATCTCCTCTAGCCATGTGTATGTGGAGGATGTAATCCTCAATCCGCACTCTGTGGTCTGTTGTTCCATCGTATGCCTCTATGTTTACGGGTTTGAATCCGCTGAAATTCATGATCCAGCACCTCATCGGTGAAACATAGGGGTGTCTGGCGCCCTATATTTGGGTGTGCCGTGGTTTTCGGAATTTTGGCGTGTTGCATTGCTTTGACGCGTGCTTTCTTGGCCCATAGATGGACCTAATGGGCCATCCTTTTGATGTGAATCCTTAGGCGGATCTCATATTGGCTTGTGTGCGGCACCATTCGCGCTCTCTTTTTGCCGTGAGGTCGTCCATCCGACCGGTGGCCTTCTTGCTTTTTAATTGTGGGGCTCTAAGGCCTCCTCGTCAATTCAGGCAGTAGCTTTCTTTTGGGTAGCTCTTTGTTCGGCGATCGTCGCCATACTTATCTGCGGTGCTGAATACTTTGCTCCATCTAATCTGAGTGCATCTTCCGCTGTTTTGAGCTTCCGCTTGCTTTTTCAGCTACGCGCAGCGATGGCGACGAGCCTTTTCTGGAGGTCATTTTGCTCCAATGGTTTGTCCGGCGTGAGGTCGTCCGGACTGTTGTCTTCGCCGGGGACAGATTGTTTATCCAAGTTGTCTTGTTCGGACGATTGCTCGATAGCTTGTTCGTTGTCCACCGGTTCGCCCTGCTCTATGGCTGGGTCTTTGCTGAGGCGGGACTTTGTTCGGCGTTTATGTTGCCGTTTTGACTGCTTTCCGAGGGATTTATCCTTCGTGGTGTCCCGTTGTTCCTCGTCTTCATTTCCTTTAGGTGTATCCACCATGTATACATCATGGGATGAGGTTGTCCAGCATCCTATAGGTGCTGGTTCATTGTTGTCTCCTACATCGTCGTCCATACCGTCGATGTCTTCGGAGTCGGAATCGAGCACGTCGTGTAAGCTTTCAACAGTGGCTATGAAGTGGGTGGTGGGTGGGCGTTGAGTTTCTTCATCGTCCGCATCCCAACCTTCCTGTTCGTAGTCCGGCCAGGGCTCTCCGAATAAAGAGAGAGACTTTAGTGAATTCAGGATGTCGCCAAAGGGCGAGTCTTTGAAAGATGTCATGACCGTGAACTCCATAGCGGCGCCCAATCGGATTCGATTGACAAGGGCGCGGAGGGTTGAGTCCGGAGAGGAGTCCGCACCGGAGTCGAGGTCTTCGCAGCGACAGGATGGAGTTCGCTCGATCGCCGAGAGATTAAAGCCCCGAGGCGGTGTCCAACCACTCGTCCTCGATCGGGAATCCGCCCGGATTAAGGGTCGGAGCGGATTCGTGCGGCCTCCGTGGCAATCGCTCGCTGCAGAGCTAGATCATGCCCATCGAGACAAGGCGGCGCTGCTTATTGCGGCTCGAATCCGTCGAAGATCAAGTCTCCGCGGATATCGGCCAGATAGTTTAAACTTCCAAATCTGACTGACGGCCGGGCGTAGCTTCGATCTGCTCCGGATGGCTGCGAATTGGCCGCGCAGCAAAGCCGCCGAACACGAAGATCTGTCCGGGAGAAAAGTCTCACCTGGACCGTCGTTGTTGATGATCAAAGCAGCCATCGGGCTGTTGGTGACGACACGGAGGAACTCTCAATGAAAGCACCAATGTCGGTGTCAAAACCGGCGGATCTCGGTAGGGGTCCGAATCGTGCGTCTAGGCGGATGGTAACAGGAGACAAGGGACACGATGTTTTACCTGTGTTCGGGCCCTCTTGATGGAGGTAAAACCCTACGTCCTGCTTGATTAATATTGATGATGTGTGTTACAAGAGTGGATCTACCATGAGATCAAAGAGGCTAAACCCTAGAAGCTAGCCTATGGTATGATTGTTGTTCCCCCTACGGACTAAAACCCTCCGGTTTATATAGACACCGGATAGGTTAGGGTTACACAGGGTCGGTTACAATGGTAGGAGATCTACATATCCGTATCGCCAAGCTTGCCTTCCACGCCAAGGAAAGTCCCATCCGGACACGGGACGAAGTCTTCAATCTTCTATCTTCATAGTCTTGGAGTCCGGCCGATGATGATAGTTCGGCTATCCGAACACCCCCTAGTCCGGGACTCCCTCAGAGGGCTTCTCCAATGTTATCTTCAACACTGATTGCCTCTCGGTGGTGCAACGTCTCTCGTCTCCCTCAAAGGATCGCTCTGAGGTGGGTTCTGTTCTTTCTGAGATCAAGATCATGGCAAGCTGCATCTCTTCAACTTGTTTCCAGCATGTTCGTCGGCACTGTAATGTTCTAGCTCATTTGTTAGCTAGATCTACTTTGAACTCATCTAGCCTTTGTGTTTTTCATTCTGCTCCGGATTGTATCCGGGAGACTCTGTGTAAGTTTGTTGCTTAATCAATAAAGGCCGACGTTCCCTAAAAAAAATCGTGCATGGCACAGAAATTGGGAACTGCATGCAAGCATAATAATTTAGGAACCCATCGCCCAACAAAAGCGGACACGCATACACCAGACAAAAAGAATGTCTGACAGCAACCAACAATTGTTAGAAACACCCAGAGTTGTACCCGGCCGAATCGCCCACTAATTGCCGTATTGATTGGCCCAATCTTTACTGCAAGAAAAAATCAAAGTACTTAGAAAAGAACAGAATGCCAATATATTGATAGACAGTCAAACATGCCACACATACAATTTTAACATAGCTCCCAGGAGTTATATTCATTAGCCTGAATAATTTCTTGCTTAGTCTTGATGTCTGCATACAACAAATATGAGAAGGGGTAAAACCATATTGTTTAGTAAGTATACAAAATTGTTGAAAACTGAGTTACAACAAGTGCTACTATAACACCAATCATAAGTTCATAACCTCATCCAATCCTAGTGGGCAGCTCTCAGCCAGAGGTAACCCATCGGCGACCCCAGGCCCTGCCCGAATAAGTAATTTTACCGGAGGCGGGAGGTACCGGCACACCATCCGCCGTCCACCTAGTTTCGTCAAGATTCGTGCACTCTATCAGAATATATACTACACCTCTTATACTATCTAAATACACGACTGACACACACTGACACATCTGATCAAATACATGCATGCCATGCAACTTTGTCAGGAGAGAGAGAGAGTTGGAATGGAGAGGCTGACCCGGCATGCATGATTCTCTCTCCCCATATAAATGACATGCATTTTATTTCATTCATATATTTTGAATGATTGATATATTTTAAAGTGAATGTCTATTTTTGATTTTTTTTATATATTTGAAATCATTGTTGACAAGACCTCTAGAATAAGGTCAATGTTGGATATATTTGAACTACTTTTATTTATATAAGATTGTTTTGCTATTTCATAGAAGTGTTTGCTCATGTTTTGCAAATTTCAAAATAATAATTTCAACTTTGGTAAACCTTGGTTTCACTTATTTTAAGACACATATTTTACTTGTTTTAGAAAAAATATTTCACTCATTTGAGAAAACATATTTCACCTTTTTTCTGAAATTAACTATTTTTACGCATTTCATCTATTTCAAATATAGCTGCTTTCACTCATCGGAAGAAAGTGATGTCACTCATTTAAGAAAAATAATTTCACTCGGTTGAGAAAACATATCTCACTTAGTTGAGAGAACATATTTTCACACATTAGAAAACACAGATTTTAGTCGTTTCAAAATACTAGTTTCACTAATTTCAGAAAGTTGATTTCAATCATTAAAAAAACTATTTTCTTCATGTTTAAAAAACCAATTTCAGTCATCTGAAGAAACATATTTCACTCAATGAAGAAAATGATTTCACTCAGTTGTGAAAACATATTTCTCTCAGTTGAGAAAACATATCTCGAAAGAAATATTGAAACATATTTCACTCAGCAGAAATATCAGTTTCACACATTGAAAAAGTCGTTTCACACCAAAAAGACATATTTCACTTTTTACAAATAACTCATTTCAGAAAACACATTACAATCGCTCAATTGAAATACTATATTTCAATTTGTTTTAAAACTGATTACACTCATTACAAAAGATAGATTTCATTAGTTTCAGAAAAACACATCACAGTTACTCCATTTGAAGAAACAATTTCATAAACTGGAATATGAAACTCACAAAGAAAACTATATTTAGAAAAGTGGTTTCAATCATTTCAATATAAAACTGATTTCATTCATTTCAAAAGAACTGACTTCACTCATTTCATTATACTTATTTCATTCGTTACCAAAATGTTTTGAAATAATCAGTTTGACATGTTTGAACAAACTAGTTTCAGAAAACTGATTTCACTTATTTCAAAAAATATTTTCACTAGTTTCAAAATCGATTCCAATTATTTTGAATAAGTAAATTTGAAATAAGCGAAATTTAAATTTTGATATGATTGAAATAGAAAAACTTAAACTAGTTTAAATATATTCAAAATTGGTCTTGTTCTACAGATCGAATGTATAAAATATTTCAATTATAGAAAATTAGTATGAGAGGTATTATACATCTAAAATTTTAAACAAAGATAAAATGGATGGATTTGTGTGTGAGAGAGAGGAGAGATTCTGCATGCATGCATGCATGCGTACGGTTCCTATTAAAAGGTACTACATCATTCTGACATTGATTAGACTTAAATCAGAAATACAAGAGATATTTTGCTATGAATACTTTCATATACACATACACATGGTCCCACAACTTTAGATGTGGCAGCACCTCATTGATGGCAAGATCACCGGTAACTCCCGGCTCCGGTAAAAAACACTTTGCGAGGCCCTGCCCCCGCCGCTCCTAGGCGGCACCCTCGCCGGCAGTGAAGAGAGAGCCCAGATTAAGGAGCTTTAGAGAGAAATTTAAGTAGCAGATCGACCTGGCTGCTGCACACCTGCGAAGCACATCCAGCGTGACGTTGGTCCCCCTGCCCCCTCCCTCTCCAGATGTGGAGGCACGGCGTGCTTTAGTCCACAGAAAAGGCTTCACAATAATCCCCACAGGCAATCCCTATATGGGTTATCAAGAAGGAGGATAGGAGAGACCTTGCATTATCACATAGCACCAGGAATTTGAGCACTTGCAAATCTCCCTCGCTGCTGAGTTGCACAAAAAGGAGAACAAAATGTGTGTGTGTGTGTGTGTGTGTGTGTGTGTGTGTGAGAGAGAGAGAGAGAGAGAGAGAGAGAGAGAGAGAGCAAATTCGCCATGGCTATTACAGAAAAGAAGAGGAACAGAACATATCAGTTCAGACGCCCCCAATGGTGAGAGAAAGGAGTAATCTGTTGAAGCGAGATGAAATCGAAAGAGTTTGTCAATTACACCATGGAGCATGCAGCATAGGAACCGACCGAGAGTTGTGGAAAGAGAGAGCAGGTCGGATGCATTTGGCTGCTCCAGCGCACGCGCACACACCAGCCGCTAGCACACACGCGCTTCTAGTTCACGCACCACACGCGACGCAGCCGCATCAAGAATGTCGCGCGCGCGATGCAGCCTCGTATGCTTTGTCAACCAGGAGTGCCTGTCGCTTCGGAGATATTCTCGACGCCAAACCTGTAGTGGATACGGCACACATTGCACAGCTTGCGCCGTCCGCCGGCCCGCCGCTGTGGCGTGTCCTTCGCGTGGCATCGATCGCGCACGTCCTCGGCTCCCGCCGGCTGCGCTGCTGCGCCACGGAATCATTGCACTGCCGCGTGCGAGACGGACCTCCCTGCTGTCTTCACGCGCACTGCTGCCGCCTCCCGCCCCAAAAGCCGAACTTTCGCCGCCTCGTTGCCGACCTGTTGGTACTGGAAGGAAGCGGCACACCGCCGTAGGATGTCATGTTCGTCTCCTATCTCACGGCGGCAGGCAGTTTGCTATCCTCCTTGAGCCGCTCCATGCCCGCGTGGAGCTCGATGACGTAGGCTGCACCGTCCGCGAGGAGGGAGGCCTCATGCTCGTGGGACGTGATGGGCATGGCGGTCCGGAGGTCGCAGAAGCAACAATTCAACTTGTCGCAGCGCTGTCACTCGGCTCCGGATGCATGTCCACCTCCATATTTGGGCCCGGCGACCGAGGCTCCGTCGAGGCACGGACCAGCAGGAAGGGGAGGACAGGCTTCGACGGGATTAGGGAGACGTGCGACGGGAAGAGAAAGGCACGTTCTTTTATAGGGTTTGAGCGGTGACTGAGGCGTGTACGTTTTTAACTGGACAATCCAGAAATATCTACAAACACCTACACCCATCGATTGAAGAGAGAAAAAAACATCAACCGCCTATTGAACGGCCGGCCATGAAGAAGATCCTGCAAGGCATGCACGTGGTCACATTAAAACCATCCCACCGCTGCATGCATGCTAGGCCCACGCGTACGCACATCCAGCAAAGAAAGCATACACAATCTAGTCAATGAATCTGCATGACCCACACACGACGGAAACAGCTATAGGCACACACAATTACGCAAATCAAGTTACAAAAATTTGAAATGAAGACCTACAGTCACCAGGGAAATCTACACGCTGGGAGCCCAAATAAATATGCGTATCCATACCCTATTTACCCTCAGGTTGCTATCAACCAAGTGGTGAAACCTGGGAGCGTAATCTTCCCCAGATATAGTGGTTTTGGTATTCTAATAATATGTGCAAAAGTTTGTGCCTACAATTAAGCAAATATGGGTGCTGCAAAGCCATGAGAGCAAAAAGTCCCACAAAATTGATACCCACTGAAAAAAAGCTACAGATCGTACGTTGTGGCAAAGCACACTTCCCCTTCTAGTGATTTTCTTTTTAGAAAAATGGCCTAAGGGAATATATTAAAATTCACAAGACCAAAATACATCCATAATACAAAAACAGAAATACTCCCTCCGGTCCTTTTTATTCTGCGTATTAAATTATGCCAAGTCCAACATATCAAAGTTTGACCAAATTTATATTAAAAAATATCGACATCTATAATATCAAATATATATAATATGAAACTACATTTCATAACTACTCCCTCTTACATCCACTGCCACAACGACAATCCCGATTCGCGACCATCACGGCTGCCGCGAAGATGGCGGATAGCCCCATCGTCGTTCCCGAGAGATGCTGCTAGCTTCGTCGTGGGTCAGGTCGTGGAGCTCACTGGAGACTGGAGTGAAATGCGCGGCTCGTGACTCTACGAGAGATAAGCGCACTAGTAGTAGCATGCATGTGTAAGCTGTGCAGCCTAGGAGAGCAGAGCAAATCGATGGAGGCGTGGCCTGCTTGTTAGTGGGCAGAGCGGGGCTGGTGCGTCGGTGCTACTGAGTAATGGCGGGAGGATCAGGAGAGTTTTTGTTTGCTTTCAACAGCACTTGGAATCTGTGCCAAAACCATGGGAGGAGGGAAAGGTGGCAGAGAGACGCCAGGGAGGGCTTTCCCATGGTTAACACTAGTTGCTTTGTGGTTGGCTCCATGACCGGTGGGTCTCGGCGGTACTTCTGGCCCCATTAGCCGGTGGAAGACGAAGGCTTTCTGCGGAGTACCGAGTTCCGTTTCTTTATTTGAAAAAGTGGACGGAAGCATTTAACGGTCGGGGAGGTGAGAGGTGTGAGGACATGGATTATGATTATGATGGCATATGAATACAGATGCTCCAAAAGAAAAAATAGGTTCAGGTATTTTTTTATCTAGTTACGTTTATCCAACGCAAGCAATCATAGTAGTGGATCTCATAAAGGAATAGAAAATAAAGACATTATTCACTTATCGATGCATGTAGCTGCCTCTGCACGAGTTATTTTCTTTTCTCTATGATATTTTGTTTCGGTTTATACTGTTTGCTTCGGTTTTCATCCTTTTTATTTATTTCCTCGTACAAATCATACATTTTTTCTGTACATCTAAAATATTTTGTATACATGTTTAGCATTTTCTAATATATATATATTTTTAAACATTTTTGAATCTATGTTATTGTTTTCAAGATATGTCGTGAAAGGTTCATTTGAATGCTATGATTTTTCTAAAATATATGACGACATTGTATAGTATTTTTATAATATCACAAAAATATTTTTAAAAAGTATGACCATTTTTTGAAATGTAATACATTTTATTGAATGGTATGAATTATATTTTGAATTACACAAACATTGTTGTACATTGTATAACATTAAGAAAAATGTCATATACATTTGTTTTAAATGCGTGACAATTTTTAAATGTCATAATTTTTTTTTGAATGCTATCAAAACACATTTTAGAATTATACTAACAAAACATTTACACCACGTTAACATTTCCAAATTTGCGGTGAGCATTTTAAAATTTTGAAGTACATTAAGTTTCTTTTAATATATGTATTTTTATCACTAACAAAACAAATAAAAAATGAATAAAACAGGTGTATGTATACCTGTGGTATTACGGGGTGGTCCATTTAGGGCTTCCTTGAGGCGAAATGTGCTTGCGTTTCACTGCGGAGGTGGCACAATCGCCCCGGATTGAAACCCGATTGCTATTTGGCGCTTATACTCGAGATCATTAATTAAGGGGTATCCTTTACAAAGGTCATTTCCATTTTCTCAGGGATTGACAAGTGGCACACTGCAGGTTGGCCATTTGTTGCTACGTGGGATTTTTCCTTTTTTTTTCTTAGACTCTTTTATTCAAAACATTTTATCTCTTAAACCATGCGTCCAAATACCAAACCGTTTTCAAATTTGGATCTCTCCCATCGAGATATTGCGAAACAAATCTCTGCTACTCCCGGAAGTTTTTTAATAGGTTTTTATGAACTTTTTTTCATGAAAAACTGAAAAAGAAAGGAAAAAGAGTCAGAAGAACACTTGCGGGAGATAAAATTGTTCCTATTGTGAAAACAAATCCCTGCTTCTCCCGGATGCAAAAAATGTGTTTTTTTCTTTATGAGAGACTTAGATGTGCCTCTGGCCAAAACAAATCTCTGCCTATAGGAGAAGCAAATCTGTGCCTTCCGCAGAAGCAAAATAAAATGTGTTTTTAGGCATAAATGTCCCTCTCACAGAATCAAATTTGTGCCTACACAAGAGACAAATCCGCGTCTCTCGTGGAAGCAAATTTGTACCTCCACGAGAAGTTGCGCTTCCCTTAGAAGCAAACAAGCAAAAAATACATTTATTTTTCATTTTTTGAGAGGCATAATTGTGCCCCTTGCAAAAACAAACCAATGCGTCCACTAGAAGCAAAAAAACATTTTAAAAAGTTCATTTTTCCATGAAAATATAGAAAAAAGCCAGCCAAAACCAAAAAGCCAAATCTTTTTTGAAAAAAAAATCTAAAACACGAAAACACGTACACAAAAATAAAATGAAAAACAAAATGCTAAGAGAGCGGCAGCATGCGACATGTGACGACGACATGAAAAACAAATTCGTGCACTTTTCGAGTTTGAGAACCATTGTCAATTTGCAAACTTCTTTCAAATTCACAAATATTTTAAAATCATGAACAATTTCCAAATACATGAACTTTTTTCAATACACGGTCATTTCTAAAAATTCACTAATATTATTTCAAATCCATGAACATTTTTTAAATGCCTCAACTTTTATCAATTTGTGATTTTTCTAAATTCATGAACTTTTTTCAAATTCGCAAGTTTTTAAAATTCATGAACTCTTTTCCACCTCACAATCTTTTTTTCCAATTCGATAAGTTCAAATAAAAAAACTGTAACAGAAAATTCAGTTCACTTTTTTTTAAACAATATTAAAAAACCGACCTTTATTTTTCCTGCCAGGCCAACAACAAAAAAAATTGCAGAAAAAGACCAGTCGACGAAGTGGGCGACGGAGCGGGTGCGGCGTGCGAGCAGTGCGAGATTAGACCATGGCCGACTTGCATACGCGCGAGCGCCAGCTTGCTAGCTAACGCTTAACGCGCTGGACCAAAAGGCCTCTCTAACTCTGTTTGATTGTGTCGACTTGTGATCGCCTCTGATTGCAAGACTGTGATCACGGATATCAATGGAGGCACCCTCGGGGACTAAGCACTTTCATTCAAGAGATCGACATGCGACCGAAGGATTTTACATCTTCATTGTTTGTTCATGAAGGCTTTTGTCAAATATGAAGGATCATAACTTATTAGACGAGCGTTGCCATGTGTGCCGTTAAACCCTCATGATGCTATTGTATTCTTTTATTAAGGATTACTATTAAATGGAGCGTGTTCAGCCCAAAGAAAAAAACTCAGTTTGATTTTTTTAGGCAACTAGCACATGAGAAGGGGGCTATAGTTAAGAACACAATACATGTAACCTTTATCGCAGAAGCTTTAAGAAAAAATCTTCATCATAGAAATGGAATTTTGTTGCCAAACCATAAAAGAAAGGACATTACAAGCTGTCTCCATGATTTAGTACAGTACCATGTCAGTAATTCCACACTAGTGTTGATGTTAGCAGCTAGAATGAAGGGCTAACACCTGCTTCAGAAAGTTGATGTTCATATACATTCGAGGGTAAGAAAGAGGTGGATAGATCTACATTTCACGAGCAAGTTCCCACGGTGATTCTTGTAGTCACGCACGACCCTGTAGCAGGTTCAGTTTAAGATAATTCCCAGGAGGTGTTTGGCAACAGAAACGTTAACGACAACGTACAAAGGTGTAATGAGATTTTCCAAAGTTTGTTTGGTTCACGTTGGCGTAAAGGTATTGCTTACCATCGCTCTGTTCTTGCTCGGCCCTGCCGCTCGCCAGCCACCATCGTCCCCGTAGATGGCCTGCTCTTGCTCAGCCCCAGCCGCCCAAGATCTCAAACACCGCCGCCGGCCACCATAGTCCCCGTAGATGGCCTGCTCTTGCTCGGCCCCAGCCGGCAAGATCTCAAACGCTGCCGGCCGTCTCCGAAATCAAGCCTGCAAGCCGCTCGGATCTTGTGTGCCGCGCCACCGGCCGTCCCCGAGCATGTGCGCTGCCGTCCGCATCCGATCTCAAGCGCCGCCGGCTGCATCCGATCTCAAGCGCCGCCGGCCGCATCAGATCTCAAGCGCCGCCAGCTGCTCCAATCTGGAACTCTTCCTGTTCGTCAGGCAATCATGGCTGATGGCGAAGGAGTTAACTATAGCCCCCTTCTGGGCCGGGGAGGTGCCGTCGCCGAACTCGAAGGAGATTGGGGAGGCGGTGGTGGAAGAGGAGGAAGGGGTCGTGCGGGGAGGAGGGGCACTCGTGGGGCAGGATACCGCGACCTTACCCGTGAGGGCTGGGTGGTATCGATCCATAATTGTTTTTTTTGCGATCAAATCAGAGAGCTTTATTGCATGAAAGTGTTTCCTGGACAGTCAACCAATAGGTTGGTTACCAGAAAAGGAGGAGTCTTGTCGACCCAACTTTCGGTCACAGACAGAGTGCAAGCTCGCTTTGCACAAAGATGTGCCGGTAAGTTAGCCGATCGGTTTACATGCGGAATATCAAAGAACGGAAAATTATGAACTAGCTCTCCTATTTCTTCTAAGATAGGTGCCACAGTTGAATGGGAATTGTGACGAGTGTTCCAGAGTGTCACCTACTCCAGGCAGTCCACCTCCATGATCACATGCGAAAAACCTCGAAGTGTAGCAAACCGAGCTCCTTCTTGGAGTGACAAGGCTTCGATGATCAGTGGGTCTGAGATACCCACATATGGCTTGCTCCAGGCTCCCAAAAACGCCAAGGAGGAGCGTGCTACACCGCCCGCACCTCCCTTTCCGTTGGCAAAATTTAGGGCCCCGTCAGTAGTGATCTCGATGACTCCTAATTCTAGTGGCCTCCAGCCATACGCTGGTAGAACCATAGGAAGGTTCCGAGAGAGATCAAGGAGCGCCAACGCCTCCTTAGTATTTCTTTGAGCCGAAGCCAGATCTCTTCCTTCTTCTCCATGCTTGTTACGATTATGAGAATGTCATATTGTCCACATGATGGTGATTATCTTAGCGCGATCTTTATCTGCAATTCGGTTATCACATAGAATATCTTGGGCCCAAGAAACCGGGTGTAGACGCGGCAGCCTTATGCCGAACCAGCCCCAAGCTTCGTCCCAAAATCGTTGTGCGTGAGATCACTGAATGAGAGCATGCATGAGGTCTTCTTTTCTTGCTAAACAAACATTGCATTGGTCCACAACAGCAATATGCCGATGTTTGAGGGTGCACTCATCTGGAAGGATCTTCCTAAGTACTCTCCACTAGAATACACGTACTTTTGGGATAACTTTGAGTTTCCACAAAGCATTCCACAACTATTTTTCATCTCCTGAGGTGCCGGTTCGTCCCTCTCCTAGAGCTAGACGCTCGTTCTGAGTCATTAGAGCATGATACGCCGATTTATCAGTGTACTTGCCTGATCTCTCAAAGGCCCAAGCAAACGAGTCATCTCCACCTCCTCGCCTAATGGGTATGTTTAAGATGGCCTCAGCATCAGGTGTGATGAATGTAGATCTCACAAGATCATGCCTGTTGGAAATATTCCCTAGAGGCAATAATAAAATGGTTATTATTATATTTCCTTGTTAATGATAATTGTCTATTGTTCATGCTATAATTGTATTAATCGGAGACCGTAATACATGTGTGAATACGTAGACCACAATATGTCCCTAGTAAGCCTCTAGTTGACTAGCTCGTTGATCAATAGATGGTTACGGTTTCCTGACCATGGACATTGGATGTCGTTGATAACGGGATCACATCATTAGGAGAATGATGTGATGGACAAGACCCAATCCTAAGCATAGCACAAGATTGTGTAGTTCGTCTGCTAAATCTTTTCTTATGTCAAGTATCATTTCCTTAGACCATGAGATTGTGCAACTCCCGGATACCATAGGAATGCTTTGGGTGTGCCAAACGTCACAACGTAACTGGGTGGCTATAAAGGAACACTACAGGTATCTCCGAAAGTGTCTGTTGGGTTGGCACGAATCGAGACTGGGATTTGTCACTCCGTGTGACGGAGAGGTATCTCTGGGCCCACTCGGTAGGACATCATCATAATGAGCTCAATGTGACCAAACAGTTGATCAAGGGATGATGTGTTACGGAATGAGTAAAAGTGACTTGCCGATAACGAGATTGAAACAGGTATTGGGATACCGACGATCGAATCTCGGGCAAGTAACGTACCGATTGACAAAGGGAATTGTATACATGATTGATTGAATCCCCGACATCGTGGTTCATCCGATGAGATCATCATGGAACATGTGGGAGCCAACATGGGTATCCAGATCCCGCTATTGGTTATTGGCCAGAGAGCTGTCTCGGTCATGTCTGCATGATTCCCAAACCCGTAGGGTCTACACACTTAAGGTTCGGTGACGCTAGAGTTGTTATGGGAATTAGTGTGCAGTTACCGAATGTTGTTCGAAGTCCCGGATGAGATCCCGGACCTCACGAGGAGTTCCGTAATGGTCCGGAGGTAAAGATTTATATATGGGAAGTCCTATTTTGGCCACCGGAAAATGTTCGGGATTTTTCGGTATTATACCGGGAAGGTTCTAGAAGGTTCTAGAGTGCGGCCCACCTGCATGGGGGGACCCACATGAATGTGGGTAGTGGGGGCAAGGCCCCACACCCCTGGTCAAGGCGCACCCCCCTTAGAAGGAATAAGATCATATCCCGAAGGGATAAGATCAAGATCCCTAAAAAAGGGGGATAACAATCGGTGGGGAAGGGAAATGATGGGATTTCTTTCCCCCCACCTTTGCCAACGCCCCAATGGACTTGGAGGGCAAGAAACCAGCCCCCTCCACCCCTATATATAGTGGGGAGGCGCATGGGAGCCGCACCCCTTCCCCTGGCGCAGCCCTCTCCCTCCCCAACAACTCTTCCTCCGGAGTGCTTGGCGAAGCCCTGCCGGAGTACTGCAAGCTCCACCACCACGTCGTCGTGCTGCCAGAGCTTTCCCTCAACTTATCCTCTCCCCTTGCTGGATCAAGAAGGAGGAGACGTCCCCGGGCTGTATGTGTGTTGAACGTAGAGGCGCCGTTGTTCGACGCTTAGATCGGAATCAACCGCGATCTGAATCGCTACAAGTATGACTCCTTCATCCGCGTTCTTGTAACGCTTCCGCGTCGCGATCTTCAAGGGTATGAAGATGCACTCCCCTCTCTCTCTTTGCTAGTATCTCCATAGATTGATCTTAGTGATGCATAGAAAATTCTTAATTTCTGCAACGATCCCCAACAATGCCGCCATGACCAATTGTCCACATCAATCAGGTCCGAAACAAACTAGACATTGGTGTTCATTGGTTTCAAGATAAGGGACATAGTAATTGTTCCAGGAATCCATTTATCCGTCCAGGCATCGATGGATGTCCTATCACCAACTCTTTTTATTAGGCCAGCAGTCAAAGCTTTCCTGCCTGCTATAATAGCTCTCCAAGTTGCAGAAGCAGATTTTGGAATAGTTGCATGCATGAAATCCGTATCAGGGAAGTAATGTCGATGAAAACTTTGACACTAATGCGGATGACTCTGAGTAGTAAACCGGATTCGTATAGTAGAGCAGTTATTTGGAATAGCTCCAAGTAGCGCATGGTAGCTGCATCTACAAGATGACATAGAGATTTGTAAAGCACACACGGATCTAAAAGGTTCAGACCCATTGACTAATAACCTCTCTCACAAGCGAGATATGATCAAACCCCATGGGTGTTGGATTCATTACAATCACAAAGTGATGTGAACTAGATTATTGACTCTAGTGCAAGTGGGAGACTATTGGAAATATGCCCTAGAGGCAATAATAAAATGGTTATTATTATATTTCCTTGTTCGTGATAATTGTCTATTGTTCATGCTATAATTGTATTAACCGGAGACCATAATACAGGTGTGAATACGTAGACCACAATATGTCCCTAGTAAGCCTCTAGTTGACTAGCTCGTTGATCAATAGATGGTTACGGTTTCCTGACCATGGACATTGGATGTCGTTGATAACGGGATCACATCATTAGGAGAATGATGTGATGGACAAGACCCAATCCTAAGCATAGCACAAGATCGTAGTTAAATGCGCTAAAGCTTTTCTAATGTCAAGTATCATTTCCTTAGACCATGAGATTGTGCAACTCCGGATACCGTAGGAATGCTTTGGTGTGCCAAACGTCACAACGTAACTGGGTGGCTATAAAGGCACACTACTGGTATCTCCGAAAGTGTCTGTTGGGTTGGCACGAATCGAGACTGGGATTTGTCACTCCGTGTGATGGAGAGGTATCTCTGGGCCCACTCGGTAGGACATCACATAATGAGCTCAGTGTGACCAAAGAGTTGATCACGGGATGATGTGTTATGGAACGAGTAAAAGTGACTTGCCGGTAACGAGATTGAACGAGGTATTGGGATACCGACGATCGAATCTCGGGCAAGTAACGTACCGATTGACAAAGGGAATTGTATACAGGATTGACCCCGACATCGTGGTTCATCCGATGAGATCATCATGGAACATGTGGGAGCCAACACGGGTATCCAGATCCCGCTGTTGGTTATTGGCCAGAGAGCTGTCTCGGTCATGTCTGCATGATTCCCGAACCCGTAGGGTCTACACACTTAAGGTTCGGTGATGCTAGAGTTGTTATGGGAATTAGTGTGCAGTTACCGAATGTAGTTAGGAGTCCCTGATGAGATCCCGGACGTCATGAGGAGTTACGGAATGGTCTGGAGGTAAAGATTTATATATGGGAAGTCCTATTTTGGCCACCGGAAAATGTTCGGGATTTTTCGGTATTGTACCGGGAAGGTTCTAGAAGGTTCTGGAGTGGGGGCCACCTACATGGGGGGACCCACATGAACGTGGGTAGTGGGGGCAAGGCCCCACACCTCTCGTCAAGGCGCACCAAGATCCCCCCTTAGAAGAAATAAGATCATATCCCGAAGGGATAAGATCAAGATCCCTAAAAAAGGGGGATAACAATCGGTGGGGAAGGGAAATGATGGGATTTCTTTCCCCCACCTTTGCCAACGCCCCAATGGACTTGGAGGGCAAGAAACCAGCCCCCTCCACCCCTATATATAGTGGGGAGGCGCATGGGAGCCGCACCCCTTCCCCTGGCGCAGCCCTCTCCCTCCCCAACACCTCCTCCTCCTCCGTAGTGCTTGGCGAAGCCCTGCCGGAGAACTGCAAGCTCCACCACCACGCCGTCGTGCTGCCGGAGCTCTCTCTCAACTTCTACTCTCCCCTTGCTGGATCAAGAAGGAGGAGACATCCCCGAGCTGTACGTGTGTTGAAAGCGGAGGCGCCGTTGTTCGACGCTTAGATCGGAATCAACCGCGATCTGAATCGCTACGAGTACGACTCCTTCATCCGCGTTCTTGTAACGCTTCCGCATCGCGATCTTCAAGGGTATGAAGATGCACTCCCCTCTCTCTCTTTGCTAGTCTCTCCATAGATTGATCTTGGTGATGCGTAGAAAATTCTTAATTTCTGCAATGATCCCCAACAGTGGCATCATGAGCTAGGTCTATGCGTAGTTTCTATGCACGAGTAGAACACAAGTTGTTGTGGGCGTCGATTTTGTCAATTTACTTGCCGTTACTAGTATTATCTTGATTTGGCGGCATCGTGGGCTGAAGCGGCCCGGACCGACCTTACACGTACGCTTACGTGAGACAGGTTCCACCGACTGACATGCACTAGTTGCATAAGGTGGCTAGCGGGTGTCTGTCTCGCCCACTTTAGTCGGATCGGATTCGATGAAAAGGGTCCTTATGCAGGGTAAATAGAAATTGGCATATCACGTTGTGGTTTTGGCGTAGGTAAGAAACGTTCTTGCTAGAAACCTATAGCAGCCACGTAAAAACTTGCAACAACAATTAGAGGACGTCTAACTTGTTCTTGCAGCATATGTCGTGTGATGTGATATGGCTAAAAGGATGTGATGAATGATATATGTGATGTATGAGATTGATCATGTTCTTGTAATAGGAATCATGACTTGCATGTCGATGAGTATGACAACCGGCAGGAGCCATAGGAGTTGTCTTAATTTGTTATATGACCTGCGTGTTAATGAAAGCGCCATGTAATTACTTCATGATGACACGATGATGGAGATCATGATGATGGAGATCATGGTGTCATGCCGGTGACGATGGTGATCATGGCGCCCCGAAGATGGAGATCAAAAGGAGCAAAATGATATTGGCCATATCATGTCACTTTTTGATTGCATGTGATGTTTATCATGTTTTTACATCTTATTTGCTTAGAACGACGGTAGCATAAATAAGATGATCCCTCATAAAATTTCAAGAAAGTGTTCCCCCTAACTGCGCACCGTTGTGAAAGTTCGTTGTTTCGAAGCACCACGTGATGATCGGATGTGATAGATTCTAACGTTCGCATACAACGGGTGTAAGCCAGATTTACACATGCAAAACACTTAGGTTGACTTGACGAGCCTAGCATGTACAGACATGGCCTCGGAACACAAGAGACAGAAAGGTCGAACATGAGTCGTATAGTGGATACGATCAACATGAAGATGTTCACCGATGATGACTAGTCCGTACGTGATGATCGGACACGGCCTAGTTGACTCGGATCATGTATCACTTAGATGACTAGAGGGATGTCTATCTGAGTGGGAGTTCATTAAATAATTTGATTAGATGAACTTAATTATCATGAACATAGTCAAAAGGTCTTTGCAAATTATGTCGTAGCTCATGCTTTGGTTCTACTGTTTTAGATTTGTTCCTAGAGAAATTTAGTTGAGAGTTGAGAGTAGCAATTATGCGGACTGGGTCCGTAAACTGAGGATTGTCCTCGTTGCTGTGCAGAAGGATTATGTCCTTAATGCACCTATCAGTGTGCTGAACCTCGAGCGTCGGTTGTGGATGTTGCGAACATCTGACGTACACGTTTTGATGACTACATGATAGTTCAATGTGTAATGCTAAATGGTTTAGAATTGAGGCACCAAAGACGTTTTTGAAACATCGCAGAACATATGAGATGTTCCAAGGACTGAAATTGGGATTTCAGGCTAGTGCCCATGTCAAGAGGTATGAGACCTCTGCAAGTTTCTTAAGCCTGCACACTAAGGAGAAAAGCTCAATCGTTGAGCATGTGCTCAGATTGTATGAGTACTAGAATCCTCGAGTGGGAGTTAATCTTCCAGATGAGATAGCGATGGTTCTCCGAAGTCACTGCCACCAAGCTGCTAGAGCTTCGTGATGAACTATAACATATCAGGGATAGATATGATGATCCTTGGTCTATTCGTGACACCGCAAAAGTAGAAATCAAATAGGAGCATCAATTGTTGATGGTTAGTAAAACCACTAGTTTCAAAAGGGGCATGGGCAAGAAAGGGATACTTCATGAAACGGCAAATCAGTTGCTGCTCTAGTGAAGAAACCCAAGGTTGAACCCAAACCCGAGACTAAGTGCTTCTGAAATAAGGGGAACGGTCACTGAAGCAGAACTACCCTAGATATTTGGTAGATGAGAAGGCTGGCAAGGCCGATAGAAGTATATTGGATATACATTATAATGTGTACTTTACTAGTACTCCTAGTAGCACCAGGGTATTAAAATACTGGTTCGGTTGCTAAGTGTTAGTAACTCGAAATAAAAAGCTATGGAATAAACGGAGACTAGCTGAAGGTGAGATGACGATATGTGTTGGAAGTGTTTCCAAGGTTGATGTGATCAAGCATCGCATGCTCCCTCTACCATCGAGATTGGTGTTAAACCTAAATAATTGTTATTTGGTGTTTGCGTTGAGCATAGACATGATTGGATTATGTTTATCGCAATACGGTTATTCATTTAAGGAGAATAATGGTTACTCTGTTTATTTGAATAATACCTTCAATGGTCTTGCACCTAAAATGAATGGTTTATTGAATCTCGATCGTAGTGATACACATGTTCATGCCAAAAGATATAAGATAGTAATTATAGTACCACATACTTGTGGCACTGCCATTTGAGTCATATTGGTATAAAACGCATGAAGAAGCTCCATGTTGATGGATCTTTGGACTCACTCGTTTTTTTTGAAAAGTTTGAGACATGTGAACCATGTCTATTGGTTTATACGCATGAAGAATCTCCATGCAGATGGATTGTTTGAACTCACTTGATTTTGAATCACTTGAGACATGCAAATCATACCACATGGGCAAGATGACTGAAAGGCCTCATTTTCAGTGAGATGAAACAAGAGAGCAACTTGTCGGAAGTAATACATTTGATGTGTGCAATCCAATGAGTGCTGAGGCACGCAGTGAATATCATTATGCTCTTACTTCACAGATGATTTGAGTAGATTCTAAGTATATTTACTTGATGAAACACGAGTCTGAATTATTGAAAGGTTCAAGTAATTTCAGAGTGAAGTTGAAGATCGTCGTGACAAGAAGATCAAATGTCTATGATATGATCATAGAGATGAATATCTGAGTTACGTGTTTGGTACACAACTAAGACATTGTGGAAATTGTTTCACAACTAATGCCGCCTGGAACACCATAGTGTGATGGTGTGTCCGAACATCATAGCTGCAATTGTCGGTGTACAAAAGTAGGGGCTCTGCTTTTGACCCCTTTACTCGTGCACGGGCAGTCAGAGCCTCCCGCCACGACCACACATAGACATAGCAGGAAAGGGGAGCTGGAGAGAAGCCGAAGCCATGAGGACAAATGAAGCAACGACAAGGACCAAGGCCACACGGATCGGATGGGCGAAGCAGGTGTTCCCAGCAAGGACCCTAGCCGGGGCAGCCCCGACAAGACCCTTGCTGGGGCAGCCCGCCCACGCCAGCCGAGCGAGCCACCCTTGAGCCTACCAATGCTCAAACAGACGCATTGGGACAGGGCTCGGGAGGCACCTCCGTGGCGGCATGCAGATCTTTGTGAAGACAAAGAATAATCAAGATCAAGTGAGGATAGGAAGGCAATCATCCTCACCGAAGAAACCCACAAGACCCCCGACAAGACCCTTGCCGGGGAGGCCAGTGTGCCAGGGCAAGACCCTTGCCGGGCCACCCGACAAGGCCCTCGCCAAAGCGCACTGGCTGGACCACTGTCAGGCCCGCACCAGATAAGTTTCCACCGCCATTCGCATGCAGCTAACGACCCAACCAGCTGGGCAAGCACCTGCGTGGCAGCATGCAAACCTTCCTGGAGGCTCCACCACCGTGCCACCTCAGCTGCCTGCCTGCCTACATGGCACATCATGCATCGCTGGCCAGGGCGCGTGTCGAAGAAAGGAGGAGCGGCGACGGATGGGACGGGCCTCGCTCCCGTCCCCGATAAAGCAAGAGGACACCTAAGCCTCGCATTAAATGTGTCTTGTCCTGTAGTACTAGCGATAGACTCGCGACACTGTAGCACTTTCCACCTCTTGTGTGCCACTGTGGCAGCCCCTTTCACCTATAAAAGGAAGCCCATGGCACACAGAGAAGGGATTCGGCTCTTTCGAACCTCGCAACACCTAGAGCTAGTTCGATAGCTCAAGAACACTAAATGTTGGGTAACGTAGTAATTTCAAAAATTTTCCTACGATCACGCAAGACCATGGTGATGGCATAGCAACGAGGGGGAGAGGTCCGCCCACGCACTGTGAGACCGAAAGCGAAGCGTTATATTAACGCTGTTGATGTAGTCGACGCCTTCACGATCCAACCGATCCAAGCACCGCATTCGCACCTCCGAAGTTCTTGGCACACGCTCAGCTCGATGACGATCCCCGGCTCCGATCCAGCAAAGCGCCGGGAAGGAGTTCCACAAGACGACGGCGCAGGACGATCTTGATGTTCTACCGTCGCAGGCTTCGCCTAAGCACCGCTACAATATGACCGAGGTGGAATATGGTGGAGGGGGCACCGACACGGCTAAGGAACGATCACGAAGATCAACTTGTGTGTTCTAGGGTGCCCCCTGCCCCGTGATATAAAGAAGCAAGGGAAGGGCGGCCAGCCCTTGGGGCGCACCAGGAGGGGGGAGTCCTCCTCCTAGTAGGAGTAGGACTCCCTTTCCTAGTCCTACTAGGAAGAGGGAAGGGGAAGGAAAGAGAGGGAGAGGGAGAGGGAAGGGGCTCGCGCCTCCTAGTCCAGTCGGACTCCCCATGGAGGGGGCGCACCACCTCTGGTGCAGCCCTCTCTCCCTCTTGGCCCAATAAGGCCCATAACTTCCCGGGGTTCCGTAACCCTCCGGCACTCCGGTTTTCTCCGAAACTTCCGAACCTTTCCGTGTCCGAATATAACCATCCAATATATCAATCTTTATGTCTCGACCATTTCGAGACTCCTCGTCATGTCCGTGATCACATCCGGGACTCGAACTCCTTCGTACATCAAAATACATAAACTCATAATAACCGCCATTGAAACCTTAAGCGTGCGGACCCTACGGTTCGAGAACTATGTAGACATGACCTAGAACTATTCTCGGTCAATAACCAATAGCGGAACCTGGATGCTCATATTGCTTCCTACATATTCTACGAAGATCTTTATCGGTCAAACCGCATAACAACATACGTTGTTCCCTTTGTCATCGGTATGTTACTTTTCCCGAGATTCGATCGTCGGTATCCAATACCTAGTTTAATCTCGTTACCGGAAAGTCTCTTTACTCGTTCCGTAATACATCATCTCACAACTAACTCTTTAGTTGCAATGCTTGCAAGGCTTATGTGATGTGTATTACCGAGAAGGCCTAGAGATACCTCTCCGACAATCGGAGTGACAAAACCTAATCTCGAAATACGCCAACCCAACAAGTACCTTTGGAGACACCTGTAGTACTCCTTTATAATCACCCAGTTACGTTGTGACGTTTGGTAGTACCCAAAGTGTTCCTCCGGTAAACGGGAGTTGCATAATCTCATAGTTACAGGAACATGTATGGGTCATGAAGAAAGCTTTAACATACTAAACGATCAAGTGTTAAGCTAACGGAATGGGTCATGTCAATCAGATCATTCAACTAATGATGTGACCTTGTTAATCAAATAACAACTCCTTGTTCATGGTTAGGAAACATAACCATCTTTGATTAACAAGCTAGTTAAGTAGAGGCATACTAGTGGCATACTGTTTGTCTATATATTCACACATGTATTATGTTTCCGTTAATACAATTCTAGCATGAATAATAAACATTTATCATGATATAAGGAAATAAATAATAACTTTATTATTGCCTCTAGGGCATATTTCCTTCAGCCTCCCACTTGCACTAGAGTCAATAATCTAGATTACAAAGTAATGATCCTTACACCCATGGAGTCTTGGTGCTGATCATGTTTTGCTCGTGGAAGAGGCTTAGTCAACGGTCTGCAACATTCAGATCCGTATGTATTTTGCAAATCTCTATGTCTCCCACTTGGACTTGGTCCCGAATGGAATTGAAGCGCCTCTTGATGTGCTTGGTCCTCTTGTGAAATCTGGATTCCTTTGCCAAGGCAATTGCACCAAGATTGTCACGAAGATCTTCATCGGTCCCGATGCACTAGGTATGACACCTAGATCGGAAATGAACTCTTTCATCAGACTCCTTCATTTGCTGCTTCCAAGCAGCTATGTACTCCGCTTCACATTTAGATCCCGCCACGACGCTTTGTTTAGAACTGCACCAACCGACAGCTCCACCGCTTAATAAAAACACGATCCGGTTTGCGATTTAGAATCGTCCGGATCGATGTCAAAGCTTGCATCGACGTAACCATTTACGACTAGCTCTTTGTCACCTCCATACACGAGAAACATATCCTTAGTCCTTTTCGTATTTCAGATGTTTTTGACCGCTGTCCAAAGGATCCACTCGATTACTTTGGTACCTTCCTGCCAAGCTTACAGCTAAGCATACGTCAGTCTGGTACACAGCATTGCATACATGATAGAGCCTATGGCTGAAGCATAGGAACATCTTTCATTTTCTCTATCTTCTGCTGTGGTCGGGCATTGAGTCCGACTCAATCTTACACCTTGTAACACAGGTAAAAACCTTTCTTTGCTCGATCCATTTTGAACCTTTTCAAAACTTTATCAAGGTATGTGCTTTGTGAAAGTCCAATCAAGCCGCCTTGATCTATCTCTATAGATCTTGATGCCCAATATGTAAGCAGCTTCACCGAGGTCTTTCATTGAAAAACTTTTATTCAAGTTATCCTTTATGCTATCCAGAATTCTATATCATTTCCAATCAATAATATGTCGTCCACATATAATATTAGAAATGCTACAGAGCTCCCACTCACTTTCTTGTAAATACAAGCTTCTCCAAAAGTCTCATACAAACCCATATGCTTTGATCACACTATCAAAGCGCTTATTCCAACTCCGAGAGGCTTGCACCGCACCATAAATTGATCGTTGAGCTTGCACACTTTGTTAGCACTTTTGGATCGACAAAACTTCTGGTTGCATCATATACAACTCTTCTTCTAGAAATCCATTCAAGAATGCAGTTTTTACATCCATTTGCCAAATTTCATAATCATAAAATGCGGCAATTGCTAACATGATTCGGACGGACTTAAGCATCGCCACGGGTGAGAAAGTCTCATCGTAGTCAACCCCTTGAACTTGTCGAAAACCTTTTGCAACAAGTCGAGCTTTGTAGACAGCTACATTACCATCGCCGGTCTTCTTCTTAAAAATCCATTTATTCTCAATAGCTTGCCGATCATCGGGCAAGTCTACCAAAGTCCATACTTTGTTCTCATACATGGATCCCATCTCAGATTTCATGGCTTCAAGCCATTTTGCGAATCTGGGCTCACCATCGCTTCTTCATAGTTCGTAGGTTCATCATGATCTAGTAGCATGACTTCCGAATAGGATTACCGCATCACTCTGGTGCGGATTTTGTTCGTTGATCTACGAAGTTCGGTGACAACTTGATCTGAAGTTTCATGATCTTCATCATTATCTTCCTCACTAATCGGTGTAGGTGTTACGTAAACTGATTTCGTGACGAACTACTTTCCAATAAGGGAGCTGGTACTATTACCTCATCAAGTTCCACTTTCCTCCCACTCACTTCTTTCGAGAGAAACTCCTTCTCTAGAAAGGATCCATTTTAGCAACGAATGTCTTGCCTTCGGATCTGTGATAGAAGGTGTACCCAATTGTCTCCTTTGGGTATCCTATGAAGACACATTCGATTTGGGTTCAAGCTTATCAGGTTGAAGTTTCTTCACATAAGCATCGCAACCCCAAACTTTCGTAAACGACAACTTTGGTTTCTTGCTAAACCATAGTTCATAAGGCGCCGTCTCAACGGATTTTGACGGTGTCCTATTTAACGTGAATGCGGCCGCCTCAAGAGCATAACCCCAAAATGATAGCGGTAAATCTGTAAGAGACATCATAGATCGCACCATATCCAAAGAAAGTGCGACACGACGCTCGACACACCATTGCGCTGTGGTGTTCCGGTGGCGGAGTTGCTAAACTATTCCGCTTTGTTTCAAATGTAGACCAAACTCAGAACTCAAATATTCGCTCCACGATCAGATCGTAGAAACTTTATTTTCTTATTACGATGATTTTCAACTTCACTCTGAAATTCTTTGAACTTTTCAAATGTTTCAGACTTATGTTTCATTAAGTAGATATACCCATATCTGCTCAAATCATCTGTGAAGGTGAGAAAATAACGATATCCGCCACGAGCTTCAACATTCATTGGACCACATACATCCGTATGTATGATTTCCAATAAATCTGTTGCTCTCTCCATAGTACCGAGAACGGAGTTTTAGTCATCTTGCCCATGAGGCACGGTTCGAAGTGCCAAGTGATTCATAATCAAGTGACTCCAAAAGTCCATCAAGATGGAGTTTCTTCATGCTTTTTAATCGATATGACCTAAACGGCAAGTGCCACAAATAAGTTGCACTATCATTATCAACTCTGCATCTTTTGGTTTCAACATTATGAATATGTGTATCACTACTATCGAGATTCATTAAAATAGACCACTCTTCAAGGGTGCATGACCATAAAAGATATTATTCATATAAATAGAACAACCATTATTCTCTCGATTTAAATGAATAACCGCCTCGCATCAAACAAGATCCAGATATAATGTTCATGCTCAACGCGGCACCAAATAACAATTATTCAGGTCTAAATCTAATCCTCAAGGTAGATGTAGAGGTAGCGTGTCGATCGCGATCACATCGACTTTGGAACCGCTTTCCCACGCGCATCGTCACCTCGCCCTTTGCCGTTGTTCGCTAATCCGTAGTTCCTGCTTCGAGTTGCAAATATTAGCAATGTAACC
Source organism: Aegilops longissima (assembly GCA_021605205.1). Classification (NCBI taxonomy): domain Eukaryota; kingdom Viridiplantae; phylum Streptophyta; class Magnoliopsida; order Poales; family Poaceae; genus Aegilops; species Aegilops longissima. The sequence continues at coordinate 578,865,720 of CM038681.1, forward strand.
AGATCAAATACCTGTGTACTATGCGAGCTCTAGTAAGGTACACATCAATAACAAGTATATCACATATACCTTTGTTCACTTTGCCATCCTTCTTATCCGCCAAATACTTGGGGCAGTTCCGCTCAAAGGACCATCGCTTGCAAGAGAAGCACTCGATTTCAGGCTTAGGTCCAGACTTGGGTTTCTTCTCCGATCAAGAACTTGTTTGCTGTTCTTCTTGAAGTTCCCTTCTTCTTCCCTTTGCCTTTCTTCTTGAAACTAGTGGTCTTATTGACCATCAACACTTGATGCTCCTTTTGATTTCTACCTCCGCAGCTTTTAGCATTGCGTAAGAGCTCTGCATAGTCTTTACTAACCCTTGCATATTATAGTTCATCACGAAGCCTTTGTAGCTTGGTGGTAGTGATTGAAGAATTTGTCAATGACACAATCATCCGGAAGATTAACTCCCGTTGATTCAAGTGATTGTAATACCCGGACATTTTGAGTATGTGCTCACCGATGTAACTATTCTCCTCCATCTTGCAGCTATAGAACTTATTGGAGACTTCATATCTCTCAATCCGGGCATTCTGTTGAAATATCAACTTCAACTCTGGAACATCTCATATGCTCCATGACGCTCAAAACGTCGTTGAAGACCCGGTTCTAAGCCGTAAAGCATGGCACATCGAACTATAGAGTAGTCATCAGCTCGCTTTGCCGACGCTCACAACTTCGCTCAAGATTCGCAGCAGGTTCGTCACCCAGCGGTGCTTCCAGACGTAACTTTTACGTGCAGCAATGAGGATTATCCTCGGTTATGGACCCAGTCCGTAATTGCTACCATCATCTTTCAACTTTGCTTTCTCAAGGAGCATTAAAATTCAACGGAACAACAAAGACGAGCCATCTATCTACAGTAAACATAGACAAGCAAAATACTATCAGTACTAAGTTCATGATAAATTTAAGTTCAATTAATCATATTACTAAAGAACTCCCACTTAGACAGACATCTCTAGTTATCTAAGTGATCACGTGATCCAAATCAACTAAACCATAACCGATCATCACGTGAGATGGAGTAGTTTTCAATGGTGAACATCTTATGTTGATCATATCGCTATATGATTCACGTTCGACCTTTCGGTCTCCGTGTTCCGAGGCCATATCTGTATATGCTAGGCTCGTCAAGTATAACCTGAGTATTCTGCGGTGCAAAACTGGCTTGCACCCGTTGTAGATGGACGAGAGCTTATCACACCCGATCATCACGTGGTGTCTCGACACGCATTTAACTTTGGCAACGGTGCATACTCAGGAGAACACTACTTGATAATTTTAGTGAGAGATCATCTTATAATGCTACCGTCAATCAAAGCAAGATAAGATGCATAAAGGATAAACATCACATGCAATCAATATAAGTGATATGATATGGCCATCATCATCTTGTGCTTGTGATTCCATCTCCAAGCACCGTCATGATCACCATCGCCACCGGCGCGACACCTTGATCTCCATCGTAGCATCGTTGTCGCCTCGCCAACTATTGCTTCTACGACTATCGCTACCGCTTAGTGATAAAGTAAAGCAATTACATGGCGCTTGCATTTCATACAATAAAGCGACAACCATATGGCTCCTCGCCATTGCCGATAACTCGTTACAAAACATGATCATCTCATACAATAAAATATAGCATCACGCCTTGACCATATCACATCACAACATGCCCTGCAAAACAAGTTAGACGTCCTCTACTTTGTTGTTGCAAGTTTTACGTGGCTGCTACGGGCTGAGCAAGAACCGTTCTTACCTACGCATCAAAACCACAACGATATTTCGTCAAATAGACTCCGCTTTTAACCTTCTCAAGGACGGGCGTAGCCACACTCGGTTCAACTAAAGTGAGAGAGACAGACACCGCGGTCACCTTTAAGCAACGAGTGCTCGGAGCGGTGAAACCAGTCTCGCGAAGCGCACGCGTAATGTCGGTCCGGGCCGCTTCATCTCACAATACCGCTGAACCAAAGTATGACATGCTGGTAGGTAGTATGACTTGTATCGCCCACAACTCACTTGTGTTCTACTCGTGCATATGACATCAACGCATAAAACCAGGCTCGATACCATGTTGGGTAACGAGTAATTTCAAAAATTTCCTACGATCACGCAAGACCATGGTGATGGCATAGCAACGAGGGGAGAGTGTCCGCCCACGCACTGTGAGACCGAAAGCGAAGCGTTATATTAACGCTGTTGATGTAGTCGACGCCTTCACGATCCAACCGATCCAAGCACCGTTACTCCGGCACCTCCGAGTTCTTGGCACACGTTCAGCTCGATGACGATCCCCGGGCTCCGATCCAGCAAAGCGTCGGGGAGGAGTTCCGTTAGCACGACGGCGTGGTGACGATCTTGATGTTCTACCGTCGCAGGGCTTCGCCTAAGCACCGCTACAATATGACCGAGGTGGAATATGGTGGAGGGGGGCACCGCACACGGCTAAGGAACGATCACGAAGATCAACTTGTGTGTTCTAGGGTGCCCCCGCCCCGTGATATAAAGAAGCAAGGGAAGGGCGGCCAGCCCTTGGGGCGACCAAGGAGGGGGAGTCCTCCTCCTAGTAGGAGTAGGACTCCCTTTCCTAGTCCTACTAGGAAGAGGGAAGGGGAAGGAAAGAGAGGGAGAGGGAGAGGGAGGGGGGGCGCGCCTCCTAGTCCAATTCGACTCCCCATGGAGGGGGGCGCACCACCTCTGGTGCAGCCCTCTCTCCCTCTTGGCCCAATAAGGCCCATAACTTCCCGGGGGTTCCGTAACCCTCGGCACTCCGTTTTCTCCGAAACTTCCGAACCTTTCCGTGTCCGAATATAACCATCCAATATATCAATCTTTATGTCTCGACCATTTCGAGACTCCTCGTCATGTCCGTGATCACATCCGGACTCGAACTCCTTCGTACATCAAAATACATAAACTCATAATAACCGCCATTGAAACCTTAGCGTGCGGACCCTACGGTTCGAGAACTATGTAGACATGACCTAGAACTATTCTCGGTCAATAACCAATAGCGGAACCTGGATGCTCATATTGGTTCCTACATATTCTACGAAGATCTTTATCGGTCAAACCGCATAACAACATACGTTGTTCCCTTTGTCATCGGTATGTTACTTTCCCGAGATTCGATCGTCGGTATCCAATACCTAGTTTAATCTCGTTACCGGAAAGTCTCTTTACTCGTTCCGTAATACATCATCTCACAACTAACTCTTTAGTTGCAATGCTTGCAAGGCTTATGTGATGTGTATTACCGAGAAGGCCTAGAGATACCTCTCCGACAATCGGAGTGACAAAACCTAATCTCGAAATACGCCAACCCAACAAGTACCTTTGGAGACACCTGTAGTACTCCTTTATAATCACCCGATTACGTTAGACGCTTGGTAGTACCCAAAGTGTTCCTCCGTAAACGGAGTTGCATAATCTCATAGTTACAGGAACATGTATGGGTCATGAAGAAAGCTTTAACATACTAAACGATCAAGTGTTAAGCTAACGGAATGGGTCATGTCAATCAGATCATTCAACTAATGATGTGACCTTGTTAATCAAATAACAACTCCTTGTTCATGGTTAGGAAACATAACCATCTTTGATTAACAAGCTAGTCAAGTAGAGGCATACTAGTGACATACTGTTTGTCTATATATTCACACATGTATTATGTTTTCGGTTAATACAATTCTAGCATGAATAATAAACATTTATCATGATATAAGGAAATAAATAATAACTTTATTATTGCCTCTAGGGCATATTTCCTTCACTAAATACATCCACCAAAGCAGGATCGTAGGGTTTTACGCACCTTTGCGGCCCGAACCTGGGTAAAATCCCTTTGTGTTGTCTGCTGGTCCCGCTCTTCTCACGATCCCCATGCCCCGCAACCGTAGAAGGGATTCCAGTGATCCCATAGGTGTCATTCCCACCGACATCTTTGGCGCGCCAGGTAGGGGCGCGTTGTTGTGAGAATCTGGTCTAGCAGTTGACCTAGCTGTTCTTCATCGCCATGGATCCTAAGAAGAAGGCGACCATGTTGATCGGTTCGTCCGGAGCAGGGTTGGTACCGGTGCAGACCGACAGCGGGCTAGTCGCGGAGAGGACCCGTGGCACGGCCCGCGAACATCCACATCGCCCTGATGGTCCGGGCCTGGCGAGCGGCGTCGTTCACGCGCCGGGCGGCGAGCCACCAGTCGCGGGCTCCGAAGATGGAGTCGGGCTCCCCGCAGGCGGCGCGGGGCCCTCCAGGGGTGCCGCCATCCCGCCAGGCGGTGGCACGGCGATCTCCAAGACGCCAACACCGGCGCCCACGGCGCGCTCTACTCAGGTTGTGCGTGATGAGCAGCGTCATCCTGCTGGTGACCCTGCACGCTCCTAGCACCCACTCCGGCAAGCGCACCTCTTCGGGGTGCTGCGCTCCCGTTGAGGACGTGCCAGAGTGCTCTGCCGGCAAGAGCAAGAAGTCCAGAGCCACGCCACCAGAGACCAAGAAGGTGCCCATCAAGGAGGACGGTACGGGGGGAGTTTTTACGATAAGCTCCACCCTCGACGGCAAATAGGAAAGCGAGCTCGCTGCCTTCCCGCAGCGAATGTCGATGTGTTTGCATTGCAAGCCTCCGACATCCCTGCGCTCCTGTGGAGGTGATTGAGCACCACCTTGCTGTCTGTCCTCGCGCGCGCCCGCTGCAGAAGGTCGGAAGCAAGCTCGGAGAGGCAGGAGTTCATCATGGAGGAAATCAGAAAGCTAGAGGCGGCAGGCTTGGTGAGAGGAGTACTCCATCCAACGTGGTTGGCCAATCCGGTAGTGGTGCGCAAGGCAAATGGGAAATGGAGGCTGTGTATTGATTACACAGACATCAATAAGGCCTGGCCCAAGGATCCTTTCCTGTTGCCGCACATTGATCAAATTGTTGACTCCACGGCTGGGTGTGACCTCTTGTCGTTCCTAGACGCCTACTCAGGATACCACCAGATCCTCATGACAAAGGAAGACGAGGAAAAGACAGCATTCATCACCCCATGTGGTACGTATTGCTTTTTACAGATGCCTTTCGGGTTGAAGAGTGCTGGCTCGACCTTTGCAAGAGCAGTCCAAATTGGTTTTGAGCCCCAGCTACATAGAAATATGGAAGCTTATATGGATGACATAGTGGTCAAAACCAAGGACAAAGGGACGCTCGTGCAAGATCTGGAGGAAACATTTGGGAACCTGCGCAAGATCAACCTCAAATTAAACCCTGAGAAGTGTGTCTTCATCGTCCCGTCCGGCAAGCTTCTCGGGTTCTTTGTGTCCCAGCGCAGGATTGAAGCAAACCCAGATAAGATACGGGCCATCGAGCAGATTGGGGCACCCAAATAGATGAAGGACGTGCGTCGGCTCACTGGCTGCGTTGCTTCCATGAGCCGGTTCATCTCCAAGTCCGCGGAGCGTGCCCTTCCTTTTTTCAAGATCTTAAAGAAAGCAGGGCCGATGGAGTGGACCCCAGAGGCCGAGGCAGCGCTGCAAGATTTGAAGAAATACCTCTCCTCTACCCCAGTGCTGGTTGCGCCCAGACCACAAGAACCATTGCTGCTTTATCTAGCGGCAACGAATCAGGTGGTTAGCGCCGCACTGGTGGCGCAGAGAGAGGTTGATGAGGAGAGACCAGCAGTGACATAGTCGACAGCTGGCGGGCCGGAACCCTCCCCGGCAGGGCTCAGCCTCGGCAAGGCTGAGCCCCCAGCAGGGTTCGGCCCCGGCAAGACTGGTGCCCGTGCGACGGGACCCACGCGACCAGGTGAAGAAGCGTAGAAGAAGAAAATGGTGCAGCACCCAGTTTACTTCGCCAACTCTCTTTTGCAGGGGGCTAGGTCGAGGTACTCAGGTTTGCAAAAGCTGCTCTTCGGCCTCCTTATGGCTTCGAGGAAGCTGTGCCATTACTTCCAAGCGCATGAGATCACGGTGGTCACCCGCCTCCCATTGCAACGGATACTGCATAACCCAGATGCAACGGGGAGGATCGTGGAATGGGCCCTGGAGCTGTCAAGCTTCGGTTTAAAGTTTGAAAGTACCTCGATGATTCAGAGCAGAGTCTTCAAAGTTTGTCGTAGAATGGACCTCGACGCCCGACGAAGAGGTACGAGAGACCACTCTCCCCGGAAAGGAAACAAGTCGCAACTGGATCATGTACTTTGATGGTGCCTTCTCGCTGCAAGGCGCCGGTGCTGGTGTGCTGCTTGTCGCACCCACCGGAGAGCACCTCAAGCACGTCGCCCGATGCGCTTCCCGGAGATGTCAACCAACAACACCGCCAGGTACGAGGGTTTGCTTGCCAATCTCAGGATCGCGGCGGACCTCGGGGTTAAAAAGCTCATCGTCAGGGGCGACTCACAACTCGTCGTCAGGCAGATCAACAAAGATTATCAAAGCCCGCTGATGGAAGCTACGAGATGAGGTGAGGAACCGAGGAACGCTTTGACGGTATACAAGCGAGCATGTCCTCGGGCGGAGAACGACATCGCCGACTACCACAAAGCGCCGCCCTCAAGCTACTTGTGGAACCAGGTACTTTTGTGCTTCAGTTAACTCAGCCATCCGTTGAGCCATCGACCGGGCAAAACAAGCGAAGGAAGCTAGGCCTGGGCAAGTATTTCCTCATCGAGCCACCGCAAAGATGTTGCTGCGGATGCCGATCTGCATGGGCGACCGACTGGCAGACCTCGTGTCGCGGCCGTGGAGGCGGCCGCCCGTCAGAGAAGAAATGCCTTTGGTCCTTGTCGCCGAGCCACGTGCTCCGCATGGGCACAACACACCGTCCGATTCCTTCAGAAGGGAGAGCTTCCTAAGGAGCAAGAAGAGGCGGAGAGAGTAGCCCGCCAGTCTGCCCTGTACCAGTTAGTTGATAACGAGCTATACAGAAGAAGACCGAATGGGGTGAAATTGAAGTGCATCTCCCGGGAGGAAGGACTAAAGCTGTTGGCAGAGATACATGGAGGCATATGTGGCTCCCACAAAGGGTCGAGGGCCCTTGCCGGCAAGGTTTTCCGGCAAGGTTTCTTCTGGCCCACCACCCTCCAGGATGCGACGGCACTAGTAACCAAGTGTGAAGCGTGCCAGTTCCATTCGAAGAAGCTCCATCAACCAGCTCAAGCCCTTCAAACTATCCCTCTCTCCTGGCCCTTCTCGGTGTGGGGGCTCGACATATTGGGCCCTTTCCCCTGCGCTGTCGGGGGCTTTGAGTACTTGTACGCTGCAATAGACAAGTTCACAAAGTGGCCAGAAGTGGAGGCAGTGATGAAGGTGACAGCGCAGTCAGCCGTCGAGTTCATCAAGGGACTAGTGTGCCATTTTGTGGTGCCCAACGGGATCATCACCGACAACGGCACATAGTTCGCAAGCCATGCCTTCATGCAATATGAGGGAGTCCCGGATTAGGGGGTGTCCGGATGGCCGGACTATAACCTTTGGCCGGACTCCTGGACTATGAAGATACAAGATTGAAGACTTCGTCCCGTGTCCGGATGGGACTTTCCTTGGCGTGGAAGGCAAGCTTGGCGATATGGATATGTAGATCTCCTCCCATTGTAACCGACTCTGTAACCCTAGCCCTCTCCAAAGGTCTATATAAACCAGAGGGTTTTAGTCCCAGAGGTCTAACAACAATCATACCATAGGCTAGCTTCTAGGTTTAGCCCTCCTATCTCGTGGTAGATCTACTCTTGTACTAACCATATCATCAATATTAATCAAGCAGGAGTAGGGTTTTACCTCCATCGAGAGGGCCCGAACCTGGGTAAATACATCGTGTCCCTTGTCTCCTGTTACCATCCGCCTAGACGCACAGTTCGGGACCACCTACCCGAGATCTGCCGGTTTTGACACCGACATTGGTGCTTTCATTGAGAGTTCCGCTGTGCCGTCGCCATCAGGAAGGATGCCTCATCCCGTCTTTAAAGACGGCACTGTTGCTAAAGGAGCTTTGGCTATCGGCCGCATTCTCCGGCCAGGCGGTTTTCTTATGACCGCATTGCTCGTCATTGCTACCGACGATGACTTCTGGGTCATCGAAAGCAATCTTCACGTCAACTCGGAACTCGCCGAGCAGTTAGATCAGATGGAGCTCTCTTCCTTAAATGAGCTCTTGGATCGCATCGCCGCCCTGGGAGTCGCTACAGACTACGATCAGATTGGGTCTAAACCCGATCCGAGAGAGATTAACTCTCCCCAGGTCACCCGTCACATTGCAGTGGTGGAGGAACAATGCGGCAAGCCTTCATCTATCTTAAGGACTAGTTATGTCCGTATTCCCGATCCCTCCAAGCCGGATACCCGCGGAGGGGAGGACGTCACTCAAGCCCTGAACCTAAAGTCAGGCAGCGGGCTAGATTCATTGGACAACATCCAAGAACCCAAGCTTCCGAGTTCGGAAACTCCTTGGCCTCTCGAAGTCTCAGGACAGGCGAGGTTCCGGATTTAATTCCACCCGCACACCCAAACATAAGCTATCTATCCCACATTCGCCAAGAGCCCGCAGAAACAAAGACACCATTATCGGGCCGATTCTCCCGGTCATGAACAGGATAAAGGATCGCCGCGAGGAGGATGCAATTTCATTCTTCGCAATAATTGCACGGACAGCGGAATCTCAACGCCATAAGTCGCCGTGAAATTACACGCTTAGCTGACTTGGGCGCCCATAGTACGAAAGTATCAGGCGATGGAAAGCGCTCGAAAACCAAAATAAAATTTTGGGACAATCCGCCCCAATACAACCCCAATTCAAATAAAAGGGTGCATTATCGCCAGCACCGGATTAAACGCCAAAAAGAAAAACCTCTATAGGGCATGGAACCGCATCGAGGGATGGCTCAATGGACCTCAGAAAATTCATAGTATGTAGGGCGCCACACCAACTCATAGCCTTAGAGCATGTTGGATACTCCGCAGGTGGCCGAAGTGGCTAAGAGCTTCTAACCCGTAATCCACAGAGCACCAGTCCAAGGATACCAAGACGGTATTAATAGTCTTCGAGACTTACGATCAAATAATATGCGAAACGAACACCCGCAGCCTTGCCGAAATCTACCAAGTAGCAATAACAAACCCATGGAGTGACACGACTATTACCTTTAATGCCAGTGATGAACCTAAATTCCGAACAGGCCGAGCACCAACCGCATTGGTCCTCGGCCTAGTAGTGGACGGCTTTCGCCGCTTTACCAAGGTACTCATGGACGGTGGCAGCGGATTGAACCTCATTTACGAGGAAACTCTTCAAAAATGGAAATAGATCGAGCCGCATTGAGCGAAGCAGCACAACCTTTAGAGGAATAATCCCCACCGGAAGCGCATCAGACGGGAAAAATCACATCGATGTGGTGTTCGCATGCCGGATAATTATAGGTCCGAGGAGGTCACGCCCAAGTGGCCCCATTCAGCAGCGGATACCACGCCTCGTTAGGGCGAGAGGCATTTACAATTTTTCAAGCTATACCCCATTACGGGTACATGAAGCTCAAAATGCCCGCCCAACAGAATCATCACTCTTGCCAAGGATCCGGACATAGCACTGCGTCAAAATAAGACAGCCAGACCGCCCTTGAGGCACTATCCAAGCCCTAGCGATCGAGGAACTGATCGCGCAAGGCCCACGGTGAACAGGACGACGCGATACTCGATAAAAGATCCAAGTCCACCTCTTTAAACCAGCGGATTAAATAGTCAAATTCCAAGTCCATCCAGCGGACCCTACAAAATGGCCTCCATCGGGTGCAATTAAACCCCGATGTAGACGCCAGACTACGAGAATTCCTATGCAAAAATTGGGACATTTTTGCTCGGCACCCTTCAGACATGCCAGAATCCCACGCCGGCCGGCCGAGCACAGCCTAAACATCCTAAAAGGATTCAAGCCACCAAGTAGGCTCCTTCAAGCTCCCAACCTAAGAGACAAGCCATGGAGAGGAGCTAGCTAAACCATCGAGGCCGATTCATCGAGATATAAAACATCTGGACTGGCTAGCAAACCTGGTGATGGTACCAAAGAAGGACAAATCCTGGCGCCTATGCGTCAATTTCAAGGACCTTAACAAGGCTTGCCCAAAGGATCCCTTCCTCCTCCCCCGCATCGATCAAATTATCGACGCTACCGCAGGACACGATTCATTGTGTTTCCCCAACAGGAGATACAGTTCAAAACGTACTCCAGATAATGTCTACGGACTTCAACAACGCAGCCGAATATGAGGCCCTTCTACATGGTCTCTGGATGGCAGTCTCCATGGGCATTCAACGCCTAGAGGTGCGCGATTCAACCGCGATATCCCAAATAAATGGAGACTTTGATGCCAAGGATCCAAAATGGCAGCTTATCGCAACGCCGCCCTAAAAATGTCACTCGGTTCGAGGGGCCTCAATTTCACCATATAGCTCGGAAAATTATCAGCAGCAGACGCCTTGGCACGACATGCAAAGCCCGATGCCGCCCCCCCACAACATCTTCTTGAAGAGGCTGTTAAAGCCATCCGTATATGGGAAGGGAATCAGAAATAACAGCCCGACCCAACCGCACTACCCGACAATCAACATTCTCGACACAACAGAGGCCCCGCCAACGAAGTAACATCTTCAGCCCACGTAATAATGGCGTCATTGCCCCTGCGGACGTAATCCATTCCTAGCCTACCTAACCAGCAGGAACTTCCCGAGGACCAAAACGAGGCACGCTGCATAGTGCGGCGATCTAAAGCCTATAAAGTCCATGAGGGAGAGCTTTATAAGAAAAGCACCACCGAGTCCTTCAAAGGTGTATCTCCAAGAGGAAGGGCGAATCTTCTAGCTGAAATTCATGCCGACTCAAGCGGGCACCACGCCGCAGCCCGGCCCTTGTAAGCAAGGCCTTCCGACAGGATTTTATTGGCCGACGGCTTGGGCAGATGCTCAGACTTAGTCCAACGATGCGTCGGTTGCCGCCTCTTTGCTAACCAAAGCCATATGCCACCCACCGCCTCCAAACTATACCCATCACCTAGCCCTTCGGGTCCGGGGCTTGACATGGTTGGACCCCTTAAAGGAGGAACCCACAAGCAAAAATACCTACTGGTCATGGTGGATAAATTCACCAAATGGATAGAGGCCAAGCTCGTTAAGATGGCCGAATCGACCGTGATAGACTTCATATCGTGGGTCGATACATCGTTACGGCGTCCCCACAAGACCATCACCGATAACGGCACGAACTTTACGGCCGACGAGGTCAAACTCGTGCAAAACATGGGCATCAAGCTCGACTATGCTTCAGTCTATCGCCCACAAACTAACGGTCAAGTCGAAGCGAGCAAATGGTCTAATCATGAGCGCATCAAACCCAGATTAGTGTGGTCCTCAAGGAATCTAACACGACCGGTAGAGGAGCTCGACCAGACTGGGGCTGCGGATCACGCCTAATCGCACCACCAGATACACACCATTCTTTATGGTATACGGCGTAGAGGCGGTTCTGCCCTGCGACATAATTCATGACTCACCTCACGTGCGCATGTACGAATAAAGAGAAGCCGAACTCGATTGGCAGGACAGTTTGGACGCCTTGGAGGAGGAGCGTGACGTGGCAAAACCCCGTTCTACATTTTATCAAAAGCAGGCTCGAAGATACCAAAGCAGAGAAGTACGGGCCAAAACTTACAATGTTAGCGAGTTAGTTCTACGCCTGCCGGACAAGAAAAAGGACAAAATCAAGCCCAAATGGGAAGGTCCCTTCATTATTGACCAAGTCCTGACTGGTGGAGCGTACCGTCTGCGAGATGCATCGGATAACTGACTCGAGCCGAACCCATGGAACGCAGCCCGCCTCAAGATTCTACGCCTAGCGCTGACTCGTGTTCGCCTCCTTCCTCTCGCCTATTTTTTACACATTAGTTGCCTTTATTTCTCTCCTCTCCTACTTTTCTCTTACAGATTTAATGGCCTGCTCGCGCCTTTGTTCTCACACAATTGACGACTATCCGCACTCATTATATTCGGGGCTTCTTTAATGAAGTTTATTTATATGGGCTTCATGCCCAACACATGTGTCACACTTCCGCATGTACCTTTTATTCACCATTATATGCATCGATATGACTTAAGTTTTGGCCAAGCTGGGTTGCTCGGCCTCGTGCTTACCCCACGCTCCCATTGTTCGGCTAGGCGGTAAAGGAGCACCTCTGATTGTTATCGCCAGTCACCGGATGTGTACCTCAGATCGATGAAGCCGAAAGCTAGCGTTTTAAGGGAATATTTGGTCGGTGAACTAAAGATGATTTCTCACTTGTTTATTTATCCGCCTCAGATGCTTTTTTTGCTTTTTTCAGTCCGACATGGACTTTAGGGCATGCCTCCTGTGGAAAGGAACCCCTAACGGAACTATTCTCCCCGAAGATGTTTCTTACTAACCATGTAATATAACATAACTAGTTGGGCACTTGTCCGTTCAAGCATTAATGACCCCTACGCCTGGTCTCCACGCATGCCCCGGTTCTACATAACCGAGAGGGTATTCGACACACTTTGGACTATCGGGTCCCGAGGTTGAAGAGAAAAGGTCCGCCATGACAAACGATCTACAATCCAGCTAGAAGGCATTTTTACATGTCATCTTAAATTACATAGTCAATTTGACGGGTATATTCTCTTCAATCACCATCCAATGTGCCATCTAGTTTACAAATCCTGTTGGGAATATTTATGCCAACTCTACCTGGCCGCACACTAAGCTCACAGGATATCCTTCCCATCGGGCCCCACAGTCCCACTCGCCATGTGGTTTGGGTCAGCCTCGTACCGCTGCCTTCACCATGGCCAGCCTCCGGCGCTTTGACGGCAGGCCGATATCTTCCATAATCGGAAGCGCCATCAAGGCCCCTTAAGCTCTCTTCGCAAGCTCTCCAAGGCCTTTGGGCATGGAGACAGATGGCCACAAGGCTCGGGCGATGTTTTCATTACCCGCCAACTCGCTCGGCAGCTTGTAAGAGCTCGAAGAAGGTCTCCAGAGAACCGGCATTTCTCCGCAGACTAATTCGTGAGCATACCTACGCATATAACTCGTTAGTCGACTTCCTCGCCAACTTTTTTCAAAGTTCGCTCAAGCACTTATTAAACATGTCGCGTCGAAGCCGCCGATTCTTCTTAACAGAGTCCGGCTGCTGGGCACGAACATCCTTTAGTTCCTCGCCCAGCTGGGTGTTGGCATCTTGGAAATTATTCTTCTCCCGCCTCACCTTCGTAGCACGCCTCGCCGCCTTAACCGTGCAAGAGTTGTTGCTTGTCCGATCTACTCCGCGCCATCCGCAATGTTATTGTCGGATTTGCACACATGCCACACTTCACAACATACTTATCTTCAAGCATATATTACCGTAGGGGTCTCTTGGCCTCCCTCGCCACGGCTAGTGCGGCCTCAAGTTGGGCTTTGCACTCTTCCAGCCTCCCGGGACAGTTGGGTATTCTTTTCAGAAGATCCTCAGATAACAAATGATCCTTAAATCAGTTATTCTAACTGTTTCAAGTCTCGGGGCTAATGACATATATAACCATCAAATTTTCTCACCAGATGTCTTTCACATACTGCCCGTGGCTCGCTAGACCATTTTGAGCGGCATGGAGGCACGATCTCCCAAATTGAAGGCATCAAATGCCTCTTGGGAGAAACAAGCGCTATGGAAGAACCGTCCCGGGCGCCTGGATTCATGGCACTCCCACCTCGAATTGGTGAAGGACAGTCTGTCAAGATCCTCTCGTCGGAGGAGCACCCGACGATGCCTCGTGGTTTGCCTCGCTTCGACTGGCTTTGAGCCGGGCTGCAAAGGCGCGATTAGCAACCTCTCCGGATATAGTCCCGCGAGCCCTCTTTTTCCTAAAAGAGCACGGGCGTTAGTATGCATCACAAGAATAATACTTGAATAAGGCGGCGCGCCTTCTGCATGCCGGTGCCTCGACCCGACTGCGGTCTCTTTAGCCTGCCCGCCCTCGGGTCCTTTCTTGGCTAGTCGCCGCAGGCTCGGCAATCCGCCTCGAGATCCTCCCCGCTAAACACCATTGGTATACCGTGATCAAAATAAGCACGGACGGTCATCTTTGAAGTATCGACTTCGGTCTCGCCATTTGTGAGGCGGGAGCAGTCCAGATAATCGGCTGTAATAGCCACCAAGGCATTGTCGATGCTCAGTTGGTAAAATACCCCATCGATCAGCTCCACGGATATGTCTGGATCCTCTTGGGAGGCCGGATCGAGGGACCGTTCCAGATCCTTGAGTTGTGGAGGAAGGCTGTTTATATCCTTTACGGCCCGGCGCAATTCCTGCGTCGAAATCACAAGATGAGATACTTAACCATGGGAATATGGAACGGATGTGCAAAAAGAAGTGTCCGCTTACCCAGCTTGGAGGATTGTACATAGAAAATCCGCCCCGTGGGTTGACACAGAGAAATTCCTCCTCTTCTCCCTTGTACAAAGCGGACAAGATCTTTATTAGAGCGGCAACCGATTCCGGCCCCTTACGGCCGCACCGGGTGGCGTCGTCCTCCCCGTTGAAGTCTCACATGGGTTGGCCTCTATACTGAAGCGGCTGCACCCCCCGCATAATGCATGTGGCCATGACCTCGATCATGGTCAGTCCGGAATGAGCTAACAACCTTATCCGGCTCATTAGGTAAAGGACATCCTTGTCATTTTCCTTCTGAGGGCTCCGTGGACGCCAGCTTAGGCGCTTCTTCAAAGGAGCATTATCGAACTCAGGGAGGCCGATCCGAACAGGGTCCGGCAGGGGGACATCTTCTATATAAAACCATTCTGAAGGCTAGTCTTGGACGCCTTCTTTGGGGTTCCGGATAGATATCCGGTCCCGGCGATGCGCCATAGTTCGGCTCCGCCCACTTGGAGCGCAATATTCACAAGGAGCCAGACACTATTCAACAGGTACACGGAATTTGGAGAAGAACCTGCCTTGCAATGCCGAAGACAATCTGCGAGCCGGACTCGCTGTCATTGAAGCCTGGTTTGGGGGCTACTGAGGGAGTCCTGGATTAGGGGGTGTCCGGATGGCCGGACTCCTGGACTATAAAGATACAAGATTGAAGACTTCGTCCCGTGTCCGGATGGGACTTTCCTTGGCGTGGATGGCAAGCTTGGCGATACGGATATGTAGATCTCCTCCCATTGTAACCGACTATGTGTAACCCTAGCCCTCTCTAGTGTCTATATAAACCGGAGGGTTTTAGTCCGTAGGACGAACAACAATCATACCATAGGCTAGCTTCTAGGGTTTAGCCTCTCTGATCTCGTGGTAGATCTACTCTTGTACTAACCATATCATCAATATTAATCAAGCAGGAGTAGGGTTTTACCTCCATCGAGAGGGCCCGAACCTGGGTAAAAACATCGTGTCCCTTGTCTCCTGTTACCATCCGCCTAGATGCACACTTCGGGACCCCCTACCCGAGATCCGCCGGTTTTGACACCGACACAATACATTGAGGATCTCGGCAGCAAGGTCTGTTTTGCTTCTGTGGCACATCCACGGAGCAACGGCCAAGCGGAGAGAGAAAATGCTGAAGTCCTGTGAGGCTTAAGAACGAAGACTTTCGACAGGCTGCGCAAGAATGGAAGGCGCTGGATTGATGAGTTGCCGGCGGTTCTTTGGTCGATCAGAATGACGCCAAATCGAGCCACCGGCCAGACACCCTTTGCCCTGGTTTACGGGGCAGAAGCAATTCTCCCCACGGAACTCTTATACGGGTCACCTCGAGTGCTCACTTATGATGAGCTTGAGCAAGAGCAATTGCGGCAAGATGACGCGACGCTCCTTGAGGAAGATTGTCTCCGGGCGGTCAGGAGAGCAAGCACGCTACCAAAGAAGCCTTTGCGCCGCTACCATAGCCGCAGGGTTCATGCCCGGAGCTTTGAGGAAGGCGACCTTGTTCTTCGGTATCTTCAGTCGGCCAAGAATTACAATAAGTTGACGCCGAAGTGGGAAGGCCCTTATCGGGTAACACGAGTCACCAAGCCCGGCGCAGTCCGGCTGGAGACCGAAGATGCCATTCCAGTGAGCAACTCACGGAACATCGAGCATCTTCGCAAGAAGTTTTACCCAAAGGCGCTGCTGCCGGCCTCCCGCAAGACACTCCTTTTGTACAAGCCTTGCCGGCAAGGCATGTAACCCTTGTGCAAAGCCAGCGCAGACCCCGAGCATAATAAACGGCGTTTCGCGCCTAAGTTATTGCATGCATGCTAGGTTGAGTCTCTTCCTTGGTTAGGGTTGATAGTGCTTAGCGGCGCTAACCCTCAGCTTAGAGGTCGAAAAGGCTCTCTCGTTCTTCTCTCGTCTTCTTTGGTTCGCAGGCACGTAAGTATTCTTGCCGAGCTGTTTTGGGAGAAAGGGAATGTATCGGCGCTCGGCCTCGCAAGCCAGAGTTGCCGGGGGCTGCAAGAACAAGGATTCCTCCGTGGCAAGCCAAGATCGCCGGGGGCTGCAGATCCAGATAAGTCCTTTATCCTCTATCATGCATTTCGTTATGGACTAGGATACGTGAAACCCCGTTCTATCTCTAAGCTACAGTGCTCCCCCTTTTCGGCACCCAAGGATTATCCCCTGGGTCTGGATTTGGTCGTAGCCGCGGCAGCAAAGAGAAGGAACGGGGGGCCTAAGCCCACCTCATCCCTGCCTCCGCCAAGAGCGCGAGAAAGGTCGAGCGAAGTGGGGAAACGGCAAGGCCTGTTGCCGGGCGAGAAAACGTTTGTCTTAAAGATAACAAGGATTCACTCCTTGTCGTGGGTTCCTCCCGCGAACGAAAATCCCGGCAAGCATCCCTTTTCCATTAAAAAACATCCCATACAGGTAGAGTTCATACGAAATGAAAAACATGAGCAATGGGATTACAAGCTTTAAATTCTACTAAGGACCGAAGGCTTACAAACTAAAAAGAGATAAGGTGCCCGTAATCCCTTTCTTGTCCCTCTCCTCAAGAAATGGAACAAGAAAAGCAGGAGGGCAAAAGGGGCACCTAGGCGAAGCATGGTGGCGTAAGACACCAAGAGAACATCTTGGTGGCCGTCCAAGGGCTGGATGGTGATGGCAGCGCTGGAGGCGGAGCTTGAAGACGAGGCGGTAGGACGTCGGTGCTCACAGATTTCGACTTGACGGCCTTGCCGCCGCCTCTTCCTCTTCCGCAGCCTCCCAACGCCAACTACCAAGGAGACGACCCGAGAAGTTCAAGGAGCCGGCGACACGGATGATGGGGTCACCGGTGCCACTCGGAGCGGTGACCGACGCCTAGTCGGACCCGTCATCCTGCCGCCCGCTGCCCTCGTCGTCGCTGCCGTTGTCTTCCTCACTCGCTTGAGGAGGAATCTTCATCATCGGAGGAGATCTCTATGCAGCATCTCACGCGGGTCCCGAAGTGCCCAAAGATCTTGATGGAGAGGAGGCCGCCGTCCATCAGTTTGAAAAGGAGAGGGAGCCCATCCGTCAAGCTGTGGAGGCGAGCGAAGGTCTTCCACCCTCGGTGAAGATACATGACGTGAGGGGCGGGGAACTCGACATCGACCCATGTGCCGCTGTTCCCACAACCCCTCATGTGCAGCCGCAGCGCTTGCGGCGGATCCAGCTCCATATCTCTAGAGGCAAAGGTGACGGCGCGGTGGATGGCGCAGCCTGACGAAGAATTCACAGGGGTTGTCCCCGGCGTGGCCCTCCATCGGAGGAGAGGCTGCTGGGGGAGGCGAGGCCAATCTGCCGCCCCGTCCTCCTCTCCCTCGAGCACCGCGGCGGCCTCGACCTCGCCCCTCCCCCTCCCTCTAGGGGACGGCTCCGCCGCTACGAGCTCTTGGGGAGGAGCGATGCGCTGTGTGGCAGAAACCCTCGCCGCCACCGATGAAGCGTCGCCACGCCCCCCTCGCCATGGCAGGAGAAGAAAGGAAGCAGGAATGGAGAGAGCCGGACGGTGAAAGATTGAGGGGCACCGCTCCTCCTGCTTCCCTCTTTATAAAGGGGCGGGTGAGGGAGTCCTGGATTAGGGGTATCTGCATATCCGGACCGTGTACACGTCCGGACTATTGAAGCGGAAGATACGAGACTCAAGACTTCGCCCGTGTCCGGATGTGGGACTTTCCTTGGCGTGGAAGGCAAGCTTACGATCCGGATATTATATTTCCTTCCTTGTAACCGACTCCATGTAAATTCCTAGCCCTCTCCGGTGCCTATATAAACCGGAGAGGTTGGTCCTAGAAGGCCGATCACAAGTACATTCATACCATCATAGGCTAGCTCTAGGGTTTAGCCTCTACGATCTCGTGGTAGATCTACTCTTGTACTACCCATACCATCAATATTAATCAAGCAGAAGTAGGATTTTACCTCCATCGAGAGGGCCCAACCTGGTAAACACGTGGTCTCTTGCTTCCCGTTACCATCAGCTTTGACGCATAGATCGGGACCCCACCGAGATCCGCCGGTTTTGACATCGACATTGGTGCTTTCATTGAGATTTCCGTGGTCGCATTGCCGCTCGATGGCTCCTTCAATCATCATTCAACGACAATCGCCCAGTATGCAGACTTTTCTCCGGACATCTTCGTGGTTCGTGGCTTCGCACTCCGGCCAACTCGCTGGCCATTCGGAGAAAATCGAGAAGCTACGCCTGCCACCGTGTCAGGTTCTAAACCTGAACTACACGGCGACATCCGCGGAGATCGACCTTCGACGGATTTGGGCCTCGTGCAGGAGCACCGGACAGTCACGACGAGCATGGCTTAGACCTGCCGTCAGACGAAGCACGGGGTATCATCCCCGATCAGTCTCGACCTAGACCGAGCAGATCAAGGCCGCCGAGGGCGGAGGGGGTGGACCCCGCCCTGTGTCGCACACTCATCGGCGGTGGAGCCAAACACGGGCCTTACCCCTATAGTGTCCTTTGAATCCAGACCCCCGGATTCGTATCCGGACGTTGGTTCCGGTCCGCACACTCCCAAGCTCGTTGGGCCAGGATGGGCTCCGGTAATGGAGTTCACCATCAATATCTTTCAAAGACTCGCCTTTGGCGACATGTCGACTCATTAAAGTCTCTCTCTTTGTCAGAGTCTCTTCAACTATGTCCGCTCGAGTGGGAGGCGCGACGACGGCGAATTCGCTGCCCACCCACCACCCACTTTATTGCCACGTCGATGACTTAACCGAGGTAATCGAACTTCGACCGAAAACATCGACGGTATGGACGACGATGCAGAGAAGAACATGAACCACCGACACCGGGCGGCGACAGCCACGCTTTCTTATGATATATATATGGTGGACAATTCAAAGGAAACAAATGGCGGCGAGGCAGCGGAGGATAATCCTCAGGAAAGTAAAGTATGGGCGTCTGTCCGCGACCGATCCGAGCCCCGCAATAGGAATACTGGCCCGGTCGAAAAACAACTGATGGCAACCAAGATGAATATGACCCTAGTTGGCGTGTTTTCCATAAGGCCGCCTGGCTACTATGGGATACTTGGAGAGGGACAACTATACGCTCCGGGATGAGGCAAGCCTCGGCAAGAACGAACGACTAATTCGCACACCAAGATCCAATGGAACAAGCTCGCTTCGAAGCGATGGCTTCAGGCTACGGCAAAAGCCCGCAAAAGGAAGCAACAGCAGCTCAAGGCTGACTAAGACTCGGTGCAGGATGATGGACCAAGGTCCCAGGCCATCGAAAAGATATGGACGTGACCGCCCCGATAAAAGTGAGGGAGTCCTGGACTAGGGGGTGTCCGAATAGCCGAACTATCATCACGGCCGGACTCCAAGACTATGAAGATACAAGATTGAAGACTTCGGCCCCTGTCCGGATGGGACTTTCCTTGGCGTGGAAGGCAAGCTTGGCGATACGGATTTGTAGATCTCCTACCATTGTAACCCACTCGGTAACCCTAACCTATCCGGTGTCTATATAAACCGGAGGGTTTTAGTCCCAGAGATCTAACAACAATCATACCATAGGCTAGCATCTAGGGTTTAGCCTCCGATCTCGTGGTAGATCTACTCTTGTACTACCCATATCATCAATATTAATCAAGCAGGATTAGGTATTACCTCCATCGAGAGGGCCCGAACTTGGGTAAAAACATCGTGTCCCTTATCTCCCGTTACCATCCGCCTAGACGCACAGCTCGACCCTCTACCCAAGATCCTACGGTTTTGACAATCGACATTGGTGCTTTCATTGAGAGTTCTTCCGTCGCCACCTATAGGTCCTTCGATCATCAATAACGACGCTGTCCAGGTGAGACTTTTCTCCCTGACAGATCTTCAGATTCGGGCGGCTTTGCAATCGCGGGCCAATTTGCTCGCCATCCGGAGCAGATCGAAGCTACGCCCTGGTCATGTCAGATTTGAAGTTTGAACTATACGGCCGATGTCCGCGGAGACTTGATCTTCGACGGATTCGAGCCATACCGAGCGCAGGCCAGATCGTCTCGATGGGTATGATCTAGCTCTGCCGCCAACAGTGCCCTGGAGGCCGCATCAAAGATCCGCTTCCGACCTTAATCCGGAGCCGATTCGCCGATCGAGGACGGTTGGTTGGACACCGCCCCGGGGGCTGAAATCTCTACGAAGATCGAGCCGAACACCCTCCCTGTCCTTTGCGAAGCTCGTGACTCCAAGGTGCCGGACTCTTCTCCGGACTCCGAACCCTCCGCGCCCCTGCCAATCGAATCCGATTGGGCACCGGTCATGGAGTTCACTGCCGCAAACATCTTTCAACACTCGCCCTTTGGTGATATCCTGAACTCACTAAAGTCTCTCTCTTTATCCGGAGAGCCCGCCGGACTCACGGATGTGGGAAGGTTGGGATGCGGACGACGAAGAAATTCAACGCCCACCCACCACCCACTTTGTAGCCACCGCCGATACGATTTAACCGCCATGCTCGACTTCGATTCAAGACATCGACGATACGGACGACGATGCCGTGAGATTTACTCAAGACCCAAGCGCCACAGGCATCGGAAGGCCACCTCATCATACGACATATACATGGTGGACATCCCAAAAGATGGGAATGGCGATGGAACGGCGGAGGATGACCCTCCAAGAAACAACCCAAACGCCGGCGACGGGTGGCGCCGCTCTAAATCCCGCCATAGTAAAACGGTGATTCCGCACGGGAGACAATAACACGGACAAAGTGTTGAAGACAACCCCTCCGGCCAGGACTCCAGCGGGAGGAGGGAGAAGTAAGTCCGCACGACAAGGCAGCGTAAAGAGAGGTCGAGGACGATAATTATGCGCCTCCCTCCGAAGATGAGGCAAGCCTCGACGACATTTAATTTGTCGTGCCCGAGGATCCCACCAACAGGAGCGCTTTCAAACGCAGGCTTATGGCCACGGCAAGCAGCCTCAAGAAAGCAGCAGCAGCTTAGAGCTGACTAAGACCCGCTAGTCGACAGATGGACTCAAGTCCTCGCACCAAGAGTATGAACTCAACGCCTCCAAAAGCTACTCCCAAACGCAGGCCGCTGCCTCGATCAGAGGAGGAAGGACCCAAGTCACCAGCGCATGACATGACAGACTGCCACCCTGCGGGTCACATGCAGAAGCCTCTCGCCCTCCGCGCAAGCCACACCCCAACGCCGCTCAAAAGTACCAAGGCATGGGAAAACGCTACCGGACTTGCGAGATATATTGGAGGATAAGGCAAAACATACAAGATCGATCTATGGATCGCGGTGCCCAACGACTCGGGATGATTACCGCCGCACCGGATACAAAGAAACCGCCGGCCGAACACGAGACAAAGCTCATATGAGCTACGCCGTGATATAGCCCAATACTGAGGCGCCAAGACACCCACTATGCTTCACAGATGAAGTAATGGATCATCAAATCCCCGAGGGCTTCAAACCCGTAAACATCGAATCATACGATGGTACCACAGATCCTGCGGTCTGGATCGAGGACTATCTCCTCCACATCTACATGGCCCGCGGTGATGATATACATGCCATCAAATACCTCCCACTCAAGCTTAAAGGACCAACTCAGCATTGGCTCAACAGCTTGCCAGCAGAATCAATTGGTTGTTGGGAGGACCCGAAGCCGCATTCCTTGATAACTTCTGGGGCACATATGTGCGACCACCGAACCGACATGACCTTAGCCATATAATTTAGCAGCGGAAGAATCGCCGCATAATTCCTCGACACGGTTCCTAACAAAGAAAAATCAAATAGTTGATCGTCCGGATGCAGAGGCCCTTGCAGCCTTCAAACATGACATCCATGATTTAATGGCTTGCCCGGCACCTAGGACAGAAAAGCCAAATCCATGGCAGCCCTCACAACACTCATGACCCGCTTTTGTGCGGGAGAAGATAGCTGGCTAGCTCGAAGCAACAACTTGGCCAAACACCCTGATAGTTCGGATACCAAGGACAGCAATGGCAGGTCGCATTGCAACAAGAACAAGCGCCACATTAACGGCGATAATGCTGAAGATACGCCGCCAATGCCGGATTCGGAGGCTCTAAACCCGTCGGGGAAGAAGCCATTCAAAAGAAATACCTGTGGCCCGCCCAACTTGGACCGAATACTCGATCACGCAGCCGATACATGGCACCCTAAAAACCAGCCAATCACACCAACAGGAATTGTTGCGTGTTCAAACAAGGAGCAAGCTAAGTGTCGAACTCAATGACAAGGGGCTGCATAGCGATGACGAGGAAGAGCCCGCCGCCGAACAATAGAGGATGATGGGCTTTTCCCCACAAGTGCGGATGGTGAACATGATATACGCAACCCATATACCCAAAAGGGAGCGGAAGCGTGCACTAAGGGACGTATATGCGATGGAGCCAGTTGCCCCGAAGTTCAACCCATGGTCTTCTTGCCCGATCACCTTCGATCGAAGGGACCACCCCACTAGCATCCGCCACGGCGGTTTTGCCGCATTGGTCCTTGACCCAATTATTGACGGATTTCACCTCACCGTAGTCCTCGATGGACGGGCGGTAGCAGCCTGAACTCGCTTTATCGTGGATACAAAGGCGCAAAATGGGCATAGACCCTCAAGGATTAAACCTACAAAGACGACCTTTAAAGGCGTCATACCGTGTAGAGGCCAATTTTACAGGCTCGATTACACTCAAGTGGTCTTGGATCCCGGATAACTTCCAAGCGTAAGAGTTAATCTTTGACATAGTCCCGTTCATGGCTATCATGCACTCAGCCGGACGAACCGCATTTGCAAAGTTCAATGCGGTGCCGCACTACGCATACCTCAAGCTCAAGATGCCAGGCCCTCGAGGAGTAATCACGGTCAATGGAAACACCGAACGCTCTCTCCGAACGGAGGAGCACACGGCGGCCCTCACGACGAAGGTGCAAAGCAGCCTCTCACAGCAATTCTCGAGTCCGCCATTAAACGTCCTGACACCGCTGCGCCGGAGTAACCTACAACAAGACCGCCCGCACGATCCAAGCATGCGTAGTAA
Organism: Aegilops longissima; assembly: GCA_021605205.1. NCBI lineage: Eukaryota > Viridiplantae > Streptophyta > Magnoliopsida > Poales > Poaceae > Aegilops > Aegilops longissima. Next base: position 578,889,256 of record CM038681.1, read on the forward strand.
TCCGCCCCAACCCCAGCCCTCGCGGAAATTGGCGGTCAGTACTACGCTGCACATAACTATGCTCGGAGATACCATGGACATAAGGAGGGGCACGACCACTGACGCCATGCCGTATGTGGCTCAACCGCACTGTGGCTCCGACAGTCATTCTTTTCTTTTTTCTTTTTCTTTTTTTACTTTCAGACTCCGTTTTCCGTAAGTCCCGTCCGACTAGAATCGCCAACTCATGATGCAACAGCCAGGAAAGCGTAGCTACGCCGAGTGTTCGTGTGGTCTCTATTACGAGCATTATACCTGTTTTACATACCATCCCGCAGCTTACCCTCGAGGGGGACATGTTAAATAGTCCCATCCCTTGCTTATCGCACTATTTGTATCGCTCGCTTTTATTTGCAGTTTCTTTTTAATAACCAATATATAGCTCTTGCCTATTATTGCATTCTTTCCTATTTTATATGTTCATTTATGACATTGTTGTCATCGCATTTTGGTACGGCCAATACACCAGGGCTTAAGTACCCCAAAATTATGGTGTGATAAGTCCGAACACTTTCACAAGTGCGGCACCCGAACTTATAGCATTATATGCATCGGCTCGAATCATGTCTTGGGTCAATAGTTGGGTTTGCCTGCTCCTATGTTTTGGTACCTTACGCTCATTATATCGGCTAAGGTAGCACCAGGAGAACCACCTGCGATTGTGCTCGTTGAGCTGGGTTGAGCACCTCGCTGGAGAAAGCTAAAACTGACCATCATGATAGGGCGAGAGCCGATCGCTGTTCGAGAGGTTTTTCGGGTCCCTAAAGACTTATGCCGCTTAGAGCGTGGAACCGAATTGTCCGCCAAGGCGTTGATAGCGCCCCGAACTCGGTCTTCCAAATACTAGGGGCTTCACGAAATTTAAAATTATAGAATTCTATGGCTAAGTGAGAGTGTTCAAGCATTATAAGTCCGGTTGCCTTGTTACGTTGCGTTGGCGCCTCCTCGATGGACCCAAGAATGGGAACAAGAGCGCCAAGTTTATCCCGAACACCCCAACACTCGTGGCATGAGGGGCTGAAGCCAACGACTTGCCATCTCTCAAATTTGATAAACGGCCGCACAGAAGGTAATATTTTAAATTAACAAAGCGTTGCTTAGCGCATATGAACAAGTTTTCAGCGTACATGATAACAAATCGAGTCTATTCAAAATTACATCTTTGGAGCACTCATCCGCTATACGGCGGCACCCTTCAGAGGCCCTCATAGTACATTTCGGGCGTACGATGCTCCTTGCCCTTCGGTGGCCCGTTCGTCACAAGCTTCTCCGCATCCAGCTTGCTCCAATGCACGTTAGCACGGGCAAGGGCCCGACGGGCACCTTCAATACAGACGGAGCGCTTGATGACTTCCATCCGTTGACAGGCGTCCACTAGCCGCCGCACTAGCCCAAAGTAGCTCCGGGGCATGGCTTCCAATGGCCACAGCCGAACTATGAGGCCCTCATGGCCTGTTCGGCGACCTTGTGGAGCTCGACCAGTGCTTGAGCTGGTCGCTTAGAAACACCGGATGTCCGCCTCGGCATCTCGACACCAGAACACCTTCTCCGTCGAGCTCCCTCCTTGGCGGCGGTAGAGCAGCGGCAGCATCGTATACACTACGGGCAGATCTGCGAATGCTCACGAGAGCTCCGAATCCGGGTAAGTAATAGGTAATTCATTTTCACATGCTTGCTTTGCATAAAGAAAGCCTTACCCCGCTATCTTCTTTAATGATTCAATTTCTTGGAGGCTTTTGGGCTTGGCCTTAGCGGCTTTGGCACTCTCAAGAGCCGAGGCGAGCTCGGACTCTCGAGTCTCGAGTCACGCTCCAAACTCGTGTTTTTACACGAGCCTGGAGCTCTTGCCGCTCCTCCGCCAGCTCGCCCCCTTCTCTCGCCCGTGCGCTGCAGCCGCTTTGTTTCGGGCCACGGACACGCTTCCTTGAGGTCGCCACCTCGCTCGTGGCCCTGCATTACCATGTTATTCCTGTTATTTTTGCAACCGAAACCTTTCTATAAGGTATTTCTTTAATAAGGTATTACTTACCTTCCTTGTCCTCAAGCTGCTTCTTGGCAAGGCCGAGCTCGTTCTCGGACCGCTCGAGGCTCTGCTTCAATGCATTGACCTCCATGCAAAGTCTGGCAGAGGTCAGCAAAGGCAGCCTGCATTCCCATATTGACATACTTATGTTAGACTCCTGCGTATATCTTTTTAGATCCTTAGTCCGGCTTTTCTTTCCGAACACCGAACTAAGCATCAGGGCTCTTGTCGATGCGGTAATATTTTTACATATTCTAAACTTACCTCAAAGCCTGTTAGAAGGCTCAAATGCAGGCTTGATCAGCCCGCTCTTGGCGGATCGAATCTTCTCGGATCACCACACTCATAATAAAGGCGGTGCTCCTCCTCGATGGGCCATTAGCGCCTCGAAGCTATCCGTGCCTCCCGGTTGGACGGAGACACCGCGTCTTACCCTTCCTCTGAAGGGACTGCTTGCGGACTCGGAACGCTGAAAGGTTCGGTATGGAGTCCGGGACGATGGGTCGAGCTTAGAGCCCCCGGGGTCTTGCTCCTCGAGCCTCCCGAGTCGGGAGGTTGCCTTGCGGCGCCTCCTGCGCCACCTCCTCTTGACCAGGCCCCTTGGGGCACCACCTCGGCGTCGTCCAGCGTGAGGCGAGGAGGCGTCGAAGTGAAGTACTCTCCATTTCCGGCGAACTCAGGGACCCGCTCGGCAAGCGGCGAACTCGCAAGGCGGGCTGCATGATTGTTCGGCATTAGAGAACACTATGCAAATAAAAAGCCATGGGTATCCGAACACTTACGATCTCGCGAGGGCTTGGCCCTTGTCGGCCACTCCTCCTCGTCGTTGTCGGCGTTGGTGGAAGAGTCCCGAGGAAGGGTCCTTCCTTCTTGGACCCTCCGGCCTCCCGGTTAGGCGGCCTTCCTTTTCCTCTCCTCCCCCGCTGGGGGAGAGGCTTCTTTTTCCTCCTCCTCGTTCTCAGGAGAAGATTCTGCTTCAGAATCTGACATCACCAGGGGTCGGGAGCTCCTTCGAGTTCCCGTTGCCTCCTTCTAGGCCTTCTTCTCCGGCACCACATGAGGAACCGGAGCCAGCAGCCCCGTCAATCGGGCGTCCGCTGGGTCTTCTAGCAAAGGAGCCGGACAGTTAATCTGTCCGGACGTCTTTAGCCAGTCCTGTCAAAGGTTAGGGAGTTTTAGATCCCACACAGAGTCAATCTATGAAAAACAAGAGTCCCATAAAGGGTAAAATAACTTACCTCGCTGGCTTGATGCTGCGAGCTGAATCCGCGATCTTCGGTAGAGGATGCGGGGGCTTCGGCGCCCTTGAACAGCACCTTCCAGGCATCTTCGTACATAGTGTCGAAGAGCCTTTTCCGAGTTGGGTGCTGTGCCGGATCGAACTCCCACAATTTGAAGGCCCATTGTTGGCATGGGAGAATCCGGCGGATGAGCATCACCTAGATTACGTTGACAAGCCTGAGATTCTTGTCCACCAGGTTTGGACGCATGTTTGGAGTCCGGATAGCTCAATCGAATTCCCCCACGTCAGGCCGTCTCTTTCCATGGCGAGCCGTGTGGGAAGCCAGATCTGAATTCGGGGCGCCGCCCATTTGGGGTCAGCGTGGCTCGGTGATATAGAACCACCCGATTGCCACCCCTTTATTGTCTCCACGAAGGAGCCCTCGAGCCATAGGACTTTGGCCATCTTGCCAACCATGGCGCCTCCGCACTCCGGCAATGACCGCCCACTACCTTCGTCGACATTGAAGATCTTCAGCCATAAGCGAAGTGGGGCTGGATCGAGAGGAAGGCCTCACACCACGATGATGAGCGCCGAGATGTTGAGGATGAAATTGGGCCAGGTCGTGGAAGTCCGGCCGTAGTAGAACATGAGCCCCTGGACAAATGGGTGAAGTGGAAAACCTAGTCCGCGGAGGAAGTGGGGGAGAAACACCACCCTCTCATGGGGCCTGGGGGTTGGAATGAGCTGCCCCGTGTCGGGCAGCCGGTGCGCGATGTTGCTAGACAAGTATCCGGCCTCCCGCAGCTTTGTGATGTGCCCCTCTGTGATGGAGGAGGCCATCCAACTGCCTCCCGCTCCGGACATAATTGGAGAAGGTTGAGGTGGGATGTGCGGACTTGCGCGCTGGAGCTCTTGTGCGCGGAAATGGATGAGCAAAGGAGGAAGAAGGCGTAGGTGAAAAGGTGGATCCTTATCCCCTTATATGGACGGACGAAGCTATGCGTCCACCACCAGCCTGGTAAAACTTGCTCATCTCCCAAGCGCCGTAATAAATGGCGCGGACGGGTTACCCATGTCCGTATTGATGAGAATCCCGGAATAAGGGGGCATGATCTCCGCTTTGATAAGACGAGCCAAGGAAACCGCCTCGCTAAACACGCTAAGGTGGAACAGTAAAAAACGATTCATATGAAGGCCTGGCCATGGTCTGATGTCATGCCGCTGAATCGTCGGTGAGATCTGTGCAAAGTTATTCTCTCTACGGTGGTATGTGGAACTTATTTTGCGAGCGGACACTATCCTTGTGTTCAAAACCTTCTATGAAGTATTCAGAGGAGGAACCCGCCTTGCAATGCGAAGACAATATCGCGCCGGACTCGTCGTCATTGAAGCTTGGTTGAGGGCTATTGAGGAGTCTGGACTAGGGGTGTCCGGATAGCGAACTATCATCACGGCGGACTCCAAGACTATGAAGATACAAGATTGAAGACTTCGTCCGTGTCCGGATGGGACTTTCCTTGGCGTGGAAGGCAATCTTGGCGACACGGATATGTAGATCTCCTACCATTGTAACGACGACTGTGTAACCCTAACCTATCCGGTGTCTATATAAACCGGAGAGTTTTAGTCCGTGAGGGCGAACAACAATCATACCATAGGCTAGCTTCTAGGGTTTAGCCTCTCACGATCTCGTGGTAGATCTACTCTTGTACTACCCATATCATCAATATTAATCAAGCAGGAGTAGGGTATTACCTCCATCGAGAGGGCCCGAACCTGGGTAAAAACATCGTGTCCCTTGTCTCCTGTTACCATCCGCCTAGACGCACAGTTCGGGACCCCCTACCCGAGATCCGCCGGTTTTGACACCGACAAAAAGGCACAACCAGCCAACCCAACCTAAACAGGAGAACTCAAGGCGCATGCCCCGACGTCAACACGCCACTACGGTCCAAAACAACGCGAAGGACACAAGAAGAAGCATACTCAAGCCCCGGCGCAACGGTCTTAAGCGTCCAGTCAGGAAAGCTGGTGCTAACTCCAGCAACTCCCAGTCCGGTCAACGGACAAAGAAGAGCTCAGACCTATACGGCCCGAGCTACACACTAGATCAACCGTGCGATATTCATGGGACCCCTAGAAGGACGGCAAAGCATACCAATAGAGAATGCCGGATCCTCAAAGCAAAACGGTTGGCCGCGTGCTGGAAACAATGAAGGGAGACTTCTAGTCAGGATATCCCCCCCCCCTCCATAGCATATATGTACGGCCGCTCCCCCCAGACCGCGCTAACTACTGCAACTCAGTTGCAGTACCTAAGGACATAGAAAACTAGGGGCTCCACAATGCATAAAACCCCCGCAGGTGGGAAATCACCAACAACATCTCTTCAAAGATGCTGGGAGCAAAGGCCAAGTTTTTCTGGCCCATCACTCTAAACGGTTGTCTTCAGATCACCAAACAAATACTACGCCAAAAGAATAAATCTTCGGCACCTCCCCACCATGCGGTAATTTACCGTAGGCTAACGGGACGAACCACGTTGGCTGGATCCGGCGTGGTAAATAACTCAGGCCAACACCATGTGATGTAATCACACCTATGGGCAAGGCCGGACCCCGCCCTCGGGGCGGATATCATACAGCCGCCGAAGTAGCGTGTCACGCACGCCTATCAAGATTTCGATATGACATACGACTATCCGGACACCAGTTGAGGAGTCCGCGCTACCCACCGGTATGACGGCTGGGTTTACCAGGGCCCGATCAGGAGCCCTCGGACCAACCACAAACGGACGCTCGGCTACCTCCGAGTATTTGCCTTACGAACTAAACTTTGATGCAGAACAGGATAGGTGACGTGGAATCGGCCAGGACACACAAGGAGCCCCCCCTAAAAGAAGGCAGTCCAGATTCACTTTTGACCCACTGACAAACTCCCTTCAGTCCGGCCATCACAGGTTCCGCCAAAAACACCTCTTTTCATACTCATACATCGTACTTATATGCATAGACATATCATTTTGCTACAATATGTAGACCTAAATAACACTTACTGGTCGTCGCTATTCATCGACACCCCGTGTTACGCCCGATTACACCAGGAGCTTCAAAATACGGCAATAAAGTCTGACCACCTTCTCGGTCGTCCGGCACCCTGAACTTATAGCACTATATGCATCAACTCCGAATCATGTCTTGGGTCATTGGTTGGGTTTGCCTGCTCCCTTGTTTTGGTACCTTACGCCCGCTATATCGCTAAGGTAGCACAGGAGAACTACTACGATTGTGTCCCGATCTCACGGACGAGGACCTCGAGAGAAAGCCGAAACCGATTGTTATGATACAACGAGCTGGTCAGCTGTTCGAGAGGTTGTAAAATCCTAAAGATCTATTCCGCATAACGCCATTATAAATGCTGAGTGCGACGGATCGATCTTCGAAAGCGCCAATAGAGCCCCTAGTTCGCCTTTCGAACACTAGGGGCGCCGACCATACTCAATTCCTATGGCTAAGTGAGAGTAATAAAGCCTTATAGTTCGATTGCCTGGTTCGTGGTGAGAAACGCCCGCAAAGGGACCCAACTATGGGATAAAGAGCGCTCAGCTTATATCCCGAACACCCCAGTATTTTTTTTCACGTAAAGGTGACGACGATCGCCAACTCTCAGGATTTACATACATTTAACAGCCGCGCAGGAAGAACATATGTTCAAACAAAACAGGCAATATATAAACGCCTTAATCCCATATTACAAAAAAGGTGGCACGAATGCCCTCAGGGAAATATAATGTCTTTGGTACATTTATCCGCCGCATAAGGCGGGCCCCTTCAAGACACACCTTCGTAGTACGATTAGGGCTTCATGATGCTCCTTCCTCTAGCGCCCCTCACCATCGGCTTCTCCGCCAAGCTTCCCCAATGCACTTTTCGCATGGGCGTAATGCCATGCGCCGCACTCTATGCACCGATCGCTAATAGCATCAAGCCGAGGACAAGCGCCCGCAATCCGCTTCATGAGCCAAGTAATCGCCGAATTGGCTCCACTGCCACAACCGGACAATCAAGTCCTTCATGGCTAGTTCGTCGCTGATGCGCTTCGACCATTGCTTCAAATTGATCGATAAAGGGCACCAGATAATTTGGTGCCAAATACGGGCGACCAGAAATCCCTCTCCGCAGACTTCTTTTTCCTCACCGGTAGAATTGGGCGCATCTGATATGCTGCGAGGAAGATCCGCAACGCTTCGAAAAATAAGAATTCAGCTTGCCGCTTAGAATTCTTCCCATCATCATGAATAAATGGCTAAGAATACAGAAGGCCTTACCAGCCGCAACTTTCTGGGCATCTTGAATGTCCCGTACAACAACTCAGGCTTCTTCCCGGGCATCTTCCGCAGCTTGGAGCGCTTGGGCGAGCTCGGCTTCTTTCTCTATTACACTCTGCTCCAAGCCCTCGCTTTTCTTCACAGCCTCTTGGAGCTCCCGCTCAGCTGTGACAACCCTGGTGTCGGTGTCAAAACCAGCGGATCTCGGGTAGGGGGTCCTGTGCGTCTAGGTGGATGGTAACAGGAGACAAGGGACACGATGTTTTACCCAGGTTCGGGCCCTCTTGATGGAGGTAAAACCCTACGTCCTGCTTGATTAATATTGATGATGTGTGTTACAAGAGTGGATCTACCATGAGATCAAAGAGGCTAAACCCTAGAAGCTAGCCTATGGTATGATTGTTGTTCCCCCTACGGACTAAAACCCTCCGGTTTATATAGACACCGGATAGGTTAGGGTTACACAGGGTCGGTTACAATGGTAGGAGATCTACATATCCGTATCGCCAAGCTTGCCTTCCACGCCAAGGAAAGTCCCATCCGGACACGGGGCGGAGTCTTCAATCTTCTATCTTCATAGTCTTGGAGTCCGGCCGATGATGATAGTCCGGCTATCCGGACACCCCCTAATCCGGGACTCCCTCAGTAGCCCCCGAACCAGGCTTCAATGACGATAAGTCCAGCATGCGTGTAGTCTTCGGCATTGCAAGGCGGGTTCTCCTTCAAGTTCTCGTGCACAGCCGACAAAGTGTCCAGCTTCCTCATCAATGTTGCGCGTCTTGGCTTCCACGCCCAATAATGGCCTTCTTCCACGCGTCGCGCTTAACGTGAAAAGCCGTGGTGTCTTTTATGTCTTACCCCTAGTTGTGCGAATGATCTGCCTATAAGGGAGGCAAGAATCCAGATCCAAATCACCATCTTCCTCCCGCAAATACTCATCGGAGCGCTGTTGACCAAGAATCCATTCCATCATGGACCGTCAACGTGGTTCCTCTTCTCGCGCTCCCAGCCCTTTGCCAGGAGATTGGAGGAGATGCTCTGTTCCGCACAACGAGCTGGTGAAGCTCCAATTGGGGGGATATCTCCCTCCGGCCTTCATGGTTCCGGTTCGAGCCGGGCTAGCCACCTACAAAGGTGGGAAGCAAGCGGAGGTTACCCCAAATCCCAACAAAGGGGAGCGGGTATGCTTCGTCCCCTATCTGATAAGGGGGCTCGGATTTCCTGTACATCCATTCCTCCGTGGGCTCCTGGAGTTCTACGGACTCCAGCTTCATCACCTCACGCCCGCCTCAATCCTCGCATATTATGGGTTACGTAGCTCTTGCGAGCTATTCCAGGCGTCGAGCCCCACTTCGCTGTGGAAGAGGTTGTTCTGCCTTGTACCCGCTCTCACGAGGGTCCATATATCAAGTGGGCGGCGCCAAATATGGCGCATTGCCGGACGGATATCCATCCGGAACCCCTAAGAAGGCGCCCAAGACGGCCTTCGAATGGTTTTATATAGAAGACGGCCCGCTGGGACCTGTTCGGATCGGCCTCGGAGTTCAGCAACGCTCCTCTGAAGAAACTCCTTAGTTGGCGTCCGCGAGCCCCGTCCGGAGGAAGATAAGAGCGCCCATTATTTGATGGGCGAATAAGGTTATCGCCCATGCCGGGTTGACCATGATTGAGTCATGGCAACATGCATTATGCGCGGGGTGCAGCCACTACAATATGTGGGCCACCCATGTGGGATTTCAACGGGAAGACGATGCCACCCGTCATGGCCGCAAAGGGCGGATTCGCCAAGATCCGTGACGATCCTGTCCGCCTGTATAAGGGGGAGAAGGAGGATTTTTCTTGGACGAACCCGTTAAGCGGGTTCTCCATGAATAATCCCGGCCTTGGGTAAGAGAACACTGCGTGTCCGACCCGTGCCTTTCAAACTTAAGTTTCTTATATTGTGTTCTTCTTTCGACGCAGAACTGCGCCGGACCGTGGAGGGCATGCTAAGTCCGGCTCCGCAGCCCGAGGATCCAGAGATATCCGGGATCCGCCTCGGAGAGGATCCGACATAAAGGTGGAGCTAATCGACGGGGTGTTCCACCAGCTCAGCATGGACAATGCTTTAGTCGCCATCACGGCCGACTATCCGGACTATATCCGGCTTCCCTGTGATTGCGATCAAGCCCCGACACCGCTATTCCTTCCTTGCTTATTTCGACCACCGATATGATGGCGCTGCAGCGAGAAGCGCCCCTAGGGCGAGAAGCCGAGCCCGCGGTGGCTGACCAACAAGGGCCAGTTCGGACCAGTAGGCGGAAGAGGAGCGCGGCGCGGACTGAAACGTCGCCGCAAAGGTGTAGCTCACAATTCATTATTTAGAGCAACGTTCCTAGGAAGCGTTTGAGTGCTCATGACTTTTATAGGGAAAAAAGCGTCCGCCGGACAGCGGGCGTGGAGGTTGCCAATCCAACCTCTACCAGCCAGCTCCCGCTTTTGGTCGAGGGGAGGCGGCGCAAGGCGGGGCGGACGTTCCTCCGACGGAGGATGCCGACAGACTGTCCGCCACCAAGTCTCGAGGTGGAGAGTGCCCTGAATCACAGGCGCCGCCGACAGATTTCGTGACGTGCTTCTCCCCGAGGCGTTGAATGCCTTTAACATGGGGGACGCGCACCTTCGTGCTGCTCAAGATGGTTTTACGAGCTACGGGAAAGTATGTAAAAGACATACGGTAAGAGAATTTAATAGTTATATATGCCAGTGGCCCCGAGACTTAAAGTAGTTATATTAACTGATTTAAGGATCATATGAAACGAGGATCTTACCGAGAAGAATACTCAACTGTCTCAGAGCTGCAAGAGTGCAAGGCCCAACTTGAGGCCGCACTCTCGGCGCAGAGGAAACGCAGGACCTCTCCCGTAACGCATTATTTTAGAAAGATAAGTAGCGTTTGGCCTTTGCGCAAGTCTGAAAGAAAAAATGACGCAGAGTGCTGCGGACAAGATCCGGACAGTAAGAACTTCTGCGCCAACTAAAGGGCGGCGAGAGGGTGCTGCATAATGTGCAACATGAAAGGAACAAGCTCCGGATGCCCATGCCCAGCTTGGAGAAGAGCTGAAAGGCGTTCGCCGAAGCTGCGGGCTCCGTTAAGGAGAATCAGCGGCTTCGTCGCGGCATATATAGTAGTGCTTGAGCGAACTCCTTTGAAAAGAAGAGTTGGCGAGGAAGTCAATTTGATGTAATATGTCTGCAGGTATGCTCACAGTGTCGCCTGGAGGAGATGCCCGTATCAACGGGTGATCAACTTCCCGAATTGTTGCAACTGATCGAACGAGTTCGGCAGGCAATGAGCGGCGTCATCCAGGCGTTATGGCCAACCTTCTCCTTACCCGAGGGTCTTGGGGAGCTTGCGGAGAAGCTGCAGGGAGTGCGGCAGCGCTTCCATTTATGGAAGATTTCGGCCTGCCGCCAAGGTGCCGGGGAGGCCTGGGCCATGGTAAAGACGCGGTACAAGAAGGCGGATCCCAACCACATGGCCGAAGTCGGACCTGTGGGGCCCGATGGGAAGGAGATCCCTGTGAGTTTAGTATATGGCCAAGTAGAGTTGGCCGCTAAATTTTCCCAACAGGACTGTAAATTAGACAACCTGTTAGACGGGATTGAGGAAGAATACAATCAGTCGATTTGACAATGTATTATAAAATGACATACAAAATGCCTTCTAGCCGGATTGTAGATCGTTTGTCTTTGCCGACCTTTTTCGCCGACCTCGTGACCCTAGAGTCCGGAGTGTGTCCGAATACCTTCTCGGTTATGAAACAACCGGGTATGCATGGAGACCAGGCGTGGGGTCATCGATGCTTTATCGAGACAAGTGCCCAACTAGTTATGTTATATTACATGGGTAGTAAGAAACATCTTCCAGGGAGAATAGTTCCGTTAAGGGTTCCTTTCCTCTGGGGGTGGCATGCCCTAAAGTGCATGTCCGGACTGCGAAAAAAGCAGAAAAACATCTGGGGGCAGATAAATAAGTGGATAAAAAATCATCTTTTAAGTCACCGACCGAATATTCCCTTAAGAATGCTAGCTTTCGGCTTCACCCAGTCTGAGGTACACATCCGGCTGACCCGGCAGTAACAATCGCAGAGGTGCTCCCTTTACCTCCTAGCCGAACAATCGGGAACGTAGGGGTAAGCACAGGAGCCAGGCAACCCAGCTTGGCCAAAACTTAAGTCATATCGATGCATATAATGGTGAATAAAAGGTACATGTGGAGGCTTGACACATGTGCTGGGCATGAAGCCCGTATAATTAAGCTTCTGGTAAAGAAGCCCCCAGGTATAATAAGTGCGGATAGCACATCAATTGCGTGCGAACGTTGCGCAAGTAGGCCCTTTAAGGCTTGGATGAATAGGGTTGAGAAGAAAAAAGATAAACAAAAGGCAAATGAAGTAAAAAAAAAAAATTGGGCGGGGAAAGGGGCGAACTCTTAGTCCGGCGCTAGGCATAGAATAAATCGGAGGCGGGCTGCGTTCCATGGGTTCGGCTCGAGTCGGTTATCCGATGCATTTAAGAGACAGTACGCTCGCCGGTCAGGACTTGATCGATGATGAAGGGCCTTCCCATTTGGGCTTGAGCTTGTCCTTTTCTTGTTCGGCGAGCATAGAACCAGTTCGCCAGCGTTGTAAGTCTTGGCCCGTGCTTCTCGCTTTGATATCTTGAGCCTGCTGCTGATAGAATGCGGAGCGAGCCTTGGCGACGTCGCGCTCTTCCTCAATGCGTCCAAGCTGTCCTGCCGATCCAACTCGGCTTCTCTTTCTTCGTACATGCGCTTTCGAGGTGAGTCATGAATGATGTCGCAGGCAAAACTGCTTCGCGCCGTATACCATAAAAATGGTGTGAATCCGGTAGTATGGTTAGGCGTTGTCCGCAGCCCCAGTACGGAGTCGAGCTCCTCTACCCGGTGCGTGTCGATTTCGTGAGGACCGCACTAGTGCGGGTTTGATGCCGCTCATTATTAGACCATTTGCTCGTTCCACTTGACCGTTGGTTTGAGGATGATAGATGAAGCGTAATCGAGCTTGATGCCCATATTTTTGCACCATGATTTAAACTCATCGGCGGTGAAATTCGTGCCGTTATCGGTGATGATGCTGTGGGGACACCATAACGTGTACTACCCGGATATAAAGTCTATCACTGGTCCGGACTCTGCCGTTTTAAGCGGCTTGGCCTCTATCCATTTGGTGAATTTATCCACCATGACCAATAGGTACCTTTGCTTGTGGGTTCCCCTTTAAGTGGTCCAACCATGTCAAGCCCCGGACCGCGAACAGCCAGGTAATGGGTATAGTTTTGAGGCGGTGGGTGGCATATGGCTCGATTAGCAAAGACCGACAACCGGCGCATCTTTGGACTAAGTCACGAGCATCTGCTCGGGCCGTCGGCCGATAAAATCCTGCACGGAATGCCTTTCCTACAAGGGCCCGAGCTGCGGCGTGGTGTCCGCCTAGTCCGGCATGAATTTCAGCCAGGAGGTTTCGCCCTTCCTCTTCGGAGATACACCTTTGAAGGACTCCGGTTGTGCTTTTCTTATAAAGTTCTCCCTCATAGACCTTGTAGGCTTTAGATTGCCGGACAATGCAGCGGGCCTCGTTTTGGTCTTCGGGAAGCTCCTGCCTAAGCAAGTAGGCGAGGAATGGTTCTGTCCACGGGGCAATTACTGCCATTATGTCGTGGGCAGAAGGTGTTATATCATCGGCTGAATCGCCGGTTGGTGCGGCTTGTTCCGGTTTGTTAGTTCCGGACTCCTCTTCCCATAGTACGGATGGCTTGAAGAGCCGTTCCAGGAAGATGTTAGGAGGGACAGCGTCGCGTTTTGCGCCAATGCGTGCCAGTACGTCGGCTGCTTGGTTATTATCCCGGGCTACGTGATGGAATTCAAGTCCTTCGAACCGGGCTGACATTTTTAGGACAGCGTTGCGATATGCTGCCATTTTCGGATCTTTGGCGTCAAAGTCTCCGTTTATTTGGGATATTGCGAGGTTTGAATCCCCGCACACCTCTAGGCGTTGAATGTGATGGCTGTGTCGCTCCATGGATTGGTTGTTGCTACTTGGTAGACTTCGGCGAGGCTGCGGATTGTTTGTTTCCGCATATTATTTGATACGAAAGTCTCGAAGACTGTTGATACCATACCGATGTTGTTGGAGTGGTTTTCCGGGGCTAGAAGCTCCTCTCCACTTTTGGCCACCTGCCGTAATATCCAACATGCTCGAAGGCTATGTGTTGGGACGGCGCCTTATACATCGTGAATTTTGCGAGGTCCGCTAAGCTATCCCTCTAATGCGGTTCCGTGCCCTTTATGGGGTTTTTGCTTTTTGGTTTTTGTATCGGTGCCTGAGTGTAATGCACCCTTTTGTTGCGGACTAGGGTTGTATTGGGGCGGATTGTCCCAAAACTTATTTTTGGTTGTCCGGAAACTCTCCATCGCCGCAGACTTTCGTACTATGGGACGCCAGGTCGTGGCGTGTAATTTCACTGACGGCCGGTGGCGTTCAAGATTCCTCGTCCGTGCAATTATTGCAAAAATTGAGATTGCATTTTCCTCTCGGCAATCCTTTATCCTGTCCATAACCAGGAGGAATCGGCCCGAGAGTGATGTCTTGTCTCAGCGGGCTCTTGCCGAATTAGAGATAGATCGCATATGTCTGGGCGGGTGGGTGGAACTAAGTCCGGAACCCTACCCATCTCAAGGCTCGAAGGCCGAGAAGTTTCCAACTTTGGAAGCTTGGATTGCTGTACGTTGTCCAACGAGTCTGTTCCGATGCCTGACTTTAAGTTTAGTGCTTGATCGAAGCCCGTCCCTCCGCGGGAATCCGGCATGGGAGGTTCGGGAGCCCGGACATGACTAGTTTTCAATACAGGAGAAGCGTCGCCGCATTGTTCCTCTACCATCGCAACGTGGTGGGTGACCGGGAGAGTTAATCTCTCTCGAGATCGGTTTTAAGCCCAATCTGATTGTAGTCTCAGCGACTCTGTGGCGGCGATCACGATCCAAGAGCTTCGTTCTTGACGAGAGCTCTATTGGATCCACCGCTCGGCGAATTCGAGCTGACGTGAAAATTGCTTTTGACGACTTGAGAGGTCATTGTCGGCGATGGCGGACAAAGCGGTCATAAGAAAAACACCTAGTCGGATAGTTTGGCGGCCAAGGCTCCTTTGGCGAAAATACCGTCCTTGAAGACGGAGGAGGCATCCTTCCTATCGGTGACGGCACCGAGGAACTCTCAATGAGAGCACCAATGTCGGTGTCAAAATCGGCGGATCTCGGGTAGGGGGTCCCGAATCGCAAGCGTCTAGGCGGATGGTAACAAGAGACAAGGGACACGATGTTTTACCCAGGTTCGGGCCCTCTTGATGGAGGTAAAACCCTATGTCCTGCTCGATTGATATTGATATTGTGGATGTTTACAAGAGTGGATCTACCACGAGATCAAGGAGGCTAAACCCTAGAAGCTAGCCTATGGTATGATTGTAAGGGTTGTTGTTCGAGTCCTACGGACTAGAGCCATCCGGTTTATATAGACACCGGAGAGGGCTAGGGTTACATAGAGTCCGTTACAACGGTAGGAGATCTACATATCCGTATCGCCAAGCTTGCCTTCCACGCCAAGGAAAGTCCCATCCGGACACGGGGCGGAGTCTTCAATCTTCTATCTTCATAGTCTTGGAGTCCGGTCGATGATGATAGTCCGGCTATCCGGACACCCCCTAATCCGGGACTCCCTCACCTGGCCTCGTGTTTTTCACGAAGTGCCTGTTCGGCGGCAGCCTTCTTGTCGGCATCATCCACAACCTTCTTCAGTGCCTCATATTCGGCACTCGCTCCTAGGGCATACAACACAAATACTTTTCAATAAGCACAATTATTTATTTGTGCCTAATACAAGACAATGCTTTATCATACCTTGTTTATCTTCTAATTGCTTCCTCACGCGGCCAAGTTCTTCCTCGGCATGTTCCAGGCTCCACTTCAGTTCGGACACTTCCGCATTATGAGCGGTCGTTTTCTCCGCAGATGCCTGTACTCAAACAGAGAGGTACATGTCATTAACATAAATTCACACGACAAGAGAGGATGTGATCCCCTGCCCGGCTCCCTCTCCTTTGCCAGACAGTGTATCAGGGGCTAGTCCTCATATAATGACGATTCCTCAAAGGTTTCTTGGGAAACATACCTCAAAGGCCTTTATAAGGCCAAGGCAGGACTCGTTCAGCCCGCTCTCGGCGGGCTGAATCTTTTCAACCACCGCACCCATAAGGGTCCGATGTTCATCGACGATAGACGCGTTCTTTAATGCTGTCGATAGACCGCCTGGCAGCCCTGTCCAAACAGAGGTTGCTGGCGGAGTAGGCAGACCCCCCACCGTTGAAGGTGGCTGCTCGCCCGATCCGGGAGCCTTAGAGGTCTCCCGGACCTTGTCCGGCTGTGGGCTGAACCCAAGGTCGCCCCCGCTGACGGCACACCCCGGGGCCATCGCTCCCGTGTGTCCGGCCCCAGTGATATGCCCCCCCGGGTCCGAGCCCCGTTGAGACGACACCTCAATGTCACGCCGGTACTTTGTGGAAGGGGCCTATGGAGGCGTCTCGCTCGCCAAGGCGTCTGAGCTCAGCGAATCCTCGGATGAGGACTGGTCGGCGCGGGACCTCGCCGGACTGTGCAAAATATAGCAACAGGTAAAACTATTATACCCAAAAACAATCCCGGACGCATATGCATGTTCGGATCTTGTACACTTACGACTTCACCAGGGGCTGGGCCCTGGGATCCCACTCCGGACTGCCGTCGGCAGCCGTGGTGGATGCCTCTGGGAGGGAACCTTTCCCCCTCTTGGGTGATTCGGCCTCCAGGGACGAGGAAGCTACGCGCTTCTTCCCACCTCCAGAATGAGGCTCACCCTCCTCTGCTTCTTCCTCTTCGTCTTCCGAGGAAGGAGCGTCGCTTGAGTCTTCGGAATTTGCGTCCGAAGCCTCGCAGTGACGGAGGCCACTCCGGGTCTTCTTGACCTTCTTGGAGGCCTCCTTCTTTGGCGCCTTGTAAGGCGCGGGGACCAGCATCTTCGTCAGAAGAGGTCCGGCCGGTTCCTCCGGCAACGGGGCCGGACAATGTATCCGCCCCACTTTCTTTATGCATCCCTGAGGTCACGATGAGACATGATTAGGATGTCTCCCTGACGACATGCCAACAGGAGCATGAATAGACAGAGCTTGACTGTGACTTACCGAGCTTGGAGAATGGGATAACTGATACCCGCGGTCCTCGGTGGGGCCTGGCCACGATTTGCCGGACTTAAAGAGCACCTTCCAGATATCCTGGTGGGAGGAACCGTAAAGTTCCCGAAGGGTTTGGTGCTCGGCAGGGTCGAACTCCCACAGAGTACAAGCTCGGCGCTGACAAGGGAGAACCAGGCGAACTAGCATCACCTAGACTACATCCACAAGTTTGACGTCCCTATCGACCACACCCTGAAGGCGCGTTTGGAGCAGTGACAGCTCATCGGGCGAGGACCAATTCGGGCCCTTCTCGGGCCACGATGTGAGCCGCAGCGGAGCTCCGGATCTGAACTCTGGAGCGACTGCCCACTTTTTGTCGCGTGGTTCGGTGATATAGAACCACTGCTGCTGCCACTCCTTGACGGAGTCGTTGGAAGCGACCGACGGCCAAACGGCCTTGGGCATCTTGCTCACCATGGCGCCGCCGCACTCGGCGTGTTCGCCCCTCACCACCTTGGGCTTCACATTAAAGTTCTTTAGCCACAGGCCGAAGTGAGGTGAGATCCGAAGAAAAGCCTCGCACACGACGACGAACTTCGATATATTAAGGAAGGAGTTGGGGGAAAGATCATGAAAATCAATCCCGTAGTAATACATGACTCCGCGAACGAATGGGTGCAGGGGAAACCCAAGCCCGCGGACAAAGTGAGGAAGGAACACGACTCTCTCGTGAGGTTCCGGAGTGGGGACGACCTGTCCCGCCGGGGGGAGACGGTGGCTGCTCTTCTGAGCCAGATACCTGGCGTCCCGGAGCTTCTTAATATCTCCCGGACAGTAGAGGCCATCCATCTGCCTCCTGCTCCGGATCCGGACATCTTTGGAAAGCCTCTCTTTGGTGGAAAGTGAGAATGCTTGGGCGTTAGGGCTCAAAAAGAGGGGAATGAGCG
Organism: Aegilops longissima; assembly: GCA_021605205.1. NCBI lineage: Eukaryota > Viridiplantae > Streptophyta > Magnoliopsida > Poales > Poaceae > Aegilops > Aegilops longissima. The sequence goes on from CM038681.1 coordinate 578,907,075, forward strand.
AGCGAAAGGAGAAAGGCGTGGGTAGAGAGAAGGAGGCCGTGTCTCTTTATAGGGGCGGTAGGTGCCTTTTGTGCCTCCCCATTTGCCTGGTTGAGCCCGTTTGCCTCCCGCTCGCAGCGATTTAGCGATTCGGTTGGATTACCCATACCCGTATTGGTGAGTGATGGAGTCCTGGATTAGGGGGTGTCCGGATAGCCGGACTATAACCTTTGGCCGGACTCCTGTACTATGAAGATACAAGATTGAAGACTTCGTCCCGTGTCCGGATGGGACTTTCCTTGGCGTGGAAGGCAAGCTTGGCGGTACGGATATGTAGATCTCCTCCCATTGTAACCGACTCTGTGTAACCCTAGCCCTCTCCGGTGTCTACATAAACCGAATGGTTTTAGTCCATAGGACGAACAACAATCATACCATAGGCTAGCTTCTAGGGTTTAGCCTCTCTGATCTCGTGGTAGATCTACTCTTGTACTACCCATATCATCAATATTAATCAAGCATGAGTAGGGTTTTACCTCCATCGAGAGGGCCTGAACCTGGGTAAAAACATCGTATCCCTTGTCTCCTGTTACCATCCGCCTAGACGCACAGTTCGGGACCCCCTACCCGAGATCCGCCGGTTTTGACACTGACATTGGTGCTTTCATTGAGAGTTCCGCTGTGCCGCCGCCATCAGGAAGGATGCCTCATCCCGTCTTTAAAGACGGCACTATTGCTAAAGGAGCTTTGGCTATCGGCCAAAGTCTCCGTTTAGGCGGTTTTCTTATGACCGCCTGTTCGGCCGCCGCGCCGACGATGACTTCTCGGGTCATCGAAAGTAATCTTCACGTCAACTCGGAACTCGCCGAGCAGTTAGATCCGATGGAGCTCTCTTCCTTAAACGAACTCTTGGATCGCATCGACGCCCTGGGAGTCGCTACCGAATACAATCAGATTGGGCCTAAACCCGATCCGAGAGAGATTAACTCTCCCCAGGTCACCCATCACGTTGAAGTGGTGGAAGAACAATGTGGCAAGTCTTCATCTATCTTAAGGACTATTTATGTCCGGATTCCCGATCCCTCCAAGCCGGATACCCGTGGAGGGGAGGACGTCACTCAAGCCCTGAACCTAAAGTCAGGCAGCGGGCTAGATTCATCGGGCAACATCCAAGAACCCAAGCTTCCGAGTTCGGAAACTCCTTGGCCCCTGAGTCTCAGATTGGGCGAGGTTCCGGATTTAATTCCACCCGCCCACCCAAACATAAGCGATCTATCCCAAATTCGGCAAGAGCCCGCAGAAAAAAAGTACACCATTATCGGGCCGATTCTCCTAGTCATGAATAGGATAAAGGATCGCCGCGAGGAGGATGCAATTTCATTCTTTCGCAATAATTGCACGGACAACGGAATCCTCAACGCCATAAGTCGCCATGAAATTACACGCTTCATCGACTTGGCGCCCATAGTACGAAAAGTACTTGTATGCGATGGAAAGCGCCTGGAAAACCGAAATAAAATTTTGGGACAATCCGGCCCTGAATACAACCCCAGTCCGAAAAATAAAAGGGTGCATTATCGCCAGGCACCTGGGTTAAACACCAAAAAGCAAAAACACTCTATAGGGCATGGAACCGTACTGGAGGGATGGCTCAATGGACCCTGCAAAATCCATAGTACAGAGGGCGCCACACCAACTCACAGCCTTAGAGCATGTTGGATATTCCGGCAGGTGGCCAGAAGCGGCGAAGAGCTTCTATGTAGCGACCCGACCTCAAACGGTCAAGTCTCTGTGCTCAGTGTCATCCCTGGATCAGTAATGCTGACACCACACAGTACTTCGAAGGATTTATAACAGAGTAGCAATCACACACTTATTACAATCGAATGTCTCAAGAGAGAACTTAATAAAATAAACATGGCTTAAAGCCATCTAATAACGATAACAGCGGAAGACTTGGAAGAATAAGCGAGTCCATCAACTCCAACGGCATCATCGAGTATAGAACCACGACCTAAGCACCTTACTCGTCGTTCGAAAAGTCGCAACATGAAACGTTGCAGCCCAAAACGGGTCAAGACATGGAATATGCCGCAATGTAACACATAGAGAATAATGGAATGATAAGCCTATACTACATGCATATATGGCTGGTGGAAAGCTCTATGGTTACAGTTTTTGCATAAAGCCAATTTTTCCCTACCGCAAAGGAATAAATTTATTTAACTATCATGGTGGTTAGAAACATTGAGAATGGTTGACAGATTCTCAATCCCAATTAAAAGTACTCATTAACAAACCCAACAATATTAATTAGAAGTAACATGATGAGATTCACATGATATCCGGTACTAGATACTCAAGATGTCCATAACCGGGACACGGCTAACCATGATTAGTTTATACACTCTGCAGAGGTTTATGACTTTTCCCCACAAGACTCGATCGCCTCCGCTTGGTTTCTCGACTACATGGTGTTTGAGAAACGGATGACCGAGACATAGTCTTTCGAAGCGCTAGCACCTTACATGTGGGTAGACCGTATCAACCTACATCCCCTACATCTGCTAGTCTACCCGTAAGAGTTCGCACAACTTAATCAACTATGCCAGAGCCCATAATGGCTTGTGGCTGCACACGGAAGTTTCTAGTTTGAATAATCTCATGATCCCTTTGAGCCCGGGTGGCGGTCCAAGAAATACAAGCAAGTCTCGATAGAAACCAGGTGCCTCAATCCACCCAGATGTGTGTTTTAAGTTGCCACCTTAAATAAACCATTAAATAACAATCTCACATCTGTCATGGATACACTCACCCAATCCACGCCTACTAGCATAGCATAGCATAATAAGCAAACGAGAAGTAACTCCCAAAGGTTTGATAATAAACAGTAATAGGTACTACCTCATCTACTTCCCATCCCACAATTTAATTAGATCCTAATCATGCAAGTGTTTGAGGATAGATCTAATGCATAAAAACTGGGTATAGAAAAGATATGATCAAAGTGTTACTTGCCTTGTCGATGATCCGTGAAACCTAGAGATTCAAGTAACAAGCGGCACACCGGGTATTCTATCGCAGACAAACAAACAAGCATACAATAAGTACTCATCTAATGCACAGGTAAAACTCAAATAGATCTAACCAGATAGTTCAACTTAAGAACTCCGGTTTGCAAAAAGAATCAAATCAAACGAAGCAACGAAAGTCAAACGGCGGAAGAAAACAGCTTCGTTTTACTAATCTGGATCTAGGTCAAATTTTACAGATGCGAAAACTTGTTTAAGTAGATTATTCGAAAGAGGGTTTCGAGATTTAAACTCCAGGCGCTTGAATCGCCTGATTCCGATAAACGAGCTAAAAGTTATACTAAAACGAAAATCGGATCTGGAATCGCGATCAGAAAAATCGCAGATTAAATCCGAGAAAAAGAAAAAAACGACGAACAGATTCGAACGGAAAAAGAAAATAAATAAATAAATAAAATAATAACCGAAAAAAAAAAAACCAAGAAAACCGATCGGTTTTTTTATTTAAAAAAAAATCGAGGCACGGCGAACCTCGGCGGCGGCGAACTCGGCCGGCGGCGCAAGGCTGGGCTGGGCTCGGGTGGGCTTTTATGGATCGGGGTGGTCGCTATTTAAAGCGCCCGAGCGGAGTCCCGCTGGCACGGCCCGTAAGGCGTGTTCGTTTTTTTAATAAAACATTACGCGAGAAAAAAAATCAAAAGAAGTACCAAACGGACTCAAAAATCCCAAATAAATTTTCCCCGTTTCTAAAATCAAGCCGGATTTAATGAACATTTATTTGGGGCCTAAATGCAATTTTGAAAACGCGCATTTTTCTAAATTCAAATAAAAGGCTAAAAACTCCAAAATAAAATCTTATTTGATTTTATTATTAAATCTTCATTATTTCTTTATTTTGGGAAAGTCATTTTATTCCTCTCTCATATTTTTGTAATAGAAATAATTGAAGATAAAATAATTAAAATCAATGATCCTATTTTCAAAATTTGAGAAAACTCAAATATGAAAATAACAAAATCCCCAACTCTCTCCGAGGGTCCTTGAGTTGTGTAGAATTTTCTAGGATCGAGCAAAATGCAAAGAAAATGCAATGAAAAATATGATATGCAATGATGTTTATGTATAACATTCCAAATTGAAAATTTGGGATGTTACAAACCTACCCCTTAAGATGAATCTCCCTCGAGATTCGGGTTGGCTAGAAAATAGGTGAGGGTGGTCTTTAAGCAAATCTTCCTCTCCCCCTGTGTGGCTTCATCCTCGGTGTGGTGGCTCCCTTGAACTTTGCAAAACTTAATGACCTTGTCATGAGTGACTCACTGGCATACTCCAAAATCTTAACCGGTTTCTCCTCGTAGGTCAAATCATCATTCAACTGAATCGCTTCCAGTGGCACTGTATCTCTCAGTGGTATATCGGCCATCTCTGCGTGACACTTCTTCAACTGAGAAACGTGAAACACATCATGAACTCCTGACAATCCTTGGGTAATTCCAACTTATACGCAACTTCTCCCATATGTTCCAAAACACGATAAGGTCCTACAAATCGAGGTGCTAACTTTCCTTAACTCCAAAACGCTTAACTCCTCAAGTGGCGATATCAAGATAAACTCGCTCCGACTTCAGATTCTCATCTCCTTGCGTTTTGAATCGCATAACTTTTCTTTCTCGACTGGGCTACCTTGAGCCTATCGCGAATCAACTTTACTTTCTGTTCAGACTCCTTAATCAAATCCGGTCCAAACAACTGGCGGTCTCCAACTTCATCCCACAACAACGGGGTCCTGCACCTCCTTCCATACAAGGCTTCGAAAGGTGCCATCTTCAGACTGGTTTGGTAACTGTTGTTATAAGAAAACTCCACATACGGCAAATTGTCATCCCAACTTGATCCATAATCCAAAGCACAAGCTCTAAGCATATCCTCCAAAATCTGGTTGACTCTCTCGGTTTGTCCATCTGTCTGTGGATGGAAAGCTGTGCTAAACTCCAGCCTGGTTCCCAAAGTTTCATGCAATCGCTCCGTAACTTTGAGGTAAATTGGGTTCTCTATATCGACACGATACTCCTCGGAACTCCATGCAAGCATACAATCCTGGTCATGTATATCTTAGCCAATTTGGCATCGCTGTAAGTAGTCTTTATCGAATGAAATGAGCTACCTTCATCAAACGATCGACTATAACCCAAATCGAGTCATAGCTTGAACGAGTCCCGGCAATCCCGTGATGAAATCCATACCTAGTTTATCCCACTTCCATTCGGTATAGGCAATGGTTGTAATAATCCTCGCTGGCTTCGATGTTCTCCTTCACCTCCGACATACATCACAAACTGCTACGTACTCGCAATATCCTTCTTCATTCCGTCCACCGTAAAGTATTCTTCAAATCCAAATACATCTTGGTATTTCCGGTGAATCGAATATGGTGAATCATGTGCCTCTTGCAAAATCAACTTCCCGATCTCCGGTCATTGGGCACATAAACACGGTCCTCAAACCATAGGGTATCGTGCTCATCCTCACGAAATCCCTTTGCTTTTCCTTCGCTCATTCTCTCCTTTATAGAGGCAATCTCTTTGTCGGTCTTCCGAGCTTCCTCGATCTTGTCCATCAAAGTTGATCAATCTCCAATGCTGCTACATAGCCTCTCGGAACTATTTCCAAACATAGCTCTCGAAGATCTTGGCTAACTCCTTTGGTATTTCTCCCGTCATTAATGTGTTGACGTGACTCTTACGGCTCAACGCGTCTGCTACAACGTTAGCCTTTCCGGGGTGATAATGCAATCTCATATCATAATCTTTGATGAGTTCCAACCATCTCCTTTGCCTGAGATTTAGCTCCTTCTGCGTGAAGATGTACTTCAAACTCTTGTGATCCGTGATACACCTCACAATGATTTCCAATGAGGAAATGTCTCCATGTCTTCAACGCATGCACTACGGTTGCTAACTCCAAATCATGCGTAGTATAATTTAGCTCATGAGGCTTAAGCTGTCGTGAAGCATACGAAACAACTCTTCCCTCCCGCATAAGCACCGCTCCAAGTCCTCGACGTGAAGCGCCGCAATATACCTCATAATCCTTGGTCCGATCCGCAGAATTAACACCGGTGAGGTAACCAAACGCTTTCTTCAACTCTTGGAAACTAGCTTCACACTCCTCGGTCCAAATGAACTTGGTATCCTTCTTCAACAATTTGTCATAGGCTTCGCAATCCTTGAGAAATTCTCAATGAATCTCCGGTAGTATCCTCGCTAGTCCAAGGAAACTCCGGATCTCTCCAACTGTTGTTGGCGCTTCCCGATTTGTTACGGTGACAACTTTAGGGTCTCTTGCTATACCTTCTCCGGATATAACATGTCCAAGAAATCCAACTTCCTTCAACCAAAACTCACACTTGCTGAACTTGGCATATAACTGATGTTCTCTGAGCTTCTCGAGTACCAAACGCAAATGCTCCTTATGTTCCTCTTCATTCTTCGAGTAAACCAAAATATCATCAATGAACACCACGATTTAACTTATCCAAAACTCCATAAACACTTTGTTCATCATGTTCATAAAATAGGCAGGTGCGTTAATCAGACCAAATGACATAACGGTGTACTCATACAGCCCGTACCTGGTGGTAAAAGCTGTCTTAGGCATATCCTGCTCTCGAATCTTCAACTGATGGTACCCTGATTGCAAATCGATCTTTGAAAACACCTTAGCTCCTTGCAATTGGTCAAACGAGTCATTGATCATCGGCAATGGGTATTTGTTATTAATGGTCACTTCATTCAATCCACGATAATCAACAACCATTCTTAAGGATCCATCCTTCTTCTCCACCAGAAGTACTGGTGATCCGCAAGGCAAAGAACTTGGGCGAATAAAACCTTTATCCAGTAACTCCTTAATCTGCTTCTTAATTTCCTCCAAATCTTGGGCTAGCATCCTATATGGTCTCTTAGATATCGCCCGGTGTTCGGCAAGTAGTTCAATCAGAAACTCAATGTCTCTATCCGGTGGCATGCCTGGCAACTCTTCCGGAAACACGTCCGGGTAATCCCTTACCACTAGTACTTCCTCCTGCACAACTCCTGATAAGGAATTTACATGTGCTCTCCTCGGCTCATGCCGTGATACATACTTCATTCTCCTTCCTTCTGGGTGGTAAGAAAAATTGACTTACTGGCGCAATCTATGTTCCCTCCATACTTCGATAACCAATCCATGCCTAATATCACATCCAATCCTTGGGATTCCAGAACTATTAGGTCTGAGGAAAAAACATAGTGTCCAATCCTTAATGGCAGCCGGTCGCACCATATACTAGCCATGTATTCTGCTGCTGAATCAACTGAGTGATCTCTGGCGGGAAAACAAACCCGGGGTCGCGTCTCGGAGGCATCTGAGGGTTTTAAGAAAAGAAGAGAATTTAGAATAGAATGAGGTCTAGAGGGAAACACTACCCATATGCACATGAGACAAATCACACAATATCACTCCAATCAATTCAAACAAGGGCATACAACGGTCTATCTATCGTTACAAAGTGCTGAAACTAAAACTAATATAACATGGGGGTAATCTACTACTGTTATGGTGGTCAACTAGAAAACTGCTCCGATGAAGACTCCATGATATCTGCTTCAGCTTCATCTTCGTAATCATCATCACTAGGATCGGAATCGGTGTCGTCGATGATGATGTAGTTCTCTGGACAGGTGCTATCTTCATCTTCTCCTCCGGGTGCTGAATTTCCCATGAGTTCTTCAATCTTCTCCTTAAGATCGCCGTTTTGTCCCACTAGAGCTACAATCTCCTCCATGTAGTCCTTGCGAGTGGCCTTCAGTTCTCCTTCTAGTTCGATAATCTTGGCTTTTGCTGTCTTCAACTCCATCATGTCTGCGCACATCTGGTTCTCCTGACGTCGAATGTGCTGGTTTAACTCCTGGATGAAAGCTGCAATGGATCGATCCTTCTTAGTGCCAACTATCTCCCATTGTTCATCTCGGCGTCCGCAAATCTGGTAGATAGTATCCTTGAGGTCTTCTTTATAAACTTCTCCAATGAGTCCCATGGTTATGTGGGCTGCCATACTCTTTCCCAAACTCCAGTTTGGTGCATTGAAAACACACTCTATGGGCTCCGTGATTGGCGCAAACGTCCTTCCGGGAAATTGGGCTTGAATCTTCTAGCGCTCTTCTTCGGGTAAAGTGGAATTGTAGGTCCCGGTGAAGCTTGGTAATCCTATGTTAAGGTACTTAGTGACTTCCTTCAGGTGTCGTCCAAAGGGTGTATCTTCATCCCGTTTGAGTGAACTTGATCCTCGCCTGGTCATCCTAAAAGAGTAGAAAAGATGAGGAGTCAGAAATGAGAAGAGAGAGTAGTGATCTAGGGCTTTAGCTTAATGGTCGTGTCCTATAGTCAGCGTGTGCTCTGATACCATCTCTGTAGCGACCCGACCTCAAACGGTCAAGTCTCTATGCTCAGTGTCATCCCTGGATCAGTAATGCTGACACCACACAGTACTTCGAAGGATTTATAACAGAGTAGCAATCACACACTTATTACAATCGAATGTCTCAAGAGAGAACTTAATAAAATAAATATGGCTTAAGGCCATCTAATAACGATAACAGCGGAAGGCTTGGAAGAATAAGCGAGTCCATCAACTCCAACGGCATCACTGAGTATAGAACCACGACCTAAGCACCTTACTCATCGTTCGAAAAGTCGCAACATGAAACGTTGCAGCCCGAAACGGGTCAAGACATGGAATATGCCGCAATGTAACACATAGAGAATAATGGAATGATAAGCCTACTACATGCATATATGGTTGGTGGAAAGCTCTACGGTTACAGTTTTTGCATAAAGCCAATTTTTCCCTACTACAAAGGAATAAATTTATTTAACTATCATGGTGGTTAGAAACATTGAGAATGGTTGACAACATTCTCAATCCCAATTAAAAGTACTCATTAACAAACCCAACAATATTAATTAGAAGTAACATGATGAGATTCACATGATATCCAGTACTAGATACTCAAGATGTCCATAACCGGGACACGGCTAACCATGATTAGTTTATACACTCTGCAGAGGTTTATGACTTTTCCCCACAAGACTCGATCGCCTCCGTTTGGTTTCTCGACTACATGGTGTTTGAGAAACGGATGACCGAGACATAGTCTTTCGTAAGCGCTAGCACCTTACATGTGGGTAGACCGTATCAACCTACATCCCCTACATCTGCTAGTCTACCCGTAAGAGTTCGCACAACTTAATCAACTATGCCAGAGCCCATAATGGCTTGTGGCTGCACACGGAAGTTTCTAGTTTGAATAATCTCATGATCCCTTTGAGCACGGGTGGCGGTCCAAGAAATACAGCAAGTCTCGATAGAAACCAGGTGCCTCAATCCACCCAGATGTGTGTTTAAGTTGCCACCTTAAATAAACCATTAAATAACAATCTCACATCTGTCATGGAATACACTCACCCAATCCACGTCTACTAGCATAGCATAGCATAATAAGCAAACGTAGAAGTAACTCCCAAAGGTTTGATAATAAACATGTAATAGGTACTACCTCATCTACTTCCCATCCCACAATTTAATTAGATCCTAATCATGCAATGTTTGAGGATAGATCTAATGCATAAAAACTGGGTAGTAGAAAAGATATGATCAAAGTGTTACTTGCCTTGCTGATGATCCGCGAAACCTAGAGATTCGAAGTAACAAGCGGCGCACTCCGGGTATTCTATCGCAGACAAACAAACAAGCATACAATAAGTACTCATCTAATGCACAGGTAAAACTCAAATAGATCTAACCAGATTGTTCAACTTAAGAACTCCGGTTTGCAAAAAGAATCAAATCAAACGAAGCAACGAAAGTCAAACGGCGGAAGAAAACAGCTTCGTTTTACTAATCTGGATCTAGGTCAAATTTTACAGATGAAAAAACTTGTTTAATAGATTATTCGGAAAGAGGGTTTCGAGATTAAACTCCAGCGCTTGAATCGCTCGATTCGATAAACGAATTAAAAGTTATACTAAAACGAAAATCGGATCTCGAATCGCGATCAGAAAAATCGCAGATTAAATCGAGAAAAAGAAAAATACGACGAACAGATTCGAACGGAAAAAGAAAAAAAAATAATAAGAAAATAAATAATTAAAATAATAATAAAAAAACTGAAAAAACCGAAGAAAACCGATCGGTTTTTTTAAAAAAAAATCAGCACGGAAATCGAGGCACGGCGAACTCCGGCATGAAGGCGGCTATGAGCGGCGCAAGGCGGCGGGCGGGCTGGGGCTCGGGTGGGCTTTATGCTCGGGGTGGCTGCTATTTAAAGGCGCTCCCGAGCGGAGTCCCGCTCGGGTACGGCCCAGTAAGGCGGTTCATTTTTTTTAATAAAACATTACGCGTAGAAAAAAAATTCAAAAGAAGTACCAAACGGACTCTAAAAATCCCAAAATAAATTTTCCCCGGTTTCTAAAATCAAGCCGGATTTAATGAACATTTATTTGTGGCCTAAATGCAATTTTGAAAAACGTGCATTTTTCTTAAATTCAAATAAAAAGGTGAAAAACTCCAAAATAAAAACTTATTTGATTTTATTATTAAATCTTCATTATTTCTTTATTTTGGGAAAGTCATTTTATTCCCTCTCTCATATTTTTGTAATAGAAATAATTGAAGATAAAATAATTAAAATCAACGATCCTATTTTCAAAATTTGAGAAAACTCAAATATGAAAATAACAAAAATCCCCAACTCTCTTCGAGGGTCCTTGAGTTGTGTAGAATTTTCTAGGATCGAGCAAAATGCAAAGAAAATGCAATGAAAAATATGATATGCAATGATGCTCTATGTATAACATTCCAAATTGAAAATTTGGGATGTTACATTCTAACTCTAGAATCCACAGAGCACCAGCCCAAGGATACTAGTACGGTATCAACAGTCTTCGAGACTTCCGCATCAAATAAGATGCGGAAACGAACACTCCGCAGCCTTGCCGAAATCTACCAAGTAGAAACAACAAACCCATGGAGTGACACGGCTATTACCTTTAGTGCCAGCGATGAACCTAAATTCTGAACAGCCCGAGCACCAGCCGCTTTGGTCCTTAGTCCAGTAGTGGACGGATTTCGCCTTACCAAGGTACTCATGGACGGTGGCAGCGGATTGAACCTCATTTACGAGGAAACTCTTCAAAAAAATGGAAATAGACTGGAGCCGCATTGAGCGCAGCAACACAACCTTTAGAGGGATAATCCCCGATCGGAAGCGCTTTATCAGACAGACAAATCACTTTGGATGTGGTGTTCGCACGCATTTGGATAATTACAGTCCGAGGAGGTCACGTTCCAAGTGGCCCCGTTCAGCAGCGGATACCACGCTCTATTAGGGCGAGAGGCATTTACAATATTTCAAGCTATACCCCATTACGGGTACATGAAGCTCAAAATTCCCGGGCCCAACGGAATCATCACTCTTGTTAGTGACCCGGACATAGCACTCCGCGCCGAAAATAAGACAGCCGCAATGGCCCTTGAGGCACTATCTGAAGCCCTAGCGGCCGAGGAACTGACTGCGTTGCGCTCCACGGTGAACAGGGACGACGTGATACTCGATAAAAGATCCAAGTCCACCTCTTTTAAACCAGCTGACGAAATAGTCAAATTCCAAGTCCATCCAACGGACCCTACAAAACGGCCTCCATCGGGGCGCAATTAAACCCTGATGTAGACGCTGCACTACGAGAATTCCTACGCGAAAATTGGGACATTTTTTCCTAGCACCCTTCAGACATGCCAGGAATCCCACGCCGGCTGGCCGAGCACAGCCTAAACATCCTAAAAGGATTCAAGCCAGTCAAGCAGGCCCTTCGGCGTTTCTCCGAACCTAAGAGACAAGCCATGGGAGAGGAGCTAGCCAAACTGCTGGAGGCCGGATTCATGAGAGATATAAAACATCCGGACTGGCTAGCAAACCTGGTGATGGTACCAAAGAAGGACAAATCCTCGCACCTATGCGTCGATTTCAAGGACCTCAACAAGGCTTGCCCAAAGGATCCTTCCCCCCCGCATCGATCAAATTATCGACGCTACCGCAGGACACGATTCATTGTGTTTCTCGACGCATACTCCGCTACCATCAAATTAAGATGGCAGAGCTGACCAAGCCGCAACGGCATTCATCACCCCATATGGCCCATTCTCGCTTCAACACAATGCCCTTCGGCTCAAAAACGCCGCGCAATATATCAGCGCATGATTCAGACATGTCTGGCAAACCAGATAGGCAAAACAGTGGAGGCATACGTAGATGACGTGGTCGTCAAAACCAAGCATGTCAAAACTCTAGTAGACGACTTGAAGCTCACATTCGACAACCTCCGAACATATGACATCAAGCTTAACCCAGAAAAATGCGTTTTCGGCGTACCAGCCGGAAAGCTCTTGGGCTTCATTGTATCTGGTAGAGGAATTGAAGCAAACCCGACCAAGTTCCGAGCTCTGTCACAATTGGATATCCCAAAGGACCTCAAACAAATACAGAAATTGATTGGATGCATGGCGGCTCTAAGCCGCTTTATCTCCCGCTTGGGTACCCATTTATCGCCTCCTCCGGCGCACCGAACACTTCGAGTGGACGGATGCCGCCACGGCCGGACTCGAAGAAATAAAAGCCATATTGGCAACAAACCCGGTCCTGGCCGCGCCTAACATCGGCGAACCAATGCTATTATACATTGCGGCAACTCAACAAGTTGTAAGCGCAGTGCTCGTCGTCGAACAAGAAACGGACGGACTCAAATTCCCCCTTCAAAAGCCAGTTTACTACGTATCCACTGTCCTCACTCCATGCAAGTCACGGTACCCACATTATCAAAAGATAGCGTACGCGGTATTTATGGCATCTAGGAAGCTGCGACACTACTTTCAAGAGTGTTCGATAATAGTAGCCTCGTAAGTACCTCTTAACGATATTATAAACAACCGCGACGCGACAGGCCGGATTTCCAAATGGGCCATTGAGATCCTCCCGTTCGACATAACCTATAAGCCGCGGCGAGCTATTAAGTCGCAAGTTTTAGCTGACTTCGTCGCCGAATGGACTGAAGCTGAACTCCCTAAAGAGTACGACACATATTCCAACTGGATCATGCACTTCGACGGCTCCAAAATGTTGGCTGGTCTGGGGGCTGGCGTCGTTCTGACGTCCCCAACAGGAGATACAGTTCAATACGTACTCCAGATAATGTATACGGACTCCAACAATGCAGCCGAATATGAGGCCCTTCTACATGGTCTCCGGATGGCAGTCTCCATGGGCATTCAACGCCTAGAGGTGCGCGGGGATTCAAACCTCGCGATATACCAAATAAACGGAGGCTTTGATGCCAAGGATCCGAAAATGGCAGCTTATCGCAACGCCGTCCTAAAAATGTCAGCTCGGTTTGAGGGGCTCGAATTTCACCATATAGCCCGGGAAAACAATCAGGCAGCAGACGTCTTGGCACGCATTGGCGCAAAGCGCGATGCCGTACCCACCAACATCTTCTTGGAAAGGCTGTTCAAGCCATCCGTATTATGGGAAGGGGAATCCGGAAGTAACAGCCCGGACCCAACCGCACTGCCCGACACCGAACATTATGACATAACAGGAGGCTCTGCCAACGAAGTAACATCTTCAGCCCACGTAATAATGGCAGTCATTGCCCCGTGGACAGAACCATTCCTAGCCTACCTAACCAGGTAGGAACTCCCCGAGGACCAAAATGAGGCACGGTGCATAGTGCGGCGATCTAAAGCCTATAAAGTCCATGAGGGAGAGCTTTATAAGAGAAGCACCACCGGAGTCCTTCAAAGGTGTATCTCCGAAGAGGAAGGCGGAATCTTACGGCTGAAATTCATGCCGGACTCGGCAGCACCACGCCGCAGCCCGGCCCTTGTAAGCAAGGCCTTCCAGACAGGATTTTATTTGCCGACGCAACACGGGCGATGCTCGGGACTTAGTCCAACGATGCGTCGGTTGCCGCTCTTTGCTAACCAAAGCCATATGCCACCCACCGCCTCCAAACAATACCCATCACCGCCCTTCAGCGGTCCGGGGCTTGACATGGTTGGACCCTTAAAGGAGGAACCCGCAAGCAAAAATACCTACTGGTCATGGTGGATAAATTCACCAAATGGATAGAGGCCAAGCTCGTTAAGACGGCGAATCCGGATCGGTCATAGACTTCATATCGGGTCGTACACCGTTCGGCGTCCCCACAAAGCATCATCACTGATAACGGCACGAACTTTACGTCTGACGAGGTCAAACTCTGGTGCAAAAACATGGGCATCAAGCTCGACTATGCTTCAGTCTATCACCCACAAACTAACGGTCAAGTCGAGCAAGCAAACGGTTTAATCATGAGCGGCATCAAACCCAGATTAGTGCGGTCCCTCAAGGAATCTAACACGCACTGGGTAGAGGAGCTCGACTCCGTACTCTGGGGGCTACGGACCACGCCAAATCGCACCACCGGATACACACCATTCTTTATGGTATACAGTGCAGAGGCGGTTCTGCCCTGCGACATAATTCATGACTCACCTCGCGTGCTCATGTACGAAGAACGAGAAGCCGAACTCGATCAGCCGGATAGTTTGGACGCCTTGGAGGAGGAGCGTGACGTGGCAAAGGCCCGTTCCGCATTTTATCAACAGCAGGCTCGAAGATACCAAAGCAGAGAAGTACGGGCCAAAACCTACGATGTTGGCGAGTTAGTTCTACGCCTGCCGGACAAGAAAAAGGACAAACTCAAGCCCAAATGGGAAGGTCACTTTATTATTGTCCAAGTCCCGACTGGTGGAGCGTACCATCTGCGAGATGTATCGGATAACCGACTAGAGCCGAACCCATGGAACGCAGCCCGTCTCCGAAGATTCTACGCCTAGCGCCAGACTCTGTGTTCGTCTCCTTCCTCTATCTATTTTTTACACATTAGCTGTCTTTTATTTCTCTCCTTCTCCTTCCCTTTCTCTTACAACCTTTAAGGGCTCGTTCGCGCCTTGTTCGCACACAATTGACGCGCTATCCACACTCATTATACCTGGGGGCTTCTTTAACAGAAGCTTATTTGTATGGGCTTCATGCCCAACACATGTGTCACACTTCCGCATGTACCTTTTATTCACCATTATATGCACCAATATGACTTAAGTTTTGGCCAAGCTTGCCTGGCTCCTGTGCTTACCCCTACGTTCCCGATTGTTCGGCTAGGCGGTAAAGGGAGCACCTCTAAGATTGTTACTGCCGGGTCAGCCGGATGTGTACCTCAGTCCGGGTGAAGCCGAAAGCTAGCGTTCTTAAGGGAATATTTGGTCGGTGAACTAAAGATGATTTCTCACTTGTTTATTTATCCGCCCCCAGATGCTTTTCTGTTTTTTTCGCAGTCCGGACATGCACTTTAGGGCATGCCTCCTAGGGAAAGGAACCCCTAACAGAACTATTCTCCCTGGAAGATGTTTCTTACTAACCATGTAATGTAACATAACTAGTTGGGCACTTGTCTGTTCAAGCACTAATGACCTCTACACCTGGTTTCCACGCATGCCCCGGTTCTTACATAACCGAGAGGGTATTCGGACACACTCCGGACTATCGGGTCCCGAGGTTGAAGCGAAAAGGTCCGCCATGACAAACGATCTACAATCCGGCTAGAAGGCATTTTTACATGTCATCTTAAATTAAATAGTCAATTTGACTGGGTATATTCCTCTTCAATACCATCCAACAGGCTGTCTAGTTTACAGATCTGTTGGGAATATTAATGACCAGCTCTACCTGGCCGTACACTAAGCTCACAGGGATCTCCTTCCCATCGGGCCCCACAGGTCCAACCTCGGCCATGTGGTTTGGGTCAGCCTTCGTGTACCGCGTCTTCACCATGGCCCAAGCCTCCCTGGCGCCTTGACGGCAGGCCGATATCTTCTATAATCGGAAGCGACGCCCCGCTCCCTTAAGCCTCTCTGCAAGCTCTCCAAGGCCTTTGGGCATGGAGACAGATGGCCACAAGGCCTGGGCGACGCCTTCCATCACCTGCCGAACTCGTTCGTGCAGTTGTAAGAGCTCGGGAAGAAGATCACCCGTAGAACCGGGCATTTCCTCTGCAGGACGACCTGTGAGCATACCTACAGATATAACTCTGTTAGTCGACTTCCTCGCCGAACTCTTTTTCAAAGTTCGTTCAAGCACTTACTAAACATGCCGCGTCGAAGCCGCCGATTCTCCTTAACAGAGTCCGACAGTTGGGCACGAACATCCTTTAGTTCCTCACCCAGCTGGGTGTTGGCATCTTGGAGATTATTCTTCTCCTGCCTCACCTTCGTAAGCACGCTCTCGCCGGCCTTTAACCGGTGCAAGAGTTGTTGTTTGTCCGGATCTACTCCAGCGCCATCTGCAATGTTATTGTCAGATTTGCACACACGCCGCACTTCACAACATACTTATCTTTCAAAGCATCTATTACCAGAGGGGGTCTCCTTGGCCTCCCCTGCCGCGGCTAGTGTGGCCTCAAGTTGGACTTTGCACTCTTCCAGCTCCTGGGACAGTTGGGTATTCTTTTTTGTGAGATCCTGCATAACAAATGATCCTTAAATCAGTTATCCTAACTGTTTCAAGTCTCGGGGGCTACTGACATATATAACCATCAAATTTTATCACCCGTATGTCTTCCACATACTGCTCCGTGGCTCTGGCTAGACCATTTTGAGTGGCACGGAGGTACGCATCTCCCGAGTTGAAGGCATCCAATGCCTCTTGGGAGAAACAAGCGTTGCGAAGAACTGTCCGGCGGCGCCTGTGATTCATGGCACTCTCCACCTCAGAATTGGTGGCGGACAGTCTGTCCGCATCCTCTATCGGAGGAGCGCCGGACGCACGCCTCGTGTTCGCCTCTGCTTCCGGACCAGGCTTTGGAGCCTGGCTTGTGGAGGTGCGATTGGCAACCTCTCCGGATATAGTCCGGCGAGCCTTCTTTTTCCTCAAAAGAGTGCGGGCGTTAGTATGCATCGCAAGAATAATACCTTGGAATAAGGCGACGCGCCTTACTGCTGCGCCGGTGCCTCGACCCGGACTGCGTGTCTTTTTAGCCTGCCCGCCCTCGCGGTCCCTTGTTGGCTAGTTGCCGCAGGCTCAGCATTCCACCTTGAGATCCTCCCCTGCGAAACACCATTGGTATGCGGTGATAAAAAATAAGCATGGATGGATCGTCCTCGAAGTATTGAGACTTCGGTCTCGATTACCTATGAGGCAGGGAGCAGTCCGGGATAATCGACTCTAATAGCCACCAAGCCATTGTCGATGCTCAGTTGGTAAAATAACCCATCTATCAGCTCCACGGATATGTCTGGATCCTCTTGGGAGGCCGGATCGAGGGACCGTTCTGGATCCTCGGGTTGTGGAGGAAGGCTGTTTATATCCTTTACGGCCTGGCACAGTTCCTGGGTTGGAATCACAAGATGAGATTGTTAACCACGGGAATATGGAACGGATGGGCAAAAAGAAGTGTCCGCTTACCCAGTTTGGGGGATTGTACATAGAAAATCCTCCCTGAGGATTGACGCGGAGAAATTCCTCCTCTTCTCCCTTGTACAATGCGGACAAGATCTTTGTCAGAGCGGCAGCCGATCCCGGCCCCTTACGGCCGCAGCGGGTGGCATCATCCTCCCTGATGAAATCCCACATGGGGTGTGATACGTCTCCAACGTATCTATAATTTTTGATTGCTCCATGCTACTTTATATATTGTTTTGGACTATAATGGGCTTTATTTTCCAATTTTATATTATTTTTGGGACTAACCTATTAACCGGAGGCCCAGCCCAGAATTGCTGTTTTTTTTGCCTATTTCAGTGTTTCGAAGAAACGGAATATCAAACGGAGCCGAAAACCTAATTCCTGTTGGGGAACGTAGTAATTTCAAAAATTTCCCTACGCACACGCAAGATCATGGTGATGGCATAGCAACGAGAGGGGAGAGTATTGTCCATGTACCCTCCTAGACCGTAAGCGGAAGCGTTATGACAACGCGGTTGATGTAGTCATATGTCTTCACGATCCGACCGATCCAAGCACCGAACGTACGGCACCTCCGAGTTCAGCACACGTTCAGCTCGATGACGATCCCCGGACTCCGATCCAGCAAAGTGTCGGGGATGAGTTCCGTTAGCACGACGACGCGTGGTGACGATGATGATGCTCTATCGGCGCAGGCTTCGCCTAAACTCTCTGACGATATGACCGAGGTGGAATATGGTGGAGGGGGGCACCGCACACGGCTAAGAGATCCAAGGGATCAATTGTTGTCCCTTTGGTGCTAGCCCTGCCCCTCTATTTATATGTTGAGCCCCGGGGTCGAAACTTGGAGCAAAAGCCTCCTCAAAGTCGGTTTCAGCCAAAGGCAAGAGTCCCACTGGACTCCAGGACCAAACGCCACAATCCTTGGCGTCTGGCCCAGACGCCATGGGCCTCGGCGTCTGGCCCAAGGCCAGACGCCAGGGTCTCCGGCGTTTGGCCCCCTGGCCTCCGCAAAACTCCTTTTGCACCGACCTAAAGCCTCATGGGCTTGACCCCTTGGCCTAAACATATCATCCAATATATGAATCTTTACGTCTCGACCATTTCGAGACTCCTCGTCATGTCCCCGATCTCATCCGGGACTCCCAACTCCTTCGGTACATCAAAACATGTAAACTCATAATATAACTATCATCGAAACCTTAAGCGTGCGGACCCTACGGGTTCGAGAACAATGTAGACATGACCTAGAACTATTCTTGGTCAATAACCAATAGCGGAACCTGGATGCTCATATTGGCTCCTACATATTCTACGAAGATCTTTATCGGTCAAACCGCATAACAACATACGTTGTTCCCTTTGTCATCGGTATGTTACTTGCCCGAGATTTGATCGTCGGTATCCAATACCTAGTTCAATCTCGCATTGGCAAGTCTCTTTACTCGTTACATAATGCATCATTCCGTAACTAACTCATTAGCTACATTGCTTGCAAGGCTTATAGTGATGTGCATTACCGAGAGGGCCCAGAGATACCTCTCCCACAATCGGAGTGACAAAACCTAATCTCAAATACGCCAACCAAACATGTACCTTTGGAGACACCTGTAGTACTCCTTTATAATCACCCGATTACGTTGTGACGTTTGGTAGCACCCAAAGTGTTCCTCCGTAAACGGGAGTTGCATAATCTCATAGTTACAGGAACATGTATAAGTCATGAAGAAAGCAATAGCAATATACTAAACGATCAAGTGCTAGGCTAACGGAATGGGTCATGTCAATCACATCATTCTCCTAATGATGTGATCCCATTAATCAAATAACAACACATGTCTATGGTTAGGAAACATAACCATCTTTGATTAATGACCTAGTCAAGTAGAGGCATACTAGTGACTATATGTTTGTCTATGTATTCACACATGTATCACGTTTCCGGTTAATACAATTCTAGCATGAATAATAAACATTTATCATGATACAAGGAAATAAATAATAACTTTATTATTGCCTCTAGGGCATATTTCCTTCAGTCTCCCACTTGCACTAGAGTCAATAATCTAGTTCACATCATCATGTGATTCAACACTAATATTCACATCTGTATGTGATTAACACCCATAGTTCACATCTTCATGTGACCAACACCCAAAGGGTTTACTAGAGTCAATAATCTAGTTCACATCGCTATGTGATTAACACCCAAAGTTCACATCTTCATGTGACCAACACCCAAAGGGTTTACTAGAGTCAATAATCTAGTTCACATCGCTATGTGATTAACACCCAAAGAGTACTAAGGTATGATCATGTTTTGCTCGTGAGAGAAGCTTAGTCAACGGGTCTGTCACATTCAGAGCCGTATGTATTTTGCAAATATTCTATGTCTACAATGCTGTGCACTGAGCTACTCTAGCTAATTGCTCCCACTTTCAATATGTATCCAGATTGAGACTTAGAGTCATCTGGATCACTATAAAAAGCTTGCATCGATGTAACTCTTTACGACGGGCTCTTTTATCACCTGAATAATCGAGAAATATTTCCTTAGTCCTCACTAAGGATGTTCTTGACCAATGTCCAAATGATCTACTCCTAGATCACTATTGTACTCCTTGCCAAATCAGAGCAAGGTATACAATAGGTCGGTGCATAGCATATCATACTTTATAGAACCTATGGTGAGGCATAGGGAATGACTTTCATTCTCTTTTCTATTTTCTGCCGTGGTCGGGATTTGAGTCTTACTCAATTTCACACCTTTGCAACACAGGCAAGAACTTTTCTTTGACTGTTCCATTTTGAACTACTTCAAAAATCTTGACAAGGTATATACTTATTGAAAAAAAAACTTATCAAGCGTCTTGATCTATCTCAATAGATCTTGATGCTCAATATGTAAGCAGCTTCACCGAGGTCCTTCTTTGAAAAACTCCTTTCAAATACTCCTTTATGCTTTGCAGAATAATTCTACATTATTTCCGATCAACAATATGTCATTCACATATACTTATCGTAAATCTTGTAGTGCTCCCACTCACTTTCTTGTAAATACAAGCTTCTCCAAAAGTCAGTATAAAACCATATGCTTTGATCACACTATCAAAGCGTTTATTCCAACTCCGAGATGCTTGCACCAGTCCATAGATGGATTCTCAAGCTTGCACATTTTGTTAGCTCCTTTAGGATTGACAAAACCTTCTGGTTGCATCATATACAACTCTTCTTTAATAAATCCATTAAAGAATGTAGTTTTGACATCCATTTGCCAGATTTCATAAAATGTGGCAATTGCTAACATGATTCGGACAGACTTAAGCATCGCTACAGTTGAGAAAATCTCATTGTAGTCAACACCTTGAACTTGTCGAAAACCTTTTTGTGACAAGTCGAGCTTTGTAGATAGTAACACTAATATCAGTGTCTGTCTTCCTCTCGAAGATCCATTTATTTAACATGGCTTGCTGATCATCGAGCAAGTCAATCAAAGTCCATACTTTGTTCTCATACATGGATCCCATCTCAGATTTCATGGCCTCAAGCCATTTCGCGGAATATGGGCTCATCATCGCTTCCTCATAGTTCATAGGTTTATCATGGTCTAGTAACATGACTTTCAGAACAGGATTACCGTACAACTTTGGTGCGGATCTTATTCTGGAAGACCTATGATGTTCGGTAGTAACTTGATCTGAAGCTTCATGATCATCATCATTAGCTTCCTCACTAATTGGTGTAGGAATCACAGGAACTGATTTCTGTGATGAACTACTTTCCAATAAGGGAGCAGGTACAGTTACCTCATCAAGTTCTACTTTTCTCCCACTCACTTCTTTCGAGAGAAACTTCTTCTCTAGAAAGGATCCATCTTAGCAACAAATATCTTGCTTTCGGATCTGTGATAGAAGGTGTACCCAATAGTTTCCTTTGGGTATTCTATGAAGACGCACTTCTCCGATTTGGGTTCGAGCTTATCAGGTTGAAACTTTTTCACATAAGCATCGCAATCCCAAACTTTAAGAAACGACAACTTAGGTTTACGGCTAAACCATAGTTCATACGGTGTCATCTCAACGGATTTAGATGGTGCCCTATTAAACGTGAATGCAGCTGTCTCTAATGCATAACCCCAAAACGATAGTGGTAAATCGGTAAGATACATCATAGATCGCACCATATCAAAATAAAGTACGGTTACGACGTTCGGGCACACCATAACGTTGTGGTGTTCCAGGTGGCGTGAGCTGTGAAACTATTCCACATTGTTTTAATTGAAGACCAAACTCGTAACTCAAATATTCATCTCCACGATCAGATCGAAGAAACTTTATTTTCTTGTTGCGATGATTTTCTACTTCACTCTGAAATTCTTTGAACTTTTCAACTATTTCAGACTTATGTTTCATCAAGAAGATATACGCATATCTGCTCAAATCATCTGTGAAGGTCATAAAATAATGATACTTGTCGCGAGCCTTAATATTCATCGGACCACATACATCAGTATGTATGATTTCCAACAAATCTGTTGCTCGCTTCATTGTTCCGGAGAACGGAGTCTTAGTCATCTTGCCCATGAGGCATGGTTCGCAAGCATCAAGTGATTCCAAAAGTCCATTAGCATGGAGTTTCTTCATGCGCTTTACACCAATATGACCCAAACAGCAGTGCCACAAATAAGTTGCACTATCATTATTAACTTTGCATCTTTTGGCATCAATATTATGAATATGTGTATCACTACGATCGAGATCCAATAAACTATTTTCATTGGGTGTATGACCATTGAAGGTTTTATTCATGTAAACAGAACAACAATTATTCTCTGACTTTTAATGAATAACCGTATTGCAATAAACATGATCAAATCATATTCATGCTCAACGCAAACGCTAAATAACATTTATTTGGCTTTTAACACTAATCTCGAAAATATAGGGAGTGTGTGATGATGATCATATCAATCTAGGAACTATTTCCAACACTCATCGTCACTTCCCCTCAACTAGTCTCTGTTTATTATGTAACTCCTGTTTCGAGTTACTAATCTTAGCAACCGAACAAGTATCAAATACTCAGGGGCCACTATAAACACTAGTAAGGCACACATCAAACACCTGTATATCAAATATACCCTTGTTCACTTTGCCACCCTTCTTATCTACCAAATATTCAGGTTATTTCTGCTCCCGGTGATCATTTCCTTTGTATTAGAAACACTCAGTTTCAGGCTTTGGTCCAGCTTTGGGCTTCTTCGCGGGAGTGACAACTTGCTTGTCATTCTACTTGAAGTTCCCTTTCTTTCCCTTTGTCCTTTTCTTGAAACTAGTGGTCTTGTCAATCATCAACACTTGATGCTCTTTTCTTGATTTCTACCTTCGTCGATTTCAGCATCACGAAGAGCTTGGGAATTACTTTTGTCATCCCTTGCATATTATAGTTCATCACGAAGTTCTACTAACTTGGCGATGGTGACTAGAGAATTCTGTCAATCACTATCTTATCTGGAATATTAACTCCCACTTGATTCAAGCGGTTGAAGTACCCAAACAATCTGAGCACATGGTCACTAGTTGAGCGATTCTCCTCCATCTTTTTAGCTATAGAACTTGTTGGAGACTTCATATCTCTCAACTCGGGTATTTGCTTGAAATATTAACTTCAACTCCTGGAACATCTCATATGGTCCATGACGTTCAAAAACGTCTTTGAAGTCCCGATTCTAAGCCGTTTAAGTATGGTGCACTAAACTATCAAGTAGTCATCATATTGAGCTAGCCAAACGTTCATAACGTCTGCATTTGCTCCTGCAATAGGTCTGTCACCTAGCGGTGCATTAAGGACATAATTCTTACGTGCAGCAATGAGGATAAACCTCAGATCACGGATCCAATCCGCATCATTGCTACTAACATTTTTCAATACAATTTTCTCTAGGAACACATATAAAAACATAGGGAAGCAAAAACATAGGGAAGCAACAACGCGAGCTATTGATCTACAACATAATTTGCAAAATACTACCAGGACTAAGTTCATGATAAATTAAAGTTCAATTAATCATATTACTTTAGAAATCCCACTTAGACAGACATCTCTCTAGTCATCTAAGTGATCACGTGATCCAAATCAACTAAACCATGTCCGATCATCACGTGAGATGGAGTAGTTTCAATGGTGAACATCACTATGTTGATCGTATCTACTATATGATTCACGCTCGACCTTTCGGTCTCCGTGTTCCGAGGCCATATCTGCATATGCTAGGCTCGTCAAGTTTAACCTGAGTATTATGCGTGTGCAAAACTGGCTTGCACCCGTTGTAGATGGACGTAGAGCTTATCACACCCGATCATCACGTGGTGTCTGGGCACGACGAACTTTGGCAACGGTGCATACTCAGGGAGAACACTTCTTAATAATTAGTGAGAGATCATCTTAAAATGCTACCGTCAATCAAAGCAAGATAAGATGCATAAAGGATAAACATCACATGCAATCAATATAAGTGATATGATATGGCCATCATCATCTTGTGCTTGTGATCTCCATCTCCG
Source organism: Aegilops longissima (assembly GCA_021605205.1). Taxonomy (NCBI): domain Eukaryota; kingdom Viridiplantae; phylum Streptophyta; class Magnoliopsida; order Poales; family Poaceae; genus Aegilops; species Aegilops longissima. The sequence continues at coordinate 578,931,243 of CM038681.1, forward strand.
AAGCACCGTCGTGATCACCATCGTCACCGGCGCGACACCTTGATCTTCATCGTAGCATCGTTGTCGTCTCGCCAACTATTGCTTCTACGACTATCGCTACCGCTTAGTGATAAAGTAAAGCAATTACATGGCGTTTGCATTTCATACAATAAAGCGACAACCATATGGCTCCCGCCAGTTGCCGATAACTTCGGTTACAAAACATGATCATCTCATACAATAAAATATAGCATCACGTCTTGACCATATCACATCACAACATGCCCTGCAAAAACAAGTTAGACGTCCTCTACTTTGTTGTTGCAAGTTTTACGTGGCTGCTACGGGCTGAGCAAGAACCGTTCTTACCTACGCATCAAAACCACAACGATAATTTGTCAAGTTGGTGCTGTTTTAACCTTCGCAAGGACCGGGCGTAGCCACACTCGGTTCAACTAAAGTGAGAGAGACAGACACCCGTCAGTCACCTTTAAGCAACGAGTGCTCGCAGTGGTGAAACCAGTCTCGCGTAAGCGTACGCGTAGTGTCGGTCCGGGCCGCTTCATCTCACAATACCGCCGAACCAAAGTATGACATGCTGGTAAGCAGTATGACTTGTATCGCCCACAACTCACTCGTGTTCTACTCGTGCATATAACATCAACGCATAAAACCTAGGCTCGGATGCCACTATTGGGGAACGTAGTAATTTCAAAAATTTCCCTACGCACACGCAAGATCATGGTGATGGCATAGCAACAAGAGGGGAGAGTATTGTCCACGCACTCGTGAGACCGTAAGCGGAAGCGTTATGACAACGCTGTTGATGTAGTCGACGTCTTCACGATCCGACCGATCCAAGCACCGAACGCACGGCACCTCCGAAGTTCAGACACGCTCAGCTCGATGACGATCCCGGACTCCGATCCAGCAAAGTGTCGGGATGAGTTCCGTCAGCACGACGGCGTGGTGACGATGATGATGCTCTACCAGCGCAGGGCTTCGCCTAAACTCTACGACGATATGACCGAGGTGGAATATGGTGGAGGGGGGCACCGCACACGGCTAAGAGATCCAAGGGATCAATTGTTGTCCCTTTGGTGCTAGCCCTGCCCCTCTATTTATATGTTGAGCCCCGGGGTCGAAACTTGGAGCAAAAGCCTCCTCAAAGTCGGTTTTGCCCGAAAGGCAAGAGTCCCACTCGGACTCCAGGACCAAACGACACAATCCTTGGCGTCTGGCCCAGACGCCATGGGCCTCGGCGTCTGGCCCAGGGCCAGACGCCAGGATCTCCGGCGTTTGGCCCCCTGGCCTCCGCAAAACTCCTTTTGCACCGACCTAAAGCCTCATGGGCTTGACCACTTGGCCTAAACATATCATCCAGTATATGAATCTTTACGTCTCGACCATTTCGAGACTCCTCGTCATGTCCCCGATCTCATCCGGGACTCCGAACTCCTTCGGTACATCAAAACATGTAAACTCATAATAGAACTGTCATCGAAACCTTAAGCGTGCGGACCCTACGGGTTCGAGAACTATGTAGACATGACCTAGAACTATTCTTGGTCAATAACCAATAGCGGAACCTGGATGCTCATATTGGCTCCTACATATTCTACGAAGATCTTTATCGTTCAAACCGCATAACAACATACGTTGTTCCCTTTGTCATCGGTATGTTACTTGCCCGAGATTTGATCGTCGGTATCCAATACCTAGTTCAATCTCGTTACTGGCAAGTCACTTTACTCGTTACATAATGCATCATTCCGTAACTAACTCATTAGCTACATTGCTTGCAAGGCTTATAGTGATGTGCATTACCGAGAGGCCCCAGAGATACCTCTCCGACAATCGGAGTGACAAAACCTAATCTCGAAATACGCCAACCCAACATGTACCTTTGGAGACACCTGTAGTACTCCTTTATAATCACCCAGTTACGTTGTGACGTTTGGTAGCACCAAAGTGTTCCTCCGTAAACGGAGTTGCATAATCTCATAGTTACAGGAACATGTATAAGTCATGAAGAAAGCAATAGCAATATACTAAGCGATCAAGTGCTAGGCTAACGGAATGGGTCATGTCAATCACATCATTCTCCTAATGATGTGATCCCATTAATCAAATAACAACACATGTCTATGGTTAGGAAACATAACCATCTTTGATTAATGACCTAGTCAAGTAGAGGCATACTAGTGACTATATGTTTGTCTATGTATTCACACATGTATCATGTTTCCGGTTAATACAATTCTAGCATGAATAATAAACATTTATCATGATACAAGGAAATAAATAATAACTTTATTATTGCCTCTAGGGCAACCTATTAACCGGAGGCCCAGCCCAGAATTGCTGTTTTTTTGCCTATTTCAGGGTTTCGAAGAAACGGAATATCAAACGGAGCCGAAAACCTAATTCCATCGCCGTAAATTCCTATATCCACGAGATCCCATCTTGGGGCCTGTTCCGGAGCTCCGCCGGAGGGGGCATCCACCATGGAGGGCCTCTACATCATCACCATAGCCCCTCCGATGAAGTGTGAGTAGTTTACTTCAGACCTTCGGGTCCATAGTTAGTAGCTAGATGGTTTCTTCTCTCTTTTTGGATCTCAATACAATGTTCTCCCCCTCTCTCGTGGAGATCTATTCGATGTAATCTTCTTTTTGCGGTGTGTTTGTTGAGACCGATGAATTGTGGGTTTATGATCCAACTTATCTATGGAAAATATTTGATTCTTCTCTGAATTCTTTTATGTATGATTAAGTTATCTTTGCAAGTCTCTTCGAATTATCCGTTTGGTTTGGCCAACTAGATTGGTAGTTCTTGCAATGGGAGAAGTGCTTAGCTTTGGGTTCAATGTTGCATTGACCTTACCCGATGTGATGTAAAGGGTTGCAAGGCACGATTGTATTGTTGCCATCGAGGATAACAAGATGGGGTATTTATCATATTGCATGAATTTATTCCTCTACATCATGTCATCTTGCTTAAGGTGTTACTCTGTTTTTACTTAATACTCTAGACGCATCTGGATAGCGGTCGATGAGTGGAGTAATAGTAGTAGATACTGAGAATCGTTTGGTCTACTTGTCACGGACGTGATGCCTATATACATGATCATTGCTGGATAACCTCATAACTATGCTCAATTCATCAATTGCTCAACAGTAATTTGTTCACCCACCGTAGAATACTTATGCTCTTGAGAGAAGCCACTAGTGAAACCTATGGCCCCCGGGTCTATTCTCATCATATCAATCTCCATCACTTTATTTACTTGCTTTTCTTTTACTTTTTACTTTGCATCTTTATACCAAAAATACCAAAAAATATTATCTCTATCAGATCTCACCCTCGTAAGTGACCGTGAAGGGATTGACAACCCCTAAGCGTTGGTTGCGAGTAGCTATCGTTTTGTGCAGGTACGAGGGACTTGCACGTGGTCTCCTACTGGATTGATACCTTGGTTCTCAAAAACTAAGGGAAATACTTACGCTACTGTGCTGCATCATCCTCTCCTCTTCGGGGAAATCCAACGCAAGCTCGAGATGTAGCAGGGTGGCCTCTATACTGAAGCGGCTGCACCCCCCGCGTAATACATGTGGCCATGACCTCAATCATGGTCAGTCCGGAATGAGCTAACAATTTTATCCGGCTCATCAGGTAAAGGACGTCCTTGTCATTTTCCTCCTGAGGGCTTCGTGGACGCCAGCTTAGGCGCTTCTTCAGAGGAGCACTATTGAACTCAGGGAGGCCGATCCGAATAGGATCCGGCAGGGGGACGTCTTTTATGTAAAACCATTCTGAAGGCCAGTCTTCGGACGCCTTCTTTGGGGTTCCGGATAGATATCCGGTCCCGGCGATGCGCCAAAGTTCGCCTCCGCCCACTTGATATATCGACCCCTCCTGAGAGCGGGGCACAAGGCAGAACAACTTCTTCCACAGCGCGAAATGAGCCTCGATGCCCAAAAACAGCTCGCAAAGGGCTACGAAGCCCGCAATATGCAATATGGAGGCAGGCGTAAGGTTGTGCAACTGGAGGCCGTCGAACTCTAGGAGCCCCTGGAGAAACGGATGAATTGGAAATCCGAGCCCTCTTATCAAATAAGGGACAAGGCATACCCGCTCTCCTTTGGAGGGATTGGGGACGCTCTCCGCTTGCTATCCACCATTATACGTGGCAAGCCCGGCTCGAACCGGGACCATGTAAGCTGGGAGGAGAAACCCCTCGGCTTGGAGCGTCACTAGCTCACTGTGCGGGACGGAGCATCTCTCCCAATCTCCGGGCCGAGCGCTGGGAGGGCGAGAGGAGGAGCTGTGTCGACTGGCCATGATGGAATGGATCTCTGTCGTATGCGCTCCGATGAATGCTCGCGGGGGGAGGATGGTGTGATTTGGATCTAAATCCTCATCTCCTTAATAAAATGCTCATTTGTGCAGCTAGGGGGGTAAACGTAAAACACCCTGGCTTTTCGCATTCGTTTGACACGTGGAAGATGGCCATTATTGGGTGCGGGAGCCAAGGAGCACAATATTTACAAGGAGCCGGACACTATTCAACAGGTACACGGAATTTGGAGAAGAACCCGCCTTGCAATGCCGAAGACAAATCTGCGCGCCGGACTCATCGTCATTGAAGCCTGGTTCGGGGGCTACTGAGGGAGTCCTGGATTAGGGGGTGTCCGGATAGCTAGACTATAACCTTTGGCCGGACTCCTGGACTATGAAGATACAAGATTGAAGACTTCGTACCGTGTCCGGATGGGACTTTCCTTAGCGTGGAAGGCAAGCTTGGCGATACGGATATGTAGATCTCCCATTGTAACCGACTCTGTGTAACCCTAGCCCTCTCCGGTGTCTATATAAACTGGATGGTTTTAGTCCGTAGGACGAACAACAATCATACCATAGGCTAGCTTCTAGGGTTTAGCCTCTCTGATCTCGTGGTAGATCTACTCTTGTACTACCCATATCATCAATATTAATCAAGCAGGAGTAGGGTTTTACCTCCATCGAGAGGGCCCGAACCTGGGTAAAAACATCATGTGCCTTGTCTCCTATTACCATCCGCCTAGACGCATAGTTTGGGACCCCCTACCCGAGATCTGCCGGTTTTGACACCGATAGTGAGAATCCCGTAATAAGGGGGCACGATCTCTGCTTTGACAAGACGTGTCAAGGAAACCGCCTCGCAATATGCGTTGTGGCTGGTTCTTGAAAGACGGTTCGAATAATGACCCGACCGTAATGACACGTCGCGTTGCTTGAAAAGTTGTCAGCAGATTGCATTTGTGAAACATCATTCTCTCTACGGTGGCATACGAAGATCATCCTGTGGATCCGGACACGGTTTGACTGTTCGATAATTACCTTGGAGTATTCGGAGAAGGAACCCGCCCTGCAATGCCGAAGACAAGACTGCGTGCCGGACTCATCATCATTGAGGCCTGGTTCAGGGGCTACTGAGGGAGTCCTGGATTAGGGGGTATCCGGACATCCGTACTGTGTACAACGTCTGGACTATTGAAGCGTGAAGATACAAGACTCAAGACTTCGGCCCGTGTCCGGATGGGACTTTCCTTGGCGTGGAAGGCAAGCTTGGCGATCCGGATATTATATTTCCTTCCTTGTAACCGACTCCATGTAAACCCTAGCCCTCTCCTGTGCCTATATAAACCGGAGAGGTTGGTCCTTAGAAGGCCGATCACAAATACATTCATACCATCATAGGCTAGCTCTTAGGGTTTAGCCTCTACGATCTCGTGGTAGATCTACTCTTGTACTACCCATACCATCAATATTAATCAAGCAGGAAGTAGGGTTTTACCTCCATCGAGAGGGCCCGAACCTGGGTAAACACGTGTGTCCCTTGCTTCCTGTTACCATCAGCCTTGACGCACAGATCAGGACCCCCTACCCGAGATCCGCCGGTTTTGACACCGACAGCGGGGGCGGGGCTCGGCCGCCCCCTCTCGGCCAATCTGACTTCTTGAAGTAACAACAAGCGGGGCCGTCGACCGCCCTCCCCGCTCCATTGAAGGCGCATGGGAATCGACCTGCACGCGCGCGACTACCCACGTCCCGTGCGCCTATCACTTGCTCTGCGTTATGCATGCGGTGAATGTGGCGCAAGGGGCGGGAGCAGTGGGACACGTGGAACGACGGTTCCCGAGCGAGGGCTGTAAATGGGAGGTGGCCCTGCGGTTTCGAAGAGACACGCAAGACGCCTCTTTACTGTCCACCACAAGGTGACGCCAACATGCTTCCGTCATGCGCGCGCGCACGACCCCCACACCGCGCATTCAACACAGGTCGAGGAGAAGCGCGGCTGACGGAACAGTGGCCACGGTAAAAATCCGCCCCAACTGCCCGCGCACCGTTCTGGGCCTGGCCCAACAACGTGCTGCGCCTGTGTGTGGCCCAGGCCCGGGGGCTCCTATCGGTGTACAAAAGTAGGGGCTCTGCTTTTGACCCCTTTACTTCTGCATGGGCAGTCAGAGCCTCCCGCCACGGCCACGCATAGACATAGCAGGAAAGGGGAGCTGGAGAGAGGCCGAAGCCACGAGGACAAATGAAGCAACGACAAGGACCAAGGCCACAAGGATCGGATGGGCGAAGCAGGTTTTCCCGACAAGGACCCTTGCCAGGGCAGCCTCAGCGGCCCCCGCAAGACCCTTGCCGGGGCAGCCCGCCCACGCCAGCCGAGCGAGCCACCCTTGAGCCTACCAATGCTCAAACAGACGCATTGGGACAGGGCTCGGGAGGAACCTCCGTGGCGGCATGCAGATCTTTGTGAAGACAAAGAATAATCAAGATCAAGTGAGGATAGGAAGGCAATCATCCTCACCGAAGAAACCCACAAGACCCCCGGCAAGACCCTTGCCGGGGAGGCCAGCGTGCCACGGCAAGACCCTTGCCGGGCCACCCGACAAGGCCCTCGCCAAAGCACACTGGCTGGAACACTGCCTGGCCCACACCAGATAAGTTTCCACCACCGTTCGCATGCAGCTGCCGACCCAACCAGCCGGGCAGGCACCTGCGTGGCAGCATGCAAACCATCTTGGAGGCTCCATTACCGCGCCACCTCAGCTGCCTGCCTGCCTACATGGCACCGCATGTATCGTTGGCCAGGGCGCCTGTCGAAGCAAGGAGGAGTGGCGACAGATGGGACGGGCCTCGCTCCCGTCCCCGATAAAGCAAGAGGACACCTAAGCCTCGCATTAAATGCATCTTGTCCTGTAATACTAGCGATAGACTCGTGACACTGTAGCACTTTCCACCTCCTGTGTGCCACTGTGGCAGCCCCTTTCGCCTATAAAAGGAGGCCCATGGCACACAGAGAAGGGATTCGGCTCTTTCGAACCTCGCAACTGTAGGATCAAAAGTATGTCTAGAGGGGGGGTGATTAGACTAATTGACCAAATAAAAACTTATCCTTTTCCCAATTTTAGTCTTTGGCAGATTTTAGCTATCTTAGCATAAGTCAAGCAATCTTAACACAATTCAAGCAAGCATGCAAAGAGTATATGAGCAGCGGAAAGTAAAGCATGTAACTTGCAAGAATGTAAAGGTAAGGGTTTGGAGAATTCAAACGCAATTGGAGACACGGATGTTTTTGTCGTGGTTCCGATAGGTGGTGCTATCGTACATCCACGTTGATGGAGTCTTCAACCCACGAAAGGTAACGGTTGCGCGGGTCCACGGAGGGCTCCACCCACGAAGGGTCCACGAAGAAGCAACCTTGTCTATCCCACCATGGCCGTCGCCCACGAAGGACTTGCCTCACTAGCGGTAGATCTTCATGAACTAGGCGATCTCCTTGCCCTTACAAACTCCTTGGTTCAACTCCACAATCTTGTCGGAGGATCCCAAGTGACACCTAGCCAATCTAGGAGACACCACTCTCCAAGAAGTAACAAATGGTGTGTTGATGATGAACTCCTTGCTCTTGTGCTTCAAATGATAATCTCGCCAACACTCAACTCTCTCTCACAGGATTTGGATTTGGTGGAAAGAAGATTTGAGTGGAAAGCAACTTGGGGAAGGCTAGAGATCAAGATTCATATGGTAGGAATGGAATATCTTGGTCTCAACACATGAGTAGGTGGTTCTCTCTCAGAAATAGCAAGTTGGAAGTGTAGGTTCATTCTGATGGCTCTCTCCACGAATGAAGAGGAGGTGGAGGGGTATATATAGCCTCCACACAAAATCTAACCGTTACGCACAACTTGCCAAACTCGGTAGGACCGAATTGGTAAACTCGGTCGGACCGATTTAGCAAATCTAGTAACCATTAGGATTTTCGGTGGGACTGACATGCAACTCGGTAGGACCGATGTGATTAGGGTTAGGGCATAACGTAATCTAGGTGAGACCGATTACACAAACTCGGTGGGACCGATTTTGGTAATAAGCTTACCAAAGAGTTGGTCAGGTAAACTCGGTGGGACCGATTCGCTCATTTCAGTGAGATCGAAATGTTACGAAAAGGAAACAGGGAATTTACATTGCAATCTCGGTGGGACTGATCGCTCATCTCGGTTGTACCGAAACGTTACGAAGGGAAACAGAGAGATTGCAATCCCATCTCGGTGAGACCGAGATTCCTATTGGTGAGACCGATTTGCCTAGGGTTTGTGGCAGTGGCTATGACATCTAAACTCGGTGGCGCCGGATAGAAAGAATCGGTAGGGCCGAGTTTGACTTTTGGTTTAGGTCATATGTGGATATGAGAAAGTAGTTGAGGACTTTGGAGCATATCACTAAGCACTGTAGAGCAAGAAACTCATTAAGAAACACCTCATCCGTCCTTGATAGTATTGGCTTTTCCTATAGACTCAATGTGGTCTTGGATCACTAAAATATAAAATGTAGAGTCTTGAGCTTTTGAGCCTGAGCCAATCCTTGTATCCTTAGCTCTTTAGGGATCCACTTTTCTCATCCATGCCATGCCATTCATTGAGCTTTTCCTGAAATATTCATCTTGGAATGATGTTAGCTCAATGAGCTATATGTTGTTAGGAATTACCAAAACCACCTAGGGATAGTTGCACTTTAAATCTCCCCCTTTTTGGTAATTGATGACAACATATAGATCAAAGCTTCGACAAATAATAATAATAAGAGTGAAAAGCATTGTCGCTTTGAGAAGTATGTGATAAGCAAGAGCTCCCCCTAAATTTGTGCATAGTTTAAGATTTGCTTTGGACTGCAAATGCACAAAGAGTTTAGGCTCATGGGTTACTCTTCCATGTCACATACATCTTGGTGGAGCGCTCAAAATGATAATGATTGAATACATGCACTCTTCACCAAGCAAAGTGAATGATCATATAGAGATAAATGGGATAATGTCATCCAACAAGCATAAATGTAGCATATGATCAAACACTTGATCATCCAAGTATCACACAGACATAAAGTATTTCAAACAAGCGAATAAACTTCAACCACCAAAGCAAGAGAGAACAAAAAGCAACACTCTCTCTCGAAGCCTATGATCTATACATGTTTCTCCCCCTTTGGCAACAAGTTACCAAAAAAGTTCATAGAAAATGCATAGCACTAGATCGACTCTCAGGCTTGATCTTCAGGTGGTGGTGTAGACAAAACGCCAAGGATGAAAGCATCAGTTGATGTAGATGGAGCTGGAGGTGTAGGTGCTGGAGCTGGTGTTGTAGGAGCTGAAGCTGGTGCAGATGAAGTGGCTCTGGTGTCTGTCACTGGCACTGTAGATGATCTCTGAGCTCTAGGCACTCTGGAAAATGCCTCAGTGGTTGTCTTGCCCTTCCTCTCCTGCATATCATCCTGAAGCTGCTCAACAACAGTCTGGATCTCAGTTACCTTTACATCCAAGTCATAGAACTTTTGCTCCATGATCCTCTCCAAGCTCTCCTGGTTTCGAGTCAAGGTAGCCAGCCCCTTCTCAATCCTCAGAGTGGATGCAATCAAGTAGCCAAGTTGATCCTGTTTGCTCTTCATAAAGTACTGAGATGCCTCTTCCATTGTTGGCATCTTGGCAGCCTTCTCTATCCTTGCCTTCTCCTTCTTAGCTTGTGCTTGCACTGAAGATGGTTCATCTTCATCCATAACCACTTGGTTATCCTCAAAGTCTGGATAGATAGGCATGTGCTCCTTGTCCAACAAGTATGTGCCTGTGCCCATCTTGGAGTTAATCAGCTCCTGGATCTGTGGGGCATACCCACAACTTCTCTTTTGGTCAGCTGCTGTCCTCTTGATAGTCTCAACAATGAGGCTCATGACCTTGAATTTCTATGGCACATCAAATAAATGTAGCAAGTTTATTGCATGGCCTCTGATCATGTTGTGATCACCTGACTTGGGCAATAGAGTGTGCCTGAGGATCCAGTTGATGGTTGGCAATCCTGACAGAAGATAATGTACAGATCCAAACTTATGTGGCTCAACTGCAGCATCTGGGATCTCCTTGTACATATGTGCCATAGTGTTGTGATCCATCTTCTTCTTGGCATAGACATCCAAGTCATCTTCCTTCTCCTTAGGTGCATTGATCAGATTTGCCCATTCTTCAATAGTTGATTGGTACCTTGTACCTTCAGAAATCCATACTATCCTGCCATCTGGATAGAAGTGTGCTGTGGAGTAGAATTGCATTATGAGCTCATCATTCCACTTTGTGAGCTTCTGCCCAACAAAGTCTGCAACTCCACAAGCACTGAAACTGTCATACACACCAGGATAGTGTTCTTCATTCTCCTTCATGTAGGTCCAGTCCACCCACCTCATGTCGCATACTATAGGCTTCTTGTCCAACAACACTGTCTCATAAAAATCCTGCTGTTCCTTAGTATGGAACCTGTAGTCAACAACAGTCCTCCTCCTGGTGGCATATGGATCTGACTCTCTCCATAGCCTCAATCCTGAGTCTCTCCTAATCTTCATGTTCTCAGCTACAGGATGGGCATCATTATGGTCTGTAATCTTTGGCTTCAACTTTCTCAGGACATGCTCTTCATCTTCTTCTTCAGCAACAATTTCAGGCACTGGGGCCTTGTTCTTCTCAGCAGCTGGAATGTTTCTGGTACTCCTCTTTGGTGCAATCTTGGGCTTGGAGGCATCTTTGGGTGCTTCTTTGGGCTTTGATGATGCAACCCCTGACCTAATAGCATCACCCATAAGCTTCTGAGCCTTGGGTGCTGGTGCAGCAACCTCTTCTTCCTCTTCCTCTTCCATCATAGAAGACTTTCCAATAACTCTGGCCATGGTCTTCTTGACCCTTTCCTTCCTTTTCTTCCCTTCTACAGCAGCCTCTTTGGGTTCAGCTTCCACAGATGCTTGAGTGGAGGCTCTGGCTTTAGACATGGGCTGTCTTCCTGCTGGCCTTTTGGTCTTCATACCAGGCTTAATGGCAGCAGCTGTGCCGTACTCCTTTCTGAGCACTTTCTTCTGGGAAGTGGCCTCATCCTCAACAGCCACATAGTCTTCATCCTCAGATTCTGAGGTTTTCTTCTTTCTGATCCTGGTGGCACCTTTAGGTAAGTTGCTTGGGGTGCTCCTGCAACCCTCATCTGAGGTGCTAGAGGGACTAGTGCCCTCACTCATTTGAATCTGCTCCTCTTCCTGTTCTGGCTGTCACTTTGATCAGACATGTTGCAAATACTGACTGCTGACCCTGTGAATAGATATAGATGAGATAGAGTGGATGAGCATCACAAGATACAAAGGTTTTTGCAAAAGAATGAGTCAAAACTTAGTTTTAGTTTTCCACAGAAAGCATTTCGGATCAACCGATTTGCAAACTCGGTGATACCGAAGCAGCTTTTGGAACTTAAACTAGTGAACTCGGTCAGAACGAGTCACAGTTTGGTGGCACCAAGACTGCTAGGGTTTCACAAAGTCCTGAACTCAGTCACACTGATTTGCAATTCTCGGTCATACCGAGAACCACATGTGCAATGGCCTTAGCCAAATTGGTGGAACCGAGTTCTACAACCCGGTGGGTCCGAGATGGTTTCGGCTGAAACCTAACCCTAAATTTTCAATTCATCTCTAATTTACGGAGTGTTTTGACTGGATAGAGTAGTTTCAATCATGGCAAGATTCATGATGAACACAATGTGCTAGGAATCGGACGGGGATAGCACTGTGATCGAGTCCATACCCTAGCTCAGCGATGAACTCGCTACGGCGGCAACGGCAGGGATGAATTCCATTGACGGTGGTGGAGACCAGCGACTGGAGGCGGCTGGCGACGAGGAGGATGATCCGGAGACCCTGGAGGCAGAGCGAGCTATGCACGGGCGAAGGGGTTTGGAGAAAGTTTCCAAATTTTTGCCCGTGAGTATATATATAGCCCGACCCCGTCGGTGTGACCGAGTGGAACAACTCGGTGGCACCGAGATGCATAACTGTTGATAGTTACAGCAACTCGGTGTGACCGAAGTGTTCAAATCGGTTGCACCGAGATTGAAAACCTAGATCGACTTAGTGATCTCGGTATGACCGAAATGGATGAATCGGTCAGACCGAAACGCACAAAGAAGTTTTGGAATTTTAAGTCTATGACGAATCGGGGACTCTGAGTGCTCCTCACACAGAGTGGTTCGAATCTGACTTCATCAAAATTTTGTGATGTAGCATGAATAGAGTTTGAGGCGAGAAGAGCATAGATAGCTAGAGAAGGTTCTTAGGCATTCTTGTCCATCCACTTGGCCAAAGATAAAGAAACCAATCAATCAAAACAACAAGTGGATGTCCTCGAATGAGTAAAATATGCAACCAACATGCTCACACAAATAACAAATGAAATATGTGGCAAAGCATGCACAACCAATTCTAGCATCTATCAAACTATTGGCGATGACTAGGTCATCTATATATGAGTGTATTGACTTAGGAGTCAAATGAGAACATTTGATCATAGGTCATACTCATCGTTTAAGCTCAAGTGGGGTTACCACTTTTACATAATGCATTGATGTGTTCACACCATTAGAGTTGCTTTGACTCAATTCTTAGAATTAAGCTCCCCCTAGATGTGAGATCCCCCCTTAGAGGGATGAACTAACCTTGGGTTTTGTCGATGATGACTTCATGTAGGTGTTGAAGATGTGGATGCTCAATGTTGATGTAGATCATTTGGAGCAATCCCTTGGAGTGAGTTGCACTTTCAATACCTACACGGGTTAGTCCCACAAGGAACAAACAAGGATATCCATAGACATAGAGTGATGCACACACAAGATGATGTCCATGAAAGCATTAGGTTACCTTGTCCCTTGTCTTACCAACAAGAGGGTTTGTGACTCCTTGAACTAGTGCAAGATGTGGAAGTTTTTTGCACTTGTTGTTGCCGAAATGATATGAGTGAAATATGTTGGCGGAGTCACCCTCAAGAACTCTCTAGTTCTTCTTCTTCGGGATCCACATCATCTTGATGGGAATCCTTGAAGTTGTAGTCGTGCTTGATGAAGTAGAACTTGACGTAGTCTTGGGAACCCACTTGACCAAGGCCTTAGGAGCTTCTTCAAATGCATCAATCTCCTCTTGAAGCTTGTCCTTGCCTTTTTGCTTGTGGTCTTGTGGTGGAAGATCATCTTGAGCTTGTGTCATCTTGAAGGAAGTAGGATCATACTTCTCTTGTTGAGGAAAAAACTTCGTCTTGGGGTATTGATCTTCTTCCCACTCGACTCCATTGGCATTGAACTTTCGTTCAAAACCAACACCTTGGTTCTTCCGGTGCCTTCCTTGCTTCCATACAATTTCGTCAAATTGCTTACTCCCGGCAAGGCTTTTGTAAACAACTTTCTCTACAATTCCCTTCAATAAGCTATTTTCTTGCTCAAGTATGACTTGGCTAAGAGAATCATTAGTGGAATAAAGAGAACTACTAGAAGCAACATCATTGGATTTAGCATGATTTTTGTTACTACTAGAGGAAGAATCCTTCTTGTTCTTGTTACTAGACCTGACATGAGGCATGTAAGTAGATAAGAGTAAACGTTTGGCAATGTAAGAAGAACTTTTCTTACGGAGATCATCATTGATTGCCTTTAAGAACTCATGCTCTTGCTCAAGATTGAGCTTTCAAAGCGTAACTTCTCACGAGTCCTTAAAAGTTCTCGATGATCTTCTAAGATAGTTTCATGAGCTAACTTAAGAGTGTTTAGTTCTTTAGTTAGAAGCTCAATCTTCTCCTTATCATTGTCATTCTTTTTATCTTGATTAGCATGATTAATTAATGTTTCATCATAGTATTCATCATTAGAGTTGTCAACAAGTAAATCATCATCACCTAACAAGTCATCTTCATCACTGTTGAAATCAACATACTCGAGATGTGTTACCTTTGGACCTTTGGCCATGAAGCATCTTCCAATTCCTTCATTTGGTGAATCAAATATGTCGTAGGAGTTGGTTGACACAAGTGCTAGATCGGCAACACCTTCATCTTGAGTATATTCGGAGTCGGAGTGATAGCTTCTCTCAGAGTGATTGTCGGAGTCGGAGCCGGACACCCATTCACCAACATGAGCTTGATGTCTCCGTTTTGTGTAGCTCCTTGATGACTTGTCCTTCCTTTCCGAATCTTTGCTTCTCCGTGAGGGTCTTCGTTCATAAAGATCATCTCTACTCCTCCTCTCTCTTGGTGGTGATTCTTCTCTTCTACTTCTTCTCTTGGGTGATTCTTCTCTTCTTTTGTAGGGTGCCGTACACTCATTTGAATAGTGTCCGGGTCTCCCACAATTGTAGCAATTGCGCTCTTGACTAGAAGATGTTTTGTCATTGTAGGACCTTGACTTGGAGCTTCTCTCTTTGCTTCTACTCTTGTAGAACTTGTTGAAGTTCTTCACCATTAAGCTCAATTCTTCATTGAATGTTTGTTTCTCTCTTGATGATGTAGAGGCTTCACATGAGGCTTTGTAGGCACCACTTGACTTGTTGTGAAGTTGCTCCTTATCCTTGAGTGACATCTCATGAGCAAAAATTCTTCCAATGACTTCCGTTGGCTTGAGATCTTTGTAATTGGGCATCATTTGGATCAATGAGCACACGGTATCATATTTTCCGTCCAAAGCTCTTAGGATCTTCTTGATGATGAATTTGTCGGTCATCTCTTCACTTCCTAAGCCCGCAATCTCATTTGTGATAAGAGCAAGCCTAGAGTACATTTCAGCGACACCTTCACCATCCTTCATTTTGAACTTGTCAAGTTGGCTTTGGAGCACATCCAACTTGGATTCCTTGACAGAGTCAGTACCTTCATGCATATTAATCAAATTATCCCAAATTTCCTTTACATTCTCAAGACGGCTGATTTTGTTGAATTCTTCGGGGCACAATCCGTTGAAGATGATATCACAAGCTTGAGTGTTGTATTGCAGGATCTTCAACTCTTCCGTGCTAGCTTCACGGTTCGGTTCTCTCCCATCAAAGAATTCACCTTGCAAGCCAATACAAACAATAGCCCAGACGGCGAGGTTATGTCCAAGAATATGCATTTTCATCTTATGCTTCCAACTAGCAAAATTAGTACCATCAAAGTAAGGACCTCTACGGTGATAATTTCCCTCGCTAGACGCCATACTCTCCTAGGTTGTGAAACCAAGGCTATGACCAACAAAAGCTATGGAAATCAAAGCAAATGGAGACCAAAGCTCTGATACCACTTGTAGGATCGAAAGTATGTCTAGAGGGGGGGGGTGATTAGACTACTTGACCAAATAAAAACTTATCCTTTTCCCAATTTTAGTCTTTGGCAGATTTTAGCTATCTTAGCATAAGTCAAGCAATATTAACACAATTCAAGCAAGCATGCAAAGAGTATATGAGCAGCGGAAAGTAAAGCATGTAACTTGCAAGAATGTAAAGGGAAGGGTTTGGAGAATTCAAACGCAATTGGAGACACATATGTTTTTGTCGTGGTTTCGATAGGTGGTGCTATCGTACATCCACGTTGATGGAGACTTCAACCCACGAAGGGTAACGGTTGCGCGAGTCCACGGAGGGCTCCACCCACGAAGGGTCCACGAAGAAGCAACCTTGTCTATCCCACCATGGCCGTCGCCCACGAAGGACTTGCCTCACTAGCGGTAGATCTTCACGAAGTAGGCGATCTCCTTGCCCTTAAAAACTCCTTGGTTCAACTCCACAATCTTGTCGGAGGCTCCCAAGTTACACCTAGCCAATCTAGGAGACACCACTCTCCAAGAAGTAACAAATGGTGTGTTGATGATGAACTCCTTGCTCTTGTGCTTCAAATGATAGTATCCCCAACACTCAACTCTCTTTCACAGGATTTGGATTTGGTGGAAAGAAAATTTGAGTGGAAAGCAACTTGGGGAAGGCTAGAGATCAAGATTCATATGGTAGTAATGGAATATCTTGGTCTCAACACATGAGTAGGTGGTTCTCTCTCAGAAATAGCAAGTTGGAAGTGTAGGTTCATTCTGATGGCTCTCTCCATGAATGAAGAGGAGGTGGAGGGGTATATATAGCCTCCACACAAAATCTAACCATAACACACAACTTGCCAAACTCGGTAGGACCGAATTGGTAAACTCGGTCGGACCGATTTAGCAAATCTAATGACCGATAGGATTTTCGGTGGGACCGACATGCAACTCGATAGGACCGATGTGATTAGGGTTAGGGCATAATGTAATCTCGATGAGACCGATTACACAAACTCGGTGGGACCTATTTTGGTAATAAGCTAACCAGAGAGTTGGTCGGGTAAACTCGGTGGGACCGATTCGCTCATTTCGGTGAGACCAAAATGTTACAAAAAGGAAACAGGGAGTTTACATTGCAATCTCGGTGGGACCGATCGCTCATCTCGGTGGTACCGAAACGTTACGAAGGGAAATAAAGAGATTACAATCCCATCTTAGTGAGACCGAGATCCCTATCGGTGACTGATTTGCCTAGGGTTTGTGGTAGTGGCTATGACATATGAACTCGGTGGCGCCGGATAGAAAGAATCGGTAGGGCCGAGTTTGACTTTTGGTTTAGGTCATATGTGGATATGAGAGAGTAGTTGAGGGTTTTGGAGCATATCACTAAGCACTGTAGAGCAAGAAACTCATTAAGCGACACCTCATCCCTCCTTGATAGTATTTGCTTTTCCTATAGACTCAATGTGATCTTGGATGACTAAAATATAAAATGTAGAGTCTTGAGCGTTTGAGCATGAGCCAATCCTTGTATCCTTAGCATTTTGAGGGATCCACTTATCTCATCCATGCCATGCCATTCATTGAGCTTTTCCTGAAATATTGATCTTGGAATGATGTTAGCTCAATGAGCTATATGTTGTTAGGACTTACCAAAATCACCTAGGGATAGTTGCACTTTCAACAGCACCTAGAGCTAGTTCGAGAGCTCAAGAACACTAAATACATCCACCAAAGCAGGATCGTAGGGTTTTATGCACCTTTGCAGCCCGAACCTGGGTAAAATCCCTCTGTGTTTCTGCTGGTCCCGCTCTTCTCACGATCGCCGCGCCCCGCAACCATAGAAGGGATTCCAGTGATCCCACAGGTGTCGTTTCCCACCGACAGCAACCTATTGGATGTGGTGCAAACCATGATGTCTCTTATCGAATTACCACTATCATTTATGGGTTAGGAATTAGAGATAACCGCATTCACTTTAAATAGGGCACCACGTAATTCCATTGAGATGACAACGTATGAACTTTGGTTTAGAGAAACCTAAGCTGTCATTTCTTAGAAGTTTGGGGCTGCGATGCTTATGTGAAAAGGGTTTAGCCTGATAAGGTCGAACCCAAAGCGGATAAATGCATCTTCATAGGACATCCAAAACAGTTGGGTATACCTCCTATTTCGGATCCGGAAGCAAAAGTGATTGTTTCTAGAAACGAGTCCTTTCTCGAGGAAAAGTTTCTCTCAAAAGAATTGGGTGGGAGGATGGTGGAGACTTGATGAGGTTATTGAACCGTCACTACAACCAGTGTGTAGCAGGGCACATGAAGTTGTTCCTGTAGCGCCGACACCAATTGAAGTGGAAGCTGATGATAGTGATCATGAAAATTCAGATCAAGTCACTACCAAACCTCGTAGGTCGATAAGGATGCGTACTATTTCAGAGTGGTACGTAATCCTGTCTTCGAGGTCATGTTGCTAGACAACAATGAACCTACGAGCTATGGAGAAACGATGATGGGCCCGGATTCCGACATATGGCTCGAGGCCATAAAATCCGAGAGGATCCATGTGTGAAAACAAAGTATAGACTTTGGAAGAACTACTTGATGGTCGTAAGGCTATTGGGTACAGATGGATTTTAAAAGGAAGACGGACAATGATGGTGAGTGTCGATGTCAAAACCGGCGGATCTCGGGTAGGGGGTCCCGAACAGTGCGTCTAGGCGGATGGTAACAGGAGACAAGGGACACGATGTTTTTACCCAGGTTCGGGCCCTCTCGATGGAGGTAAAACCCTACTCCTGCTTGATTAATATTGATGATATGGGTAGTACAAGAGTATATCTACCACGAGATCAGAGAGGCTAAACCCTAGAAGCTAGCCTATGGTATGATTGTTGTTCGTCCTACGGACTAAAACCCTCCGGTTTATATAGACACCGGAGAGGGTTAGGGTTACACAGAGTCAGTAACAATGGAAGGAGATCTACATATTTGTATCGCCAAGCTTGCCTTCCACGCCAAGGAAAGTCGCATCCAGACACGAGACGAAGTCTTCAATCTTGTATCTTCATAGTCCAGGAGTCCGGCCAAAGGTCATAGTCCGATCATCCGGACACCCCCTAACCCAGGACTCCCTCAGTAGCCCCTGAACCAGGCTTCAATGACGACGAGTCCGGCGCGCAGTTTGTCTTCCGCATTGCAAGGCGGGTTCCTCCTCCGAATACTTCATAGAAGATTTTGAACACAAGGATAGTGTCCAGCTCTGCAAAATAATTTCCACATAACACCGTAGAGAGAACAATATTTACACAAATCCAATCTGCTGACGTATTCCGCAGCGTGTCATCACACCACGGCCAAGCCTTTATTCGAATCGTGTTTACTGTTCCACCTCAGCGCGTTTAGCGAGGCGGTTTCCTTGGCACGTCTTGTCAAAGCAGAGATCGTGTCCCCTTATTCCGGGATTCTCATCAATACGGACGTGGGTAACCCAATCGCGCCCGTTGGCACGTCTCCTCTATCGAAGGCGAGTCCCCAAACGGTCACGGGGGAGGGCTCTTGGTATTCAACCTCTTTATAAAGAGACCAAGGCTCTACTCCTTTCTTTCAATCTCAATCGAGTCCGCCCCTCGCCTCGAGTTCCAACACCCAAAGCTCCAGATTTAGGCGCTTCGAACCTTCGATGATGTCCGGCTCCGACCTTCAAGTCCGGTGGATGCCTTCCTCCGTTACGGAAGAAGACGTGCTAAAGCTGAGAGATGCTAGGTATTTAACCGACGAAATCTCGCATAGGTTGCCTGCTCAAGGGCAAGTTATTCCCACTCCCAAGCCTGGTGAGAGCGTGGTGTTCGCGTCTCACTTCCTTCGGGGGTTAGGCTTCCCGACGGACCCCTTCGTGAGGGACCTCATGTTTTATTATGGGTTAGAATTTCATGACTTGGATCCGGAGTCCATCCTCCACATCTCATCATTCATCGTCGTGTGCGAAGCCTTCCTCCGCATTACCCCTCACTTCGGATTGTGGCTCAAGACCTTCAAAGTAGAGCCGAAGATTATCAAGGGGCGGCAACCGGAGTGCGGAGGGGCTGTTATAAGCAAGAATGCTGACACTCCATGGCCCAAGGGCTCTTTTCAAGAGGAGTTCAGCTTATGGCAACGAGAGTGGTTTTATATCACAGCGCCCAGGGGCACCAAGTGGGTGGCGCCTCCTGTCTTTCGCTCGGGTCCTCCCCCACGGCTGGCGTCATGGGTCAATAAAGGGCTCGACTGGGGGCCGTCCAAGGACGTGTCCTTATTGCAGGGCCGCATTCAAGATCTCCTGGAAAGAGACATCGACCTGGCCGTAGTGGCGCAAGTCATGTTGATTCGCCTCACTTTGCCTTGCAAACGCCTCCCCCTCCGCCTGTGGGAGTTTAATCCGGAGGGCCCACGAGCTCTCCAACACTTTACGGGCATGAAGCCCATGGAGATGCATGAATTGTTCTTCGGATCACGAGCAATGTGTCTGGACTTGACCGAGAACGCAGGTCTAAGCTGCAATCGCCCGGATACTCAAGTAACTAGCCCAGTACCCGGACATGCTATCCGTATATTCTTCATAAAATTGCCTTTAAAGGAGCTGTCCCTTTAAACAGGAGTGGATAGCGTAAGCAAAGCTGATCAGGTGTCCGACCCCCCTCCCCGAGATCACGCCGGATCCCATGTTAACCAGGATGCTAGAGGTTGCGCCCTTGGAATAAGGCGAAGGGGGGAACAAGGAAGCTACCATCTCCTCGAAGGAGGCTATCCGGAAAGGATGGATCGAGAATCCCTCCATCCAGGGAAAGAACAGGACCGCCTCTGAAGACCCAGAGACCATGGTCTCAAAGCGGGGGAAGAGATCTTCGTCAGAGGGTCCTGCAACGGGAAGTGCCCCGGCCGCACTGTGCCCTCAAGGGGATCAGCCCTCCAGCGAGCCGTAAGTAGAGAAGGGAGTTTCCAAATAAGAGACATCCCTATTTTATTCCTGAGAAAGACAACTGAATATTTACCTTGTAGTTCGGATCTCCGCCCTTCACAGCAGAGCTCATCTTCAGGGGATCTTCATCTGGAGATGATGGAGAGCGGAACGCCCCCTCTTGCTGTACCGCCTTGCGAGGCGGGCGACCCTGAGATGTCGTCGCAGAGGGTTTCTCTGGATCCGGCAGGGCTGGAAAGCAGCCGTATGGCTCCCCAGAGCCCTCCGTGCTAGACCTTCGAAAAAGGCCATCAGACGAGTCCGGCACCGTCCGTTGCACGGTCGGAGGATTTGAAGGATCTGCTCGGGCGAGCGTCTATCTCAGAAGAACATCGTGCATTGATGGGCACGGTGATAGACAGGATTTCATCCGCGGAGAGCGGGTTGCACGAGGCCGTCAGGAGTTTACTGACAGGTTTTGAGGTACGCGAAATGATGTACCTTTTGACGGTTCCGCATATAAAAAGATGCACCCTGTATAGATAGTAGCCCCTGAGACTCGGTGCATTGTCAAAGATGACAGCGCGCCGAGGATCATAATCCCAGGTATAACATGTCGCTCTTCCTATGTAGGTGGCTATGTGTCACGCGGCACGCCAGACTGATGAATTTGCCGAGCTAAAGCGGCAACTTGACGTGGCGGATGCCAACATCGTGCTTGTCAACAAGCGGTTGGACGAGTCGCAAGGTATGAAATATTCTCCACGGACACATGGTAAGGGGGCTTGATGACCTTGCCTTACAACATGTATGCTTGATGCAGATGGTGCCGCTGCCATGGAGAACCTTCGGGCGGAACTTGCCCGAGCCAAGGAGCAGGCCAGAAAAAGTGATGCGGCTGCCTTGAAGGCGGCCGAAGAGCTGAAAGCCGAACAGGCTGCTCACTGCCGAAGCATGAAGGAAATGGCCGAGATGGCGGTGAAGTTGAAGGATGCTGCCGACCGCTGCAAGCGTCTTGAAAAAGAAGATCGGGCGGAACAAAAGGACCTAGAGAAAGCCACTACCGAGGCCAAGGATGCTCGCTCTGCAATGAGAGCCATGAAGCAGGAGCTACGTCAAGCCGTAGATATCGTGGCTGGAAAGCCCTTTATGCTGCGGATGAAGTTCGGGGATCCTAAGTATGCTTAGTTGGACCAGCTGTGGAGTGCGGCGGATACTTATCTGGTTTTGGCGGCAAGTGCCGCGGACGCGGCCGAACACTTCCGGGATCAAAAGGATCACGAAGTGGAAAAGCTTTTTTGGTCGCAGTTCCACAATCCAGAGCGCCCACTTCCATTATCCGAGCGATTGGCCGAATGGGCGGAGCTGAATAGGTTATCCAGACTCACCATGAAGGGAGTCGTGAGTCATCTGTGGCCGGAGGGGCCTGAGCCGAAGAGTTATTTTGGTTTGGTGCAGCGGTTCCTTGGTGCGGTGCCCCATATCAATGCAATGAAGAGGTCAGCATGCATAGAGGGTGCGCGGATGGCTCTAGCCCGTGTCAAGACATACTGGGCAGAGATGAAGACCACCGACATTGCATCCCAAGATTCGGACGGGAGCCGAATACCTGCCGAGCACTATTTTCAGGAAGTTCTGCAGGGCGCTCGTTTAATAGAGACGCAGTGCTTGAAGGACATCATGTTCAAATAACATGTATAATTGTAAGACAATGTTTCGATGGAATATAAAAGCTTTTTATACTTGTGCCTGCAAGAATTAAACTACCTCCTGTGTGGCCGTTAATGTATATGTGTATATAACCTGAAAGATGGCAGTCTTCGGCTTCAGCCCCCACGCATATAATGCGAGGGTGTTCGCAAAAGGCGCATTTTCACACTTGATCCAACATCTTGGTCCTATAAAGGTGGTGATAGCGTAGCGAACTAGGCAACCGGACTATAATACTTTATCACTTTCACTTAGCCATAGGAGTTTGACAGTGGGGCTACTATATAGTTCTAGGGGCACCCTTTTCCCAATTCGGGCGTGTGTGCTGACCGAAACGACGCCGTTAATGCGGAGGAATTCTAAAGATTCCGATGGGTTATCGAGTGGTTGACCAGTCTCACGCTACATCATGACGATCAGTTTGCCGCTTTCATCGAGGTGCTCGCCCGGCGAACCGGGCACAATCGCAGAGTTCTCCTGGTGCCGCCTTAGCCGATAGAGCGAAACGTAAGGCAGCAAAACACAGGAGCCAGGCAAACCCAACATTTGACCGAAGACATGATTCGGTGCTGATGCATATAAGGCCAAACTCGCGACGCCGAACACTCCCTAAGGTATTCGGTCTTTATGAAAACGGGCTGAACAACGCCCTTATTAATAAGCCTCTGGTGTCCAGGTACGCGCAAACTTATGACGTGGCCGATGCCAAGACGCCAGCCTCCACCTCGGTTATAGGAAGAAACTGGGGGATGTGTATCAACAAGAGACAGTAAAAAAGGTTTACGCAGGGTCTT
Organism: Aegilops longissima; assembly: GCA_021605205.1. NCBI lineage: Eukaryota > Viridiplantae > Streptophyta > Magnoliopsida > Poales > Poaceae > Aegilops > Aegilops longissima. Next base: position 578,954,326 of record CM038681.1, read on the forward strand.
AATCTGAAAAGAATCCTTTAACGGGTCCCTCGCACATCTGCTACCTGTGTCTCCGCGCAGCCGTATCTGGACAGGTGTAGCACGGTGTTCATCTGTAAAAGAGAGGAACTTAGTTAAAAAAGATCGTGCGAAAATGTACGTTACATTAAATAAACAAAGTATGTTTTTTTTTGGAAAAAATGAATAAAATTGAGCTTTATTGTCTCTTGTTGTACATGTGCGGAGCCCCTTGAACGGAGGCATGCGGATAGTAAGCCCTTACGCCGGACTTGTCTAGCCATGTCCGGGGTCTGAACGACCTGTTTAGGTGCTTTGCCTAATGAGGCCGGTTTAGTGTAACGCCCCGGATTCGATGCGCCAGGTGTCTGCCAGTTATTCGCCGTCCTTGGCATGTCTTTTGCTTGTGTGTTGCACTTTGCCATGTCATCATCTGCATTTTATATCATGTCATCATGTGCATCGCATTGGCTTACGTGTTCATCTCATGCATCCGAACATTTTCCCCGTTGTCCGTTTTGCAATCCGGCACTCCTATGTCCCCCGGCGCTCCCTTTTACCTCTTTTCGTGTGCGGGTGTTAAACGGTCTCGGAATGGACTGAGTCTTGCCAAGTGGCCTTGGTACACCACCGGTAGACCGCGTGTCAAGTTTCGTGCCATTTGGAGTCTGTTTGATACCCCAACGGTTAACCGGGTAACAGTAAAAGGCTCCTTCTCTTTGCAGCCCAACACCCTTCCAAAGTGGCCCAAAACCCAGCAAACTCCTCTCTATGCTCTCGGTCATTCGATCACGATCGTGTGGGCGAAAACCGCTCCCGATTTGGAGCCTCCTAGCTCCCTCTACCTATAAATATGTGATCCCCTCCGGATTTTTCGCTAGCCCAACCCTAGCCCGGCCTGCGGCACGGACATTTCGTCCCGCCGCGGACATGTCCTGCCGCCACCGCGCACCGCCGCTCCATCAATCCTGTTGCCCCACCTGGCCTCCACCGCCGTCCCGCAGCAAGGTTCGCGGGCCCGGCAGGCCCGCCTGCCCATCCGGCGCCGCCTGGCCATGGGACGCCCGCGCCAGCGCAAGGCCTCAGCGCCCGCCGCTGAGCCTCCGAGCGGCCGCCGCTGCCGAAGCGCCGCCTCCGTCCGCCGTTGTTGCTCCGCCATCGCGCCGCTTGTCGCGGAGCTCTTCCTCCGCCGCGCCACCAACCTCGCCGGAGCCGCCCGCCCTCGCCGGAGTCGGATCCGGTCAGATCCGTCCAGGTGGGACGAGATCCACCGGGATCCGATCCAAACGGCCCCGCTGCGTCCCGGATCCCTTCGTCCCGCACGTCCTCGTCCGCGTTGACTTTCCCGCGAGGTCCAAATTCTTCTAAGTCCCCAGATCTGTAATATTATCATGTCATGTTCATCGCATCATAACTCTGCATCCGTGGCTCCGTTTTGGGCGTGTAATACGTCAAATTGTTCGCCTCAACGAGTACGTCATTTCATTCCATTGCGTCATGTTCATTTGAGTCCATCTTGATGCCTGAATCATCGTTGCAAGAGTGCTATATGATGTTAACCTGCTGAAACTGTTATAACATGCTCATTTGTCATTTTTGCCATGATTGATGTGTGTGTCTTATGAGCATGAGCTCTACATGTGTTTTGATCTATGCCATGCCACCTTTACAGGGGTGCTATCTATGTATTTTTGTGATTCTTGTAGTGAGTGCATCAAGCTTGTTAAGTAGGGTACTTGCTGTTGCTGTTTTGCATGTCTGAATCTGCTATATCATGATGCTATGTTAACCTGCTTCTACAAGTCATTCTATGTATATTCTGGAGATGTTCACTAAGGATGATTTGTTATACATGTCTTGCTCTATCCACCCATGCCTCTATTTGCATTTATGGATCAACCTAGCTTGACTGAATCGAGCTCTACTTTTGCTATAAAATGTTCCTGGCAGATTGTTTACATGTTATGTAATTTTGCCAAGGTTGTTGTAGTTGATCCAAGCATGCTATGTTGTTGTTCTTGCCATGTCTAGCTTATATGCCATGTCTAGTTGTTGGGTGTATGCTTAGTTTGTCATTCAATGCCTCGTAGTGAGTGCATCGAGCTCGTTAACATGCCTACTTGTTATCTGTTTATGCCATGCTCCAGTTTTTCACAAAGTCTGAATCTGTTTATGTTTTTGCTATGTTCACATGTTTGCAATTGTATTTTCTGATCCCTTTTGGCTCATGGTCAGTAAGGGACATTTGTTCTATGAGATTAGTAGATTCATGCCATGCCTTTTTTTGCCATGATAAGTTCTTGTAGCATGTTGTTTGATAGCTCTAAACATTGCAACCTGATGTTATTTCTGCCATGTCCTGTAAATTCTGCTAAGTCTGTGAACCTGATATTATATGCAATCTTGCCATGTCTTTTCGAGCATGTTCTAGTGATTTCTGAAGATAGTTCAGTGTTCATGTTCTGTCATGCTTTACCTGTAATTCACGCCCGTGCCTTTTGTTCTTACGTTGAGATGCTGTAGCATAGTGTTTTGATGCTTGCAATATGCCTAGTTGTTGTTTTGGACAGCTTGTCCTTTAAACTTGTATAGGGTGTATGTGTTGAACCGTTGCTCCGTTTTGAGTGTGCTCTATATGAAACTTGCTTAGAATTGCATGTAGTTTCATATTATCATGTTGCATCCTTGATTTGAGGTGTTTGCTTGATGTTTGAATGCATTTTGCACCAATGCCATGTTTATCTTGTTTTGCTCATATCTTCTAGGCCGTAGCTCCGAATTAAATGAACTTTATATGTAACTTGACTAGAATTTTGTGTAGATCATCTTGGTGCATCTTAACTTGCTATTTAAAAACTTGAACTTAAGGTTTATTCAGATCTGGAACAATTTTGAAATTTGCATATGGGGACTTACCGGAATTGTTCTATGTTGTTTCCGGCCTCATTTAAACTCGCCTTGATGTGTTGCTCTTGTTTGCATCATATCTTGCCATGTGTAGCTTCATGTAGCCTTTGTCATGCATCATGCTTGTTGTGCATCATGTCTTGTCTATGTGTGGTGTGTTTACTATGTTGTGTGCTTCTTCTCGATAGTTCCCGTTTCGTTGCGATCGTGAGGATTCGTTCGTCTACGCTTGGTTCGTCTACGTGGCTTCATCTTCTTCATCGACTCGTTCTTCTTCCTTGCGGGATTTCAGGCAAGATGACCGTCACCTTGGATCTCATTACTATCATTGCTATGCTAGTTGCTTCGTTCTATCGCTTTGCTGCTTTACCTACCACTTGCTGCTCAAGCCTCCCAAATTACCATGAACCTCTGACCTTTGTTACCCTTCCTAGCAAACCGTTGTTTGGCTATGTTACCGCTTTGCTCAGCCCCTCTTATAGCGTTGCTAGTTGCAGGTGAAGATGAAGATTGCTCCAGGTTGGATTAAGTTATGTTGGGATATCACAATATCTCTTATATATTAATGCATCTATATACTTGGTAAAGGGTGGAAGGCTCGGCCTTATGCCTGGTGTTTTGTTCCACTCTTGCCGCCCTAGTTTCCGTCATATCGGTATTATGTTCCCGGATTTTGCGTCCCTAACGCGGTCGGGTGATTTATGGGACCCCCTTGACAGTTCGCTTTGAATAAGACTCCTCCAGCAAGGCCCAACCTTGGTTTTACCATTCGCCTCACCACCACCTACTTTTCCCTTGGGAGTAATTAACCCAAGGGTCATCTTTATTTCGCCCCGGGCCAATGCTTGTCTAAGTGTTGGTCCGAACGCAAGCAGATCTGCGGGGCCACCTTGGGGAAACTTGAGGGTTGGTTTTACTCGTAGGATGTTTCATCCGGTGTTGCCCTGAGAACGAGATATGTGCAGCTCCTATCGGGATTGTCGGCGCATCGGGCGGCTTTGCTGGTCTTGTTTTATTCTTGTCGAATGTCTTGTAGCCGGATTCCGAGTCTGATCGGTCTTCCCGGGAGAAGGAATATCCTTCGTTGATCGCGAGAGCTTATCATGGGCTAAGTTGGGACACCCCTGCAGGGTTTAAACTTTCGAGAGCCGTGCCCGCAGTTATGTGGCAGATGGGAATTTGTTAATATCCGATTGTAGTAGACTTGAAGTAAACTCTTCTAAAATACACCAACCGTGTGCGTAACCGTGAGTGTCTCTTTTCGGGGTTGATCGAGAGGAGAACACGGTTTCTAGGTTATGTTTGACGTAAGTAGGAGTTCAGGATCACTTCTTGATCATTGCTAGCTTCACGACCGTTCCGCTTGCTCTCTTCTCGCTCTTATTTGCGTTGGTTAGCCACCATATATGCTTAGTCGCTGCTGCAACCTCACCACCTTACCCCTTCCTTTCCCATTAAGCTTTGCTAGTCTTGATACCCATGGTAATGGGATTGCTGAGTCCTCGTGGCTCACAGATTACTACACCAACAGTTGCAGGTACAGGTTTTGCGATGATCATGACGCGAGAGCGATGTTTACTTGTGTTGGAGTTCTTCTTCTGCTTCTTCGATCAGGGGATAGGTTCCAGGTCGGCAGCCTGGGCTAGCAGGGTGGATGTCGTTTGAGCTGCTGTTTGTGTTTCATCCATAGTCGGATGTTGGCCTTGTATATGATGTTGTTGTATTTGTGTGGCATTGTATGCCTTATGTATGTATCCCCATCTATTATGTAATGTTGATGTAATGATGTCCACCTTGCAAAAGCGTTTCAATATGCGGGTCTATCCTTGGTGGGACCTTCGAGTTCCTTTTGGATAGGGTCGCATATTGGGCGTGACATTTAGTGTGTGGCTGTTAATGCAGCCGCACAATCTTCCGTGTTTGAGGAACACTCGATATTTCCCTTTAATGATATGATGCCTCATGGACCGATCATTTTAAGTATAAGGGATGCATAATGCGGTATTGCGTTGAAGCGGGCGAAAGCTTCACGTCCCAGTAGTGCTTGATAGGTGCTTGTAAATAGTGCGATGTGGAAGGTTAGCTTTTCGCGGTGGAAGTTGTCGGGTGAGCCGAACATAACTTCTAACAGGAGACAACCCGTACAATGGGCATCTGGGCCTGGCGTCACCCCTTGAAAGGAAGTGTTGCTTTGGCGAATTGTTGTTGGGTCTATCCCCAGTTTGCGGATAATATCAGGTTTAAATCACTACCGCCGTCCGTTAGGACTTGTGTCAAGTGGAGTCCGTCAATTATCGGATCTAATACCAAGGCAGTCCAACCTGCGTTCCTGATATTTCTAGAGTAATCCTGATGGTCGAAGGTGATTGGTTTTAACAACCAGTGGCGGGACTCCTCTGAGATAGGCAGTGTGGCGCGTATCTCTATGGGCGCCACTATTTTCTCCCATTTTTTCACGTGAAGTGAATTTACTGTTTTGACTTCTTGTGGGAAGTTCTTTTGTTTTTCGGTGCTCTGCTTGTGGGGTTCGCCATCGTCCTCGCTGGTGTGTCGAGCCCCTTGTGTTCGGCGTTAGGTTTGCGGATTGCTTGAAGACCCAACAATCTCTGTGGGTATGGTTTGCGTGCTTCCCGGAGTCTTGTGTATTTGACGATCTTGTCCAAGATTTTGTTTAAGTTAGCTAGCTCGTCCTGTTATCTTTGGGGGCAGTTTTTCGATTCTGCCGAGGGCTTTTGAATCCGGCATTGATCGCCGTGCTCTTCGGCTGTTTCCCTTGGTCCGCGCTGGTCCTTGCTGCGTCATGTTTCCGCTCCCATCCCTAACCCGGATGTACTTGGTTCGCTGGTACTGCATCTTGCCAACCAGCTGTCCTCTCCTGCTCAAAAGCGGTCATGAGGCTTGTTAGTGCGGCCATTGTTCTTGGCTTTTCTTGGCCGAGGTGTCTGACGAGCCATTCGTCTCGGACGCTGTGTATGAAAGCTGCTAAGGCTTCGTCCGGACGATCGACTATCTGGTTCTTTTAGTAAGAAATCTGTTCCGAGTTTCGGGCTGACTCTCCGGTTGTTGAGTTATGTGACTTAGATCATCTCAGATCCGGAAGTCGGACATAAGTCCCTTGAAAATTTGCCGAAAAGCATCCTCGAGCTCTTCCCAACTTCCGATGGTGTTTTCGGAAGGCTTTTGAGCCAATGCCGGGTTGGCCCTTTGAGTTTGAGTGGTAAGTATTTTATGGCGTGGAGATCATCTCCTCTAGCCATGTGTATGTGGAGGATGTAATCCTCAATCCGCACTCTGTGGTGCATTGTTCCGTCAGATGCCTCTATGTTTACGGGCTTGAATCCGCTGGAAATTAAGATCCAGCACCTCATCGGTGAAACATAGGGGGTGTGGCGCCCCTATATCCGGGCGCATCGTGATGTTCGGATATTTGATGTGTTGCATTGCTTGCTAGAGCTTGCTTTCTTGGCCCATAGATAGATCTGGCTGGGCCATCATTTTGATGCGAATCCTTGTGCGGATCGCGTGCCGGCTTGTGTGCGGCGTCCTTTGCCGCACTGTGTTGGCCATGGGGTCGTTTGTCCGACCGGGTGGTTCCCTTATTATTTTTTGATTGCGGGGGCTCTAAGGCCTCATCATCGAATCTCGGCAATAATTTTCGCTTCGGACAGCTCTTTGTGTGACGACTATCGCCGTCTTTGTCTGCGGTGTTGAGTACTTTGCTCCATCTAATTCTGAGTGCATCTTCCGCTATTTTGAGCTTCCGCTTATGCTTTTTCAGGCTACGCGCAGTGGCGACGAGCCTTTTTTGGAGGTTCTTCTGCTCCAGCAATTTGTCCGGCGTGACGTCGTCCGGACTGCTGTCTTCGCCGGGGACGGGTTGTTTATCCAAGTTGCCCTTTTTGGGTGGTTGCTCGATGGCATGTTCTTCGTCCGCCGGTTCGCCCTGCTCTATGGCTGGGTCTGTATGGCTGTTTTCTTTGTCGAGGTGGGGTTTGGAGTGGCGCTTATGCCGCTGCTTTGATTGCTTTTCGAGGGAACGGTCCCTCGTTGCGTCCCTTTGTTCCTCGCCGTCGTTTCCTTTAGGTGTATCAACCATGTATACATCGTGAGATGGGTTGGTTGTCCAGTGGCCTATAGGCGCTGATTTCTATTCGTCTCCTACATCGTCATCCATACCGTCGATGTCTTCGGAGTCGAAGTTAAGCATGTCGGTTAAATCATCGACAGTGGCTACAAAGTGGGTGGTGGGTGGGCATTGAATTTCTTCGTCGTCCGCATCCCAACCTTCCTGACCATACTCCGGCCGGGGCTCTCCTGATAAAGAGAGAGACTTTAGTGAATTTAGAATGTTGCCAAAGGGCGAGTGTTGAAAAATGTCCGCGACGGTGAACTCCATTATCGGCGTCCAATCAGATTCGATTAGCAGGGGCGCGGAAGGTTCGGAGTCTGCAAAGGAGTCCGACACCTTGGAGTAACGAGCTTCGCAAAGGACAGGTATGGTGTTCGGCTCGATCGCCGTAGAGATTGCAGCCCCCGAGGCGGTGTCCAGCCACCCGTCCTCGATAGGCGCAGTCGGCTCCAAGCTAAGGGTCGGAGCGGACACTGGTGCGACCTCCAGGACACTGTTCGGCGGTAGAGCTAGATCATGCCCATCGTAGCAGTGCGGCGCGCTTGGCTGTGGCTCGAACCCGTCGAAGATCAAGTCTCCGCGGATGTCGGCCGTGTAGTTCAAACTTCCAAATCTGACCTGATGGCCAGGGCGAGCTTTTAATCTGCTCGGATGGCTGCTTAATTGGCCCGCATGCAAAGCCGTCGAATCATTAAGATCTGTCCGGGGAGAAAAGTCTCACCCTGGACCGGTCGTTGTTGACGATCGAAGGAGCCATCGAGCCTAAAGGTGACGACACATAGGAACTCTCAATGAAAGCACCAATGTTGGTGTCAAAACCGGCGGATCTCGGGTAGGGGGTCCCGAACTGTGCGTCTAGGCAGATGGTAACAGGAGACAAGGGACACGATGTTTTTACCCAGGTTCGGGCCCTCTCGATGGAGGTAAAACCCTACTCCTGGTTGATTAATATTGATGATATGGGTAGTACAAGAGTAGATCTACCACGAGATCACAGAGGCTAAACCCTAGAAGCTAGCCTATGGTATGATTGTTGTTCGTCCTACGGACTAAAACCCTCCGGTTTATATAGACACCGGAGAGGGTTAGGGTTACACAGAGTCGGTTACAATGGAATGAGATCTACATATTCGTATCGCCAAGCTTGCCTTCCACGCCAAGGAAAGTCCCATCCGGACACGAGACAAAGTCTTCAATCTTGTATCTTCATAGTCCAGGAGTCCGGACAAAGGTCATAGTCCGGCCATCCGGACACCCCCTAATCCAGGACTCCCTCAGTAAGTATCACCATTAAGAAAGCTCGACTTGTCGTTAAGATGTTTTCCGACAAGTTCAAGGAGTTGACTGCGGTGAGACTTTCTCACTCGTAGTGATGCTAAGAGTCTGTTGGAATTGTTTTAGCGATTCATCGCATTATTTATGAAATCTTGCGATAGGATGTCAAAACATTGTTTCCTCGACAATTTTCTTGAGGAAAGGTTGTATGTGATACAACCAGAAGGTTTTTATCAATCCTAAAAGATGCTAACAAGTATGCAAAGCTCCAGCAATACTTCTAAGGACTGGAGTAAGCATCTCAGATTTGGAATATACGCTTTGATGAGGTGATCAAAGATTTTGGGTTTATACAAAGTTTATGAGAAACTTGTATTTCCAAAGAAGTGAGTGGGAGCACTATAGAATTTCTGATGAGTATATGTTGTTGACATATTGTTGATCAGAAATGATGTAGAATTTTTGGAAAGCATATAGGGTTATTTGAAAAGTGTTTTTCAATGGAAAACTTGGATTAAGCTACTTGAACATTGAGAATCAAGATCTATAAGGATAGATCAAAAAACGATTAATAGTACTTCGAAATGAATACATACCGTGACAAAATTTTGAAGGAGTTCAAATAAGTTCAGCAAAGAAGGAGTTCTTGGCTGTGTTATAAGTTGTGAGGATTGAGTGAGACTCAAGATCTGACCACGGCAGAAGAGAGAGAAAGGACGAAGGTCGTCCCCTATGCTTTAGACGTAGGCTCTACAGTATGCTATGTTGTGTACCCACCTGAAGTGTGCCTTGCCATGAGTCAATCAAGGGGTACAAGAGTGATCCAGGAATGGATCACATGACAGCGGTCAAACTTATCCTTAGTAGCTAGTGGACTAAGGAATTTTCTCGATTATGGAGGTGGTAAAAGAGTTCGTCATAAAGGGTTACGTCGATGCAAACTTTGACACTAATCCGGATGACCCTGAGTAGTAAACCAGATTCGTATGGTAGAGCAGTTATTTGGAATAGCTCCAAGTAGCGCATGGTAGCTGCATCTACAAGATGACATAGAGATTTGTAAAGCACACACGGATCTGAAAGGTTCAGACCCATTGACTAATAACCTCTCTCAAGCTTAGATATGATCAAACCCCATGGGTGTTGGATTCATTACAATCACATAGTGATGTGAACTAGATTATTGACTCTAGTGCAAGTGGGAGACTATTGGAAATATGCCCTAGAGGCAATAATAAAATGGTTATTATTATATTTCCTTGTTCATGCTAATTGTCTATTGTTCATGCTATTATTGTATTAACCGGAGACCGTTGTGTGAATACGTATACCACAATATGTCCCTAGTAAGCCTCTAGTTGACTAGCTCGTTGATCAATAGATGGTTATGGTTTCCTGACCATGGACATTGGATGTGATTGGTAACGGGATCACATCATTAGGAGAATGATGTGATGGACAAGACCCAATCCTAAGCATAGCACAAGATCGTAGTTAAATGCGCTAAAGCTTTTCTAATGTCAAGTATCATTTCCTTAGACCATGAGATTGTGCAACTCCTGCATACCGTAGGAATGCTTTGGGTGTGCCAAACGTCACAACGTAACTGGGTGGCTATAAAGGCACACAACGGGTATCTCCGAAAGTGTTTGTTGGGTTGGCACGAATCGAGACTGGGATTTGTCACTCCGTGTGACGGAGAGGTATCTCTGGGCCACTTGGTAGGACATCATCATAATAAGCTCAATGTGACCAAAGAGTTGATCACGGGATGATGTGTTACGGAATAAGTAAAAGTGACTTGCCGCTAACGGGATTGAACGAGGTATTGGGATACCGACGATCGAATCTCGGGCAAGTAACGTACCGATTGACAAAGGGAATTGTATACAGGATTGATTGAATCCCCGACATCGTGGTTCATCCGATGAGACCATCATGGAACATGTGGGAGCCAACATGGGTATCCAGATCCCGCTGTTGGTTATTGGCCAGAGAGCTGTCTCGGTCATGTCTGCATGATTCCCAAACCAGTAGGGTCTACACACTTAAGGTTCGGTGACGCTAGAGTTGTTATGGGAATTAGTGTGCAGTTACTGAATGTTGTTCAAAGTCCCAGATGAGATCTCGGACGTCACGAGGAGTTCCGGAATGGTCCGGAGGTAAATATTTATATATGGGAAGTCCTATTTTGGCCACCGGAAAATGTTCGGGATTTTTCAGTATTGTACCGGGAAGGTTCTAGAAGGTTCCGGAGTGCGGCCCACCTGCAAGGGGGGACCCACATGAACGTGGGTAGTGGGGGCAAGGCCCCACATCCCTGGTTAAGGCGCACCAAGATCCCCCCTTACAAGGAATAAGATCATATCGCGGAGGGATAAGATCAAGATCCCTAAAAAAGGGGGATAACAATTGGTGGGGAAGGGAAATGATGGGATTTCTTTCCCCCCACCTTTGCCAACGCCCCAATGGACTTGGAGGTCAAGAAACCAGCCCCCTGCACCCCTATATATAGTGGGGAGGTGCATGGGAGCCGCACCCCTTCCCCTGGCGCAGCCCTCTCCCTCCCCAACAGCTCCTCCTCCTCCGTAGTGCTTGGCAAAGCCCTGCCGGAGAACTGCAAGCTCCACCACCACGCCGTCGTGCTGCCGGAGCTCTCCCTCAACTTCTCCTCTCCTATTGCTGGATCAAGAAGGAGGAGACGTCCCCAGGCTGTACGTGTGTTGAACGCGGAGGCGCTGTTGTTCGACACTTAGATCGGAATCAACCGTGATCTGAATCGCTACGAGTACGACTCCTTCATCCGCGTTCTTGTAACGCTTCCGCATCACGATCTTCAAGAGTATGAAGATGCACTCCCCTCTCTCTCTTTGCTAGTCTCTCCATAGATTGATCTTGGTGATGCGTAGAAAATTCTTAATTTCTGCAACAATCCCCAACAATGCCACCATGACCAATTGTCCACATCAATCAGGTCCGAAACAAACTGGACATTGGTGTTCATTGGTTTCAAGATAGGGGACATAGTAATTGTTCTAGGAATCCATTTATCCGTCCAGGCATCGATGTATGTCCCATCACCAACTCTTTTTATTAGGCCAGCAGTCAAAGCTTCCCTGCCTGCTATAATAGCTCTCCAAGTTGCAGAAGCAGATTTTGGAATAGTTGCATGCATGAAATCTGTATTAGGGAAGTAACGTCCTTTCAAAACTCTCGCACATAGGGAATCTGGGTTCGTTAAGAACCTCCATCCGTGTTTTCCTAATAGTGCAAGATTAAACTGATGAGGTTCACGAAAACCCATACCTCCTTTACACTTTGGTGTAGCAAGATTTTTCCATGACACCCAGTGCATAGCATTCTTGTAAAGAGAACTACTCCATAAAAACTTGGCCATGGGAGAAGTCAAACTCTTACAAACTTTCTTGGTGAGCAAAAAGGTACTCATCGAGTACGTAGGAATTGCCTGTACCACTAACTTGAGTAGTGTTTCACGTCCTGCGCAAGCCAAGAGCTTCTCAGACCATCCCTGCATTTTACCACGAGCCCTTTCTCCGATGTGATCAAAAGTTCCACTAGTAATATGTCCAACAGCTGTAGGAAGGCCCAAGTATCGCTCGCTGAAAGCCTCTACTGCATTTTCAGAATAGCTTTCAACTGTTGTCGCAACTGAGCTGTTCTGTTTGAACTGAAATATATTGAACTCTTATCCCGATTCACACACTGCCCCGACGCTTCTCCATAAATACGAAGAATCTCATTCAGCCTTACAACACTTTGGGATGTTGCACTCATGAATATGAGACTATCATCTGCAAATAAAAGATGTGTAACCCAATGTGATCTATAGCTAACTCTAATTCTTCTATCTATATATCCACCATTATAGTACTTTAGAAGACAAGAGAAACCCTCAGCACAAATTAAGAACAGATACGGCAAAACTGGGCCACCTTGTCTGAATCCACGAGAGGGGGTAAAATAGGGTAGCAATTCTCCATTAACACGAACAGAGAACCATACTGAAGATACACACTTCATGATAAGTCGAACAAAGACCATGCTAAAACCTAGCCGAATTAGAATAGCCTCCAGAAAATGCCATTCAACTCTGTCGTAGGCTTTCATCATGTCTAACTTGACAGCACAAGCATAATTTTTTTCCCTTTTTTGCACCTTCTCATTGTGTGCACACTTTCATATGCCACTAAGCATTGTCAGTAATCGGGCGCCCAGGGACAAAAGCACTTTGCTCTTCACTGATAATCAGACCCATCATTAATCTCATCCGATTAGTAATGCATTTGGCAGCAATTTTATACAAAACAGGACAGAGAGCTATAGGTCTATATTGAGAGATCGACTGGGGGTGTCGTACCTTCAGAATCAACTTGATAGACGTGTCATTCAGTCCTGATGGTAACTCGCCCCCATTCAAAAAATCCGGCACTGCCCGGGTAATATCAGTACCAACTAGACTCCAATGTCTATGATAAAAACCGGCAGTAAATCCATCTACTCCCGGCGCCTTTGAAGGGGCCATTTGAAAGAGCGCCGAGCACACTTCTGCTGCTGTATATGGCTTTGCCAGATCGGCATTCATTTGCATAGATACCTTCACTGGCACATGGTTAAGCAAGTCGGTAGCATCTGCAAAACCCTGAGACTCAGAAAGGTTTTGAAAAAACTGTTGAACCTCACTCTTGTCCTCGGCTTCACTAGCACAAACAGAACTATCTGGCCGAAGTAGCCCTTGAATTCGGTTCATTCATTTCCATTGTGCTGCTTGCGCTCGGAAGTAGGATGTGTTACGGTCGCCCTCGCGTAGCCAAGGTACTCGCGAGCGTTACCGCATCCATATTTCGTCCTGGTGGAGAGCTTCCCGTAATTGACAGACAATAGCTCGTTCTTCCTCCGTCGGTCCGCGGCCGACCGAGCGGCATCGAAGCTTGTTAACCGCTTTTGGAGTTGTCTAACGTTGCGGGTGAGACAACCCAATTCCTTAGAACCCCATGGTTCTAGTGTGCACTTTAATTGCTCAAGAGAATCAGCAATGCCTTGGAGGCCTGGCCTGCGGTTAGCTTGCAGCCAAGCTCCTGTAACAAGCTGATCGTAGTCTTCATGCGATGCCCATACGTTCTCGTACCTAAACTATTTCTTTGGTCTTGAAACGTTGGGCAGATTCTCCTTTATTTCCGCTACAACACAACAATGGTCACACTCAATGGATGGAAGATGTCTAATTCTGATATGCTGAAAATGTTGCCAAAATTCCTCGTTGGTAAAAGCTCTATCCAGGCTTGCCTTAACATTCGCTGCAGCTGACTGACGATTATCCCAGGTGTATGCTATACCAGACCATCCCAAAACTGGGTCGGACCCGTTTACAGCGAGATGCGTTTACGTCGTGGAGTAAACAAACACGAGTAACATTTTTCCTTTACGGTGTAAACAGGTGACGGGCAAATATCGCCAAAACAAACACCTCCAAAGTGCAATGGAGGTAGCTCGTATATGTGACGAGTTGATCATGGATTCCATGATCCAAAGGAGATGCCCCAAATCATTGGCACCTCCGACGAGACTATTTTCTGGTGCCGCTCATTCCCAACATTCATTCTAAAACAATCTATGTAGCCGGTCTTCTTGTCTCTCTCGTTGTGCAAACCAGAAAATACTTGCTCCACTATTATTGTCTAACTATATGTTAGTTTGCACCGTGCTCTTATCTTGCTCTGTTCAGCCGTTGGAGGTCGCCATAGTTATATATAGGTGAGAAAAATGTGCACAAATAAAGACATACGTACTTTCTCTCTCTTGTCTTTAAAAGAGTAGTAGGTGAGCATAAATTAATATATGATCTTCTGACAATGCTGAATACAAAAGCAAGTACGTGAAATATTACTGGTGATTTGAACTGAAAGAAAAAAAGTAGTACACGAAAAATTCATAGTGATACTAAAAATATCAAGGGCTTGTGTTGTTCTTCACTACTATGAGATCTACTCCCTCCTTTTTGGAGTAATTTTTAATTCCAATAAAATGTGCAAAAGTTTGTGCCTACAATTAAACAAATATGGGCACTGCAAAGCCATGAGAGCAAAAGGTCTCACAAAATTGATATACACTTGAAAAAACGCTACAGATCAAACGTTGTGGCAAAGCACACTTCCCCTTCTAGTGACTTTTTTAAGAAGGGAATATATTAAAATTAAAAAGACCAAAATACATCCATAATACAGAAATAAAAATACAATCAAAGCCTTGGGGTGTCGAAGCTTTATTCCTCTTGCATCCACCCCACCACGACGTCACGACCATCACGGCTGCCGCGAAGATGGTGGATAGCCCCATCGTCATTCCCGAGAGATGATGCTAGCTTCGTCGTGGGTCGGGCCATTGAGCTCACTAGAGACTCGACTGAACTGTGCGACTCGTGACTCTGCGAGAGAGAAGCGTACTTGTAGTAGCATGCATGTGTAAGCTGCGTAGCCCAGGAGAGTCAGTACTGCAGGATGCTGCTAACGCGACACTACGATCAGAGACCCTTCGAGAAACTGTGTGTGATGCAATAATCGCGAACGGTGTTGTACGAAAACCGTCAGAAATGTATAAAATGTTTGCGATGACGGATGCATCAAACACGGTTCAACTTTTAGTTGTGTGTGCGATGAAGGTCATACCGGTTTAGTTCAATCAACTATTTGCGACGAGGAGGAACAAAAGAAACGTGCAGCCAGATGAAGGCGTGTGCGATTTACAGCATATGGTTCACTCGGATGAACTGTTTATGATTAGGTAACACAAAATAAACGGTCAGCTAGATGAAGGTGTGTGCGATATACGGCATGCGGTTCACTCGGATGAACTGTTTGCGTTGATACATGACAACTAAAACGGTTCAACTTAACAAGATGTGTGTGATAGGCGGCAAACAGGTTTGTAATCAGAAATGTGTGTGAAGACCGATAATAACACAAACGGTTGCTGCTAATAAGACGTGTGCGTTGTGCGATGGGATTGCATATCGAACAACAACATATAGATATACACACACTTATAAGGACATGCTTGCATAACCAAATTGAACATCCACCTACATAGGTCGCTATTACAACCATGGCGTTTGCACACACCAAAGTAAACTATTACATGCATAATTACATAGGTAGCTACTACACATATGACATTTCCACACACTAATAAAGTAAACTATATATTACATGCATGATTAACTAGCATAAACGATCATCTGATCATCATCTACTTCTTCTGACGCTTGCTCTGCTTGTGGCTCGATCCGGACTCGTCGATTTGGGTAACGAGGCACTTCCTCATGTCAATGATCTGCTTGTGCATCTCGTAGCATGTGTACACGCTCTTGGCCATAAACCTGAGGTGAGGTTCATCCAGTTCCGCATCCAGGCCCCGTGCCAAGATACGGGACTTGTTCTCTAGGCATCATGCTTCATCTTTTCGTAGTAGGGGTCGATGATGGCCGAGACAAGTTTGACCAGGGAGTCCTGCTTCGTGCTGCCCCAGACCCTGTAGTGGTCACGGATTTCGACAAGGTTCTTGCAGGCCAAGCCCGTAACACTGAGCACTTTTCCATCGACTTTGGTATCCACCGTGGCGAGCTTGTAGTTGGTGCTGTTGACAAACCTGTTGAAACGGTCGCAAGGCTCTGTGGCCATGCAGTAGTGGTAGGTGAGGACATGATGGCTTACGCACAACTGGGCGACGGCAACCTTCTGATCTATGTCGGGACGATTGGCGGTGTACTGGAGGTTGATGCCGACCACCTTGTACTTGTATCGAGCAAGCAACTGCTCAACGCTATTGATGTAGTCGTCCAGCATGGCCGGGTCGATGGTGTACACCACCGAGAGATCCGTCTCCCTCGCGTGGGTCTCCACTCTATGCTCGCCTAACTCCATTGGAGCACCGCCGGACATCCCCTATCTATGTGTCATCGTGGGTGTGCTTGTTGTGTTGTGGGGCGCGATTGAAAGGTTGAAGAGACTAAGGTTATAATGGCCACGGGAATTAAAAGGGAAGCCGGACGGCCACGAATATCGGAAGCCTGATGGTAGTTCTAATTTGCAGCATGTAACTCCATCGTGCCGCACGTAACTGCATCGCGTGGCAACGCGCGCGGCGCAACCGCATGCATATGGGGGCCCCGACGTGATTGTGCGCACGCCTAACCGCTGGCAGAGCGCGCGCGGAGGGACGCAAGCAGAGCGCTCCACGGTCGCCTCAAGGAAAAGTTGTCCACAAGCCGAGCGCGCCGACGGACGCGAGCAGAGCGTGCCGCGGCGCCTAATGGCGAGCAGAGCTTGCCGAGGGACGCGAGCAGAGGACGACACCGTGATACGTGGCAAATAAGACAAACTGTGCGAGCAATGTCGGAGACATCAAGCACGAATCAGATTAGAGTTGCGTGTGCAATACGTGGCAGACAGTTGACCTATCAGAGCTGTTTGTGATGGAATAAGCCATGTGTGTTGCGGGCAAACGCTTGCTGGTGTATAACCTTAAATTTAACCAAAAAAGTGTTAATGCATGTTAGAAAAATTGTATAGCTGGAAACTATGTTCAAATACGATTCCAATGATATAATCTATGGCGACATGCATTCGTATTTTATTAGTTAAATCCTACTTATAAACTAGGACAGGGGTACTGTAGGTAATTAAATCGCAAATGATTTTTTATTAACTGTATGTGTACGTGTCCTCTCGTCACCCTCTCGCACATCTTGTCACCCCGCTGCCGCAGACGGCTTACAGCGCAAGCTTGCACAGCGCGCGGGGGCGTTCTTTTGGCCAAACGGTGGCGCCAATGAATCGTCGGTGAGCCCGTTCCCACGCAACCTCGCAGGTTCCCGCGCAAGCTTCCTGCCCGACTCAGTGAAATCTCCCAAAATCCCAATGCTTGCCGGACTGCTATAAAAACCCTCACGACCGGCGAGTCCTGCGTCGCATTTTCCCCTCCCTCCCTGTAGCTTATCTCGTCTGCTTCTCCCACAATCGCCAATGGCATAGGTTTGTCGTCGTCGCTCAGCCACTCCGCCATCATCAGAGGACAGCTCCAGATGGGAGGCTACACCGCGGCGGCGACGCAGTCCCCGACGTAGTGTAGTGAGTGTGGCGTCCCTGTTGGGTGTGCGCGGAACACCCACCACACGCTCTGCCGTCGCTGCCCGTCGGCAGCTGTTGCCGTCCATCGTTGCTGCCACACCACCGTCGAAAGCCAGGGCCATCTCCCGCTCCGCCGCCGTGGCCCGAAGGCGGGAGGTGGTCGTCAGGGCCGCCACCCCACTGTCGGCCACCATGGCCATCACCCGCTCCGCCACGGCGGCCCGAAGGCGGGAGGTGGTGGTCGTGGCCGCCACCCCATCGTCGGCCACTGTGGCTGCCAGCCCACCATCGACCGCCGGGATCATCAGCCGCTCCGCCACCGCTGCCCGAAGGAGGGAGGCGGAGGTGGAGCCCCGCACGTGCTTCAGCGACCTTGCGCGCTACATCGAGTTCCTGCGGGAGGAGGAGGAGCGCCTTGTCGAGCACGCAAAGAGCCTTACCGTAGCCGTGGCCGCAGCACACGCCGATGCAGAGGTGAGGAATCAGAGGATCTACGAGCAGTCCGGCTGCTTCGAGAGGGATCATCTGGAGCGGCAGTGGGCGTTCGAGCTGGCGAGCGTCGCTGAACGTGCAGCAGCGGCAGGCACCGTAATGCATTTGTTCAGCATGTCGGTAGGCTACTCCTCCTCCTCTGCCTCTTACTGAGCGCGCTCAGCAGAGGAGAGGCTCCCGGAAGTAGCACAAAGCCCCTCCGTGGTAGTAGTAGTATTTAGGGTCTATTTTGTTTAGTTCATCTAAATATAGATGTGTGGTCGAACTGTACAGCGTACCTAAAATTAGCTAGTATATATAGTTGAACTAGCTATCTCAGTACGTGGTTGGCAACAATTGGGGAGAAGTTTGGTTGGTTCAGCTGTCGGGTTGAACTATTTGTATAAATTAAGAACGACTGCTTAATCTATGAATGAAATCTATGCTTAATTACTGAATTTTAGTTGCAAAAATTACATAGTGCTAATGATTTCTAGCTGCATATTTTGGCAAATCGCAGTCTTACAAGGATTGACAAATGGCAACGTTACTATATCAACAAATGTAAATCTTTTCAGTTTGACAAATGGCAACATACTATGACAGATGCACATCTTACCAAATTGTTTGTACGTGGTTGCACACGGGTCATCCAAAACAACCGTTTGCGTTGAAGGGATGAACAAATCCTGCGCTGCTCTCACTTTGCATATGGGTGTTGTATCTAAATCGTTTGCGATCAAGAGCTGCAGAAATCCTGCTCGGCACATTTTCTCTTGGCTTCCTTGGGAAGCTGTCGGTTTGCATACATATGTTCTAACTAAAAAGTTTGCGATGAGTGTTTTATATTTAAAAAGCGAATTAAACAGCGGCTTGGGTGCCATTAATGGAGAGGATGCGAGCAAGGCGGGTGGCCATGGAAGTCAAAGGGCTCGCTTCCCAGTGAGCCTGCGCAGCGTACAGCTCGCATGCTTCTCGGTGAGCCTGCGCACTCGAGGACAGCTTGTGCACCGGACGGCGCTCGCACGCCTCCCATTCGGTCAAGGTCAAGAAGCTGTCCGCACGACACCTGTTATAGCCATTAAAACCAAGACACGTGGCGTCACGTCAATGGTTAATAGAATTCTGGATTTACTAGAATTTAAAAACCAGGCATATCAATGTTTTGCCGGCAATCAATGCTGCCATGGTTTTGAAATTCATTCCCATTTCTTGCATGGGACCTAAGCATGCACCCAAGGACAAAGATTTGATTTTTCAATGAATTTATATGCACTGGAGCATGTGCATGTACTTCAAATTTGAATTATGCACATAAATGCATTGAAAACTCAGTTAATGCATAAAAATGTCCAAACGAACCCTGAAAAATCACTAAAATTCACACAATACTCTTGTTGTGTATGTTGACACGAGAAAAAAAGTTGAAAGCAATAAGAGGCAATGGATATCGTTTCATCCCCAAAGGTGGGACGTTCCCTACCAAAAACCATCATGCTTGTTGTGAGAAGGATATACACAAACCTGCCCCAAATGGGACAAAATTTGTACCAAGGCATGTTGATGCCACTCCATGATAGCATGCCAAGATTCATGAATTTCAGACGACTTTTGGATTTACTAGAATTTAAAAACCAGGCATCTCCATGTTTTGCCGGCAATCAATGGTGCCATGGTGTTTGAAATTCATTCCCATTTCTTGCATGGGACCTAAACATGCACCCAAGGACAAAGATTTGATTTTTCAACGAACTTATATGCACTGGAGCATGTGCATGTAGTTCAAATTTAAATTATGCACATAAATGCATTGAAAACTCACTTAATGCATAAACATTTCCAAACGAACCCCAAAAAATAACAAAAATTCACACAACACTCCTGTTGTTCTACGTTGACACGAGAAAAAAATTGAAAGCAATAAGAGGCAATGGATATCGTTTCGTCCCCAAAGGTGGGACGTTCCCTACCAAAAACCATCATGCTTGTTGTGTGAAGCTCTAGTTTGTGAGAAGCATATACCCGAACCTGCCCGAAATGGGACAAAATTTATACCACGGCATGTTGATGCCGCTCCATGATAGCATGCCTAGTTTCATGAATTGCGGACGAGTTTTGGATTTTCTAGAATTTAAAAACCAGGCATCTCAATGTTTTGCCGGCAACCAACGGTGCCCTGGTGTTTGAAATTCATTCCCATTTCTTGAATGGGACCTAAGCATGCACCCAAGGACGCATATTTGATTTTTCAATGAATTTATATGCACTGGAGCATCTGCATGTGTTGGATTTCGGTTTCCGGCAGACCCTTGAGGTTCGAACACTGGGGTGCGCGCGGAGATCTCGCCCTCTACCTACCTGCACCCCGCCGCCTCGCTAGGATCTAAACTACGAAAGGAACAACACAAGAGACACAAGGTTTATACTAGTTCGGGCCACCATTGTGGTGTAATACCCTACTCTAGTTTGTGGTGTGGTGGATTGCCTCTTGGGCTGATGGTGATGAACAATACTAGGAAGAACAACCTCGCGAGGGTCTGTTCTTGGCCGGGGTGATGAACTGCTTGGAGGAGTTCGGTCGCTCTCTCTCTTTCTCTCTCTCTATCTCTCTCTCTCTCTCTCTCTCTCTCTCTTCCAGATCAAGCTGCCTCTACCCTGTGGGAGGCTAGTCCTATTTATAGGCAAAGGCCCTGGGCCTCTTCCCAAATATTGAGCGGGAAGGGCGCCAACAATTGGCCATTTTGAAGGGGAACATCTGGTACACTTATCCTGACTAAAGTCGGTCCTCGCCTGTCAAAGGCTCTGGTGGTGACGCTGGCTTGGGCTCCACAATGACTTCCTTCCTGCCGTAGGGCTGGTCTTGGTCTTATTGCACCGAAATGGACACCTTTGCTTGATGCTCTCGCCTGCATTGCTCCCTTTGCACCAAAGAGGAAAGGAGGACATTGCGCGGGCTAGCGCCCGCCTGGCGCCCTTGGTCGTCATGGCTTGCGTCATGGGCACCTCGTGAGGTACCCCGCCTTGATCTCTCTGCCTCCTCGCGAGCCAGCCTGATGAGTCCGTGCCTGAGGAAGCTCCCTGTCGTCTGCCCCGCGAGGCTTGGCCCCTCGCGAGGGTCTTGAGATTGTGTTGATGAAGATGGGCCGTGATGGGCCCCCCTTTGAGCCACGCCCGCAGCAGCAAGTCTGGGGACCCCTGCTCCTGTAACGCCGACAAGAGCCCCGGGCCCAAGGCGCGCCCGGGCTTGGCCGAGCAGAGAGGCGAAGGGGCAAGTGCGAAGCGCCGCGGGCCCTAACAGCCTGCGGCCTTGGGCGCCGCGTGGCGGTTGATTGGACGTGGGCGGCACTGTTCCCCCACGCCTCCTTATTTTGTGACGTGCTAGGCGGACTCGTAGTCGTACACAGCCGCTCCCCTTTTCGCTGCTCGACCATCCCCCGCTCTTCCTCCTCTCGAACTCCAGCTTCTGCTCCCAATCCAATCTCGAACCTTCCCCCCCCCCCTTCCGTTGCCATGGCTCCGACGAAGAAGGGAAGAGGGATGAGGGAGTCCCGGAATAGGGGGTGTCCGAATAGCCGAACTATCACCGTTGGCCGGACTCCTGGACCATGAAGATACAAGATTGAAGACTTCGTCCCGTGTCCGGATGGACTTTCCTTGGCGTGGAAGGCAAGTTTGGCGATACGGATATGTAGATCTCCTACCATTGTAACCGACTCTGTGTAACCCTAACCCTCTCCGGTGTCTATATAAACCGGAGGGTTTTAGTCCGAGGACGAACAACAATCATACCATAGGCTAGCTTCTAGGGTTTAGCCTCTCGATCTCGTGGTAGATCTACTCTTGTACTACCCATATCATCAATATTAATCAAGCAGGGAGTAGGGTATTACCTCCATCGAGAGGGCCCAAACTGGGTAAAAACATCGTGTCCCTTGTCTCCTGTTACCATCCGCCTAGACGCACAGTTCGGGACCCCTACCCGAGATCCGCCGGTTTTGACATCAAATTGGTGCTTTCATTGAGAGTTCCTATGTGTCGTCGCCCGTGAAGGATGCCTCATCCCAGATTTGTTGGGGAACGAGTAATTTCAAAAATTTCCTACGCACACGCAAGACCATGGTGATGGCATAGCAACGGAGGGGAGAGTGTCCGTCCACGCACTCGTGAGACCGAAAGCGAAGCGCTTAACAACGCTGTTGATGTAGTCGACGCCTTCACGATCCGACCGATCCAAGCACCGAACGTCACGGCACCTCCGAGTTCGCACACGCTCAGCTCGATGACGATCCCGGACTTCGATCCAGCAAAGTGTCGGGATGAGTTCCACAAGACGACGGCGTGGTGACGATGATGATGCTCCACCGACGCAGGGCTTCGCTAAGCTCGCGACGATATGACTTCTCCGCGCAGGCTTCGCCTTAAGCTCCATGACGATATGACCAAGTGGAATATGGTGGAGGGGGCACCGCACACGGCTAAGGAACGATATGTAGATCAACTTGTGTGTTCTAGGGTGCCCCCGCCTCAGATATAAAGGAGCCAAGGGGAGGGGGCCGCCGCCAAGAGGAGGCGCTGCCAGGAGTCCTACTCCTCGGGAGTAGGATTCCCTCCAATCCTAGTTGGAATAGGATTCACCGGAGGGGAAAGAGAGAGAGGGGCGGCCCACCTTTCCTAGTCCTAGTAGGACTAGGGAAGGGGAGGCGCGCCACCTAGGGCTGGCCCTTTCTCCTTTCCACCAAGGCCCACTATGGCCCATATAGTTCCGGGGGTTCCGTAACCTCCGGTTCTCCCAGAATTTCGATTTCACTCGGAACATTTCCGATGTCCAAATGTAGGCTTCCAATATATCAATCTTTATGTCTCGACCATTTCGAGACTCCTCGTCATGTCCGTGATCACATCCGGGACTCCGAACAACCTTCGGTACATCAAAACTTATAAACTCATAATGAACTGTCATCGAAACGTTAAGCGTGCGGACCCTACGGGTTCGAGAACTATGTAGACATGACTTTAGAACCATTCTCGGTCAATAACCAATAGCGGAACCTGGATGCCCATATTGGTTCCTACATATTCTACGAAGATCTTTATCGGTCAAACCGCATAACGATATCGTTGTTCCTTTGTCATCGGTATGTTACTTACCCGAGATTCGATCGTCGGTATCCAATACCTAGTTCAATCTCGCATCGATAAATCTCTTTACTCGCTCCGTAATACATCATCTCACAACTAACTCATTAGTTGTAATGCTTGCAAGGCTTATGTGATGTGTATCACCGAGAAGGCCCAGATATACCTCTCCGACAATCGGAGTGACAAAACCTAATCTCGAAATACGCCAACCCAACAAGTACCTTTGGAGACACCTGTAGTAATCCTTTATAATCACCCGATTACGTTGTGACGCTTGGTAGTACCAAAGTGTTCCTCCGTAAACGGAGTTGCATAATCTCATAGTTACAGGAACATGTATAGGTCATGAAGAAAGCATAAGCAACATACTAAACGATCAAGTGCTAAGCTAACGAAATGGGTCATGTCAATCACATCATTCTCCTAATGATGTGATCCCATTAATCAAATGACAACACATGTCTATGGTTAGGAAACATAACCATCTTCGATTAATGAGCTAGTCTTGTAGAGGCATACTAGTGACTATCTGCTTGTCTATGTATTCACACATGTATTATGTTTCCAGTTAATACAATTCTAGCATGAATAATAAACATTTATCATGATATAAGGAAATAAATAATAACTTTATTATTGCCTCTAGGGCATATTTCCTTGATCTCCCACTTGCACTAGAGTCAATAATCTAGATTACACAAGAATGATTCTAACACCCATGGAGTCTTGGTGCTGATCATGTTTTGCTCGTGGAAGAGGCTTAGTCAACGGGTCTGCAACATTCAGATCCGTATGTATTTTGCAAATCTCTATGTCTCCCACTTGGACTTGGTCCCGAATGGAATTGAAGCATCTTTTGATATGCTTGGTCCTCTTGTGAAATCTGGATTCCTTTGCCAATGCAATTGCACCAAGATTATCACAAAAGATCTTCATTGGTCCCGATGCACTAGGTATGACACCTAGATCGAAATGAACTCTTTCATCCGACTTCTTCATTTGCTGCTTCCAAGCAGCTATGTACTCCGCTTCACATGTAGATCCCGCCACGACGCTTTGTTTAGAACTGCACCAACCGACAGCTCCACCGCTTAATAAAAATACGATCCGGTTTGCGATTTAGAATCGTCCGGATCAGTGTCAAAGCTTGCATCGACGTAACCATTTACGACTAGCTCTTTGTCACCTCCATATACGAGAAACATATCCTTAGTCCTTTTCGGTATTTCAGGATGTTCTTGACCGCTGTCCAAATGATCCACTCTCGATTACTTTGGTACCTTCCTGCCAAGCTTACAGCTAAGCATACGTCAGTCTGGTACACAGCATTGCATACATGATAGAGCCTATGGCTGAAGCATAGGAACATCTTTCATTTTCTCTATCTTCTCATTGTGGTCGGGCATTGAGTCGACTCAATCTTACACCTTGTAATACAGTAAAAACCTTTCTTTGCTGATCCATTTTGAACTTCTTCAAAACTTTATCAAGGTATGTGCTTTGTGAAAGTTCAATTAAGCGCCTTGATCTATCTCTATAGATCTTGATGCCCAATATGTAAGCAGCTTCACCGAGGTCTTTCATTGAAAAACTTTTATTCAAGTATCCTTTTATGCTATCCAGAAATTCTATATCATTTCCAATCAACAATATGTCGTCCACATATAATATCGAAATGCTACTGAGCTCCCACTCACTTTCTTGTAAATACAAAGCTTCTCCAAAAGTCTCAGATAAAACCATATGCTTTGATCACACTATCAAAGCGCTTATTCCAACTCCGAGAGGCTTGCACTGCACCATAAATTGATCGTTGAAGCTTGCACACTTTGTTAGCACCCTTTGGATCAACAAAACCTTCTCGTTGCATCATATACAACTCTTCTTCTAGAAATCCATTCAAGAATGCAGTTTTACATCCATTTGCCAAATTTCATAATCATAAAATGCGGCAATTGCTAACATGATTCGGACAGACTTAAGCATCGCCACGGTGAGAAAGTCTCATCGTAGTCAACCCCTTGAACTTGTCAAAACCTTTTGCAACAAGTCGAGCTTTGTAGACAGTTATATTACCATCGGCGCCGTCTTCTTCTTAAAGATCCATTTATTCTCAATAGCTTGCCGATCATTGGGCAAGTCAACCAAAGTCCATACTTTGTTCTCATACATGGATCCCATCTCAGATTTCATGGCTTCCAGCCATTTTCATGAATCTGGGCTCACCATCGCTTCTTCATAGTTTGTAGGTTCGCCATGGTCAAGTAACATGACTTCGAGAATAGGATTACCGCACCACTCTGTGCGATTTTACTCGTTGACCTACGAAGTTCGGTAGTAACTTGATCTCAAGCTTCATGATCATCATCATTAGTTTCCTCACTAATTGGTGTAGTTGTCACAGAACCGTTTCTTGTGATGAACTACCTTCCAATAAGGGAGCAGATCTGCTTATCTCATCAAGTTCTACTTTCCTCCCACTCACTTCTTTCGAGAGAAACTCCTTTCTAGAAAGGATCCGAATTTAGCAACGAAAACTTTGCCTTCAGATCTGTGATAGAAGGTGTACCAACAGTCTCCTTTGGGTATCCTATGAAGACACATTTCTCGATTTGGGTTCGAGCTTATCTGGTTGAAGTTTCTTCACATAAGCATCGCAGCCCCAAACTTTAAGAAACGACAACTTTGGTTTCTTGCCAAACCACAGTTCATACGGTGTCGCCTCAACGGACTTAGATGGTGCCCTATTTAACGTGAATGCGGCCGCCTCTAAAGCATATCCCCAAAACGATAGCGGTAAATCAGAAGAGACATCATAGATCGCACCATATCAAGTAAAGTACGACACGACGCTCGACACACCATTTCTCCGTGGTGTTCCGGTGGCGTGAGTTGCGTAAACTATTCCACATTGTTTCAAATGTAAACCAAACTCAGAACTCAAATATTCTCCTCCACGATCCGATCAGAGAAATTTTATTTTCTTGTTACGATGATTTTCCACTTCACTCTGAAATTCTTTGAACTTTTCAAATGTTTCAGATTTGTGTTTCATTAAGTAGATATACCCATATCTGCTCAAATCATCTGTGAAGGTGAGAAAATAACGATACCCGCCAAGGCCTCAACATTCATTGGACCACAAACATCGGTATGTATGATTTCCAACAAATCAGTTGCTCGCTCCATAGTTCGGAGAACGGCGTTTAGTCATCTTGCCCATGAGGCACGGTTCGCAAGTACCAAGTGATTCATAATCAAGTGATTCCGAAGCCCATCAAGATGGAGTTTCTTCATGCGTTTACAATCGATATGACCCAAACGGCAAGTGCCACAAATAAGTTGCATTATCATTATCAACTCTGCATCTTTTGGTTTCAACACTATGAATATGTGTACTACTACTATCGAGATTTAATAAAATAGACCACTCTTCAAGGGTGCATGACCATAAAAGATATTATTCATATAAATAGAACAACCATTATTCTCTCATCTTAAATGAATAACCGCCTCGCATCAAACAAGATCCAGATATAATGTTCATGCTTAACGCGGCACCAAATAACAATTATTTAGGTCTAAAACTAATCCCGATGGTAGATGTAGAGGTAGCGTGTCGATCGCGATCACATCGACTTTGGAACCATTTCCCACGCGATCGTCACCTCGTCCTTAGCCAATCTTCGCTAATCCGTAGTTCCTGCTTCGAGTTGCAAATATTAGCAATGTAACCAGATCAAATACCGTGTACTACTGCGAGTATTAGTAAGGTACACATCAATAACATGTATATCACATATACCTTTGATCACCTTGCCATCCTTCTTATCCGCCAAATACTTGGGGCAGTTCCGCTTCCAAATGTCCGGTTTGCTTGCGGTAGAAAACACTCGGTTTCAGGCTTAGGTCCAGACTTGGGTTTCTTTTCTTGACCAGCAACTTGTTTGCTGTTCTTTTTGAAGTTCCCCTTCTTCTTTCCTTTGCCCTTTTTCTTGAAACTAGTGGTCTTGTTGACCATCAACACTTGATGCTCTTTCTTGATTTCTACCTCCATGACTTTTAGCATTGCGAAGAGCTTGGGAATTGTTTTGGTCATCCTTGCATATTATAGTTCATCACGAAGCTCTTGTAGCTTGGTGGCGTGATTGGAGAATTCATCAATGACACTATCATCCGGAAGAGTAACTCCCAGCTTGAATCAAGTGATTATTATACCTGACATTTTGAGTATATGTTCACCGATGTAACTATTCTCCTCCATCTTGCAGCTATAGAACTTATTGGAGACTTCATATCTCTCAATCCGGCATTTGCTTGAAATATTAACTTCAACTCCTGGAACATCTCATATGCTCCATGACGCTCAAAACGTGGTTGAAGACCCGGTTCTAAGCCGTAAAGCATGGCACACTCGAACTATCGAGTAGTCATCAGCTTTGCTCGCCAGACGCTCACAACTTCGGCGTTGTTCTCAAGAGCAGCCTGGCACCCAGCGGTGCTTCCAGACGTAATTCTTCCGTGCAGCAATGAGGATAATCCTCTCGTTACGGACCCAGTCCGTAATTGCTACCATCATCTTTCAACTTTGCTTTTTCAAGGAACGCATTAAAATTCAACGGAACAACAAAGACGAGCCATCTATCTACAAAGAAACATAGACAAGCAAAAATACTATCGGTACTAAGTTCATGATAAATTTAAGTTTAATTAATCATATTAAAACCTCCCACTTAGACAGACATCTCTCTAGTCATCTAAGTGATTACGTGATCCAAATCAACTAAACCATGTCCGATCATCACGTGAGATGGAGTAGTTTCAATGGTGAACATCACTATGTTGATCATATCTACTATATGATTCACGCCGACCTTTCGGTCTCCGTGTTCCGAGGCCATATCTGTTATATGCTAGGCTCGTCAAGTTTAACTGAGTATTCCGCGTGCGCAACTGTTTTGCACCCGTTGTATTTGAACGTAGAGCCTATCACACCCGATCATCACGTGGTGTCTCAAAGACGAAGAACTTTATAACGGTGCATACTCGTGGAGAACACTTCTTGATAATTTTAGTGAGAGATCATCTTATAATGCTACCGTCAATCAAAGCAAGATAAGATGCATAAAGGATAAACATCACATGCAATCAATATAAGTGATATGATATGGTCATCATCATCTTGTGCTTGTGATCTCCATCGCCAAGCACCGCCATGATCACCATCGCCACCGCGCGACACCTTGATCTCCATCGTAGCATCGTTGTCGCCTCGCCAACTATTGCTTCTACGACTATCGCTATCGCTTAGTGATAAAGTAAAGCAATTACATGGCTTTTGCATTTCATACAATAAAGCGACAACCATATGGCTCGCCGATTGTCGATAACTCGTTACAAAACATGATCATCTCATACAATAAAATATAGCATCACGCCTTGACCACATCACATCACAACATGCCCTGCAAAAACAAGTTAGACGTCCTCTACTTTGTTGTTGCAAGTTTTACGTGGCTGCTACGGGCTGAGCAAGAACCGTTCTTACTACGCATCAAAACCACAACGATAGTTTGTCAAGTTGGTGCTGTTTTAACCTTCGCAAGGACCGGGCGAGCCACACTCGGTTCAACTAAAGTGAGAGAGACAGACACCCGCCGGTCACCTTTAAGCAACGAGTGCTCGCAGCGGTGAAACCAGTCTCGCGTAAGCGACGCGTAATGTCGGTCCGGGCCGCTTCATCTCACAATACCGCCAACCAAAGTATGACATGCTGGTAAGCAGTATGACTTATATCGCCCACAACTCACTTGTGTTCTACTCGTGCATATGACATCAACGCATAAAACCAGGCTCGATACCATTGCTGGGGAACGAGTAATTTCAAAAATTTTCCTACGCACACGCAAGACCATGGTGATGGCATAGCAACGAGAGGGGAGAGTGTCCGCCCACGCACTCGTGAGACCGAAAGCGAAGCGTTTTAACAACGCGGTTGATGTAGTCGACGCCTTCACGATCCGACCGATCCAAGCACCGAACGACGGCACCTCCGAAGTTACGCACACGCTCAGCTCGATGACGATCCCGGACTTCGATCCAGCAAAGTGTCGGGATGAGTTCCACAAGACGACGGCGTGGTGACGATGATGATGCTCCACCGACGCAGGGCTTCGCCTAAGCTCGCGACGATATGACTTCTCCGGCGCAGGCTTCGCCTAAGCTCGCGACGATATGACCGAAGTGGAATATGGTGGAGGGGGCACCGACACGGCTAAGGAACGATCCGTAGATCAACTTGTGTGTTCTAGGGTGCCCCCTGGCCCCGTATATAAAGGAGCCAAGGGGAGGGGCCGGCCGGCCAAGAGGAGGCGCGCCAAGGAGTCCTACTCCCTCCGGGAGTAGGATTCCCCCTCCAATCCTAGTTGGAATAGGATTCACCGGAGGGGGAAAGAGAGAGAGGGGGCCGGCCCACCTTTCCTAGTCCTAGTAGGACTAGGGGAAGGGGGGAGGCGCGCGGCCACCTAGGGCTGGCCCTTTCTCCTTTCCACCAAGGCCCACTATGGCCCATATAGTTCCCGGGGGTTCCGTAACCTCCGGTTCTCCCATAAATTCGATTTCACTCGGAACATTTCCATGTCCAAATGTAGGCTTCCAATATATCAATCTTTATGTCTCGACCATTTCGAGACTCCTCGTCATGTCCGTGATCACATCCGGACTCGAACAACCTTCGTACATCAAAACTTATAAACTCATAATGAACTCGTCATCGAAACGTTAAGCGTGCGGACCCTACGGGTTCGAGAACTATGTAGACATGACCTTAGAACCATTCTCGGTCAATAACCAATAGCGGAACCTGGATGCCCATATTGGTTCCTACATATTCTACGAAGATCTTTATCGGTCAAACCGCATAACGATATCGTTGTTCCTTTGTCATCGGTATGTTACTTACCCGAGATTCAATCGTCGGTATCCAATACCTAGTTCAATCTCGCATCGATAAGTCTCTTTACTCGTTCCGTAATACATCATCTCACAACTAACTCATTAGTTGTAATGCTTGCAAGGCTTATGTGATGTGTATCACCGAGAAGGCCCAGATATACCTCTCCGACAATCGGAGTGACAAAACCTAATCTCAAATACGCCAACCCAACAAGTACCTTTGGAGACACCTGTAGTACTCCTTTATAATCACCCGATTACGTTGTGACGCTTGGTAGTACCAAAGTGTTCCTCCAAGAACGGAGTTGCATAATCTCATAGTTACAGGAACATGTATAGGTCATGAAGAAAGCATAAGCAACATACTAAACGATCAAGTGCTAAGCTAACGAAATGGGTCATGTCAATCACATCATTATCCTAATGATGTGATCCCATTAATCAAATGACAACACATGTCTATGGTTAGGAAACATAACCATCTTCGATCAATGAGCTAGTCTTGTAGAGGCATACTAGTGACTATCTGTTTGTCTATGTATTCACACATGTATTATGTTTCCGGTTAATACAATTCTAGCATGAATAATAAACATTTATCATGATATAAGGAAATAAATAATAACTTTATTATTGCCTCTAGGGCATATTTCCTTCAGTCTCCCACTTGCACTAGAGTCAATAATCTAGATTACACAGTAATGATTCTAACACCCATGGAGTCTTGGTGCTGATCATGTTTTGCTCGTGGAAGAGGCTTAGTCAACGGGTCTGCAACATTCAGATCCGTATGTATTTTGCAAATCTCTATGTCTCCCACTTGGACTTGGTCCTGAATGGAATTGAAGCGTCTTTTGATATGCTTGGTCCTCTTGTGAAATCTGGATTCCTTTGCCAATGCAATTGCACCAGTATTATCACATTGGTCCTCAGTCCGAACCCAAATTCCGAACTGCCCGAGCACCAGCCGCATTGGTCCTCAGTCCAATAGTGGACGGCTTTCGCCTTACTAAGGTACTCATGGATGGCGGCAGCGGACTAAACCTCATCTACGAGGAAACCCTCCGAAAAATGGAAATAGACTGGAACCGCATTGAGCGAAGCAGCACAACCTTTAGAGGAATAATCCCTAGCCGGGAAGCATGCTGCATAGGAAAAATCACACTGGACGTAGTGTTTGGCTCGCCGGACAATTACAGGTCCGAGGAGGTCACATTTCAAGTGGCCCCGTTCAGCAGCGGATATCACGCTTTATTAGGGCGAGAGGCATTCACAATTTTTCAAGCTATACCCCACTATGGGTACATGAAGCTTAAAATGCCCGGACCTAACGGAATCATCACTCTCGCTAGTGATCCGAACATAGCACTCCGCGCCGAAAACAAGACAGCGGCACTAGCCCTCGAGGCACTATCCGAAGCCCTAGCGGCCGAGGAACTCATTGCGATGCGCTCCACGGTGAATAGGGACGATGTGATACTTGATAAAAGACCCAAGTCCACCTCTTTTAAAGCAGCGGATGAAATAGTCAAATTCCAATTCCACCCAACGGACCCTACAAAGACGGCCTCCATCGGGGCACAATTAAACCCTGATGTAGACGCCGCACTACGAGAATTTCTACGAGAAAACTGGGACATTTTGCGGGCACCCTTCGTGACATGCCAGAATCCCACGTCGGCTGGCCGAGAACAGCCTAAATATCCTAAAAGGATTCAAGCCAGTCAAACAGGCTCTTCGGCGCTTTTCCGAACCCAAGAGACAGGCCATGGGAGAGGAGCTAGCCAAACTTCTGGAAGCCGGATTCATCAGAGATATAAAACATCCAGACTGGCTAGCAAATATGGTGATGGTACCAAAGAAGGATAAATCCTGGCGCTTATGTGTTGATTTCAAAGACCTTAATAAGGCTTGCCCAAATGATCCCTTCCCCCTCCCTCGCATTGATCAAATTATCGATGCTACAGCAGGACACGACTCATTGTGCTTCCTCGACGTGTACTCCGGCTACCACAAAATCAAGATGGCGGAGCCAGACCAAGCAGCAACAGCATTCATCACTCCATACGGCCCATTCTGCTTCAACACAATGCCCTTCGGGCTCAAAAACGCCGGCGCAACATATCAGCGCATGATTCAGACATGTCTGGCAAACTAGATCGGCAAAACAGTGGAAGCATATGTAGATGACGTGGTCGTCAAATCCAAGCATGTCGAAACTCTAGTAGACGACTTGAGGCTCACATTCGACAATCTCCGAAAATATGACATTAAGCTCAATCCGGAAAATGCGTCTTCGTGTTCGGCCGGAAAGCTCCCCGGCTTCATTGTGTCCGTAGAGGAATTGAAGCAAACCTAGCCAAGATCCGAGCTCTGTCACAATTGGATATTCCAAAAGACCTCAAACAAATACAAAATTGATCGATGCGAGCGGCTCTAAGCCGCTTTATTTCCCGCTTGGGAGAAAAGGCGTTACCCTTTACCGCCTCCTCCGGCGCACCGAACACTTCGAGTGGGCGGATGCCGCCACGGCCGGACTCAAGAAATAAAAGCCATATTGGCAACAACCGGTCTGGCCGCTACCAACATGGGCGAACCAACGCTATTATATATCGCCACAACACATCAAGTTGTCAGCGCGGTGCTCGTCGTCGAACGAGAAACGGACGGACACCGGTTCCCTCTTCAAAAACCGGTTTACTATGTGTCCACTTTCCTAACTACATGCAAGTCCCGGTACCCACATTATCAAAAGATAGCATACGCGGTGTTCATGGCATCCCGGAATCTGCGACACTGCTTTCAAGAGTGTTTGATAACGGTAGCCTCCGAAGTACCTCTTAACGACATTATAAACAACCGCGCCGCGACGGGCCGGATTGCTAAATGGGCCATAGAGCTCCTTCCATTCGACATAACCTATAAGCCACGATGAGCTATTAAGTTGCAGGTTTTGGCCGACTTCGTGGCCGAATGGACCGAAGCCGAACTCCCCAAAGAGTACGACGCATCCTCCAATTGGATCATGCACTTTGACGGCTCCAAAATGTTGGCCGGCCTGGGGGCTGGCGTCGTCCTGACGTCCCCAACCGGGGACACAGTCCAATACGTCCTTCAGATAATGTATACGGACTCCAACAACGCAGCCGAATACGAGGCCCTTCTGCACGGCCTCCGGATGTCAGTCTCCATGGGCAGTAAACGCCTAGAGGTGCGCGGGGATTCGAACCTCGCGATATCTCAAATAAACGGAGACTTTGATGCCAAAGATCCGAAAATGGAAGCGTACCGCAATGCGGTCCTAAAAATGTCAGCACGGTTCAAAGGGCGCGAATTTCATCATATAGCCCGGGATAACAACCAGGCGGCGCACATATTGGCACGCATCATTGCAAAATGCGATGCCGTCCCGCCCAACATCTTCCTGGAACGGCTGTTCAAGCCATCCGTACTATGGGAAGGGGAGTCCGGAAATAACAACCCGGACCCAACCGCACTGCCTGACACCGAACACTCCGACACAATCGGAGGCTCTGCCACCGAGATAACACCCTCCGCTCACGAAATAATGGCGGTTATCGCCCCGTGGACGGAACCATTCCTAGCCTACCTAACTAGGCAGGAACTCCCCGAAGACCAAAATGAGGCTCGCTGCATAGTACGGCGATCCAAAGCTTATAAAGTCCATGAGGGAGATTTCTATAAGAAAATCACAACAGGAGTCCTTCAGAGGTGTATCTCCGAAGAGGAAGGGTGAAACCTCCCGGCTGAAATTCATGCCGGACTGGGTGGGCACCACGCAGCAGCCCGGGCCCTTGTAGGCAAGGCCTTCCGTACATGATTTTATTGGCCGACGGCCCGGGCAGATGCGCAGGATTTAGTCCAACGATGCGTCGGTTGCCAGCTTTTGCTAACCAAAGCCACATGCCACCCACCGCCTCAAAACTATACCCATCACCTGGTCGTCAGGGTCCGGGGCTTGACATGGTTGGACCCCTTAAGGAGGAACCCACAAGCAAAAATACCTATTGGTCATGGTGGATAAATTCACCAAATGGATAGAGGCCAAGCTCGTTAAAACGGCCGAATCCGGACCGGTGATAGACTTCATATCGGGGTAGTGCACCGTTACGGTGTCCTCCACGAGATCATCACGGATAACTGCACCAACTTCACGGCCGATGAGGTCGAATTATGGTGCAAAAACATGGGCATCAAGCTCGATTACGCCTCGCCTATCACCCTCAAACCAACGGCCAAGTCAAGCGAGCAAACGGTCTAATCATGAGCGACATTAAACCCGCACTAGTGCGGTCCTCAAGGAATCTAACACGACCGGGTTGAGGAGCTCGACCAGACTGGGGCTGCGGACCACGCGAATCATACTACCGGATTCACACCATTTTTATGGTGTATGGTGCGAGAGGCAGTCTTGTCCTGCGACATAATTCATGACTCACCTCGCGTGCGCATGTATGAAGAAAGAGAAGCCGAGCTCGATCGGCAGGACAGTTTGGACGCATTGGAGGAGGAGCGCGACATGGCAAAAGCTTGTTCCGCATTTTATCAACAGCAGGCTCGAAGATATCAAAGCAGGGAAGTACGGGCCAAAGCTTACAACGTTGGCGAACTAGTTCTACGCCGCCGGACAAGAAAAGGACAAACTCAAGCCCAAATGGGAAGGTCCTTCATCATCGACCAAGTCCTGATCGGCGGAGCATACCGTCTGCTAAACGATCGGATAACCGACTCGAGCCGAACCCATGAAACGCAGCCCGCTCACGAAGATTCTACGCCTAAGCGCGGACTCCAAGTTCGTCTCCTTCCTCCGTCCACATTTTCTATTTTGTTGTCTTTTATTTCTCCTTCCTCCTCCTTCTTCTTGAAGCCTTTAGAGGCTCGTTTGCGCTTTGTTCAAGACATACTTGATGCGCTGTCCGCGCCATTATACGGGGCTTCTTTAATGAAGCTTATTTATTCGGGCTTCTGCCCAACACATGTGTCAAACTTCCGCATGTACCTTTTACTCACCATTATATGCATCGATATGACTTAAGTTTTGGCCAAGCTGGGTTGCTGGCTCTGTGCTTACCCCCACGCTCCCGATTGTTCGGCTAGGTGGTAAAGGAGCACCTCTGCGATTGTTCTTGCGGTCAGCCGGATGTGTACCTCAGACCGGGTGAAGCCGAAAGCTAGCGCTCAAGGGAATATTCGGTCGGTGAACTGAAAGATGATTTTAACTATTTATCCATCTGCCCCAGATGATTTTCTGCTTTCTTAGCAGTTTGACATGCACTTTAGGGCATGCCTCCCAATAAAGGAACCCTTAACGGAACTATTCTCCCCGAAGATGTTTCTTACTATCCATGTAATATAACATAACTAGTTGGGCACTTGTCCGATACAGCAATAATGACCCTCACGCCTTTGTCTCCATGCATGCCCCAGTTCTTATATAACCGCGAGGGTATTCGGACACACTCCGGACTATTGGGTCCCGAGGTCGGCTTAAAAGGTCCGCTATGACAAACGATCTACAATCCGCTAGAAGACATTTTTCATGTCATATTCAATTACATAGTCAACTCGACTCATTGTATTCCTCCTCAATGCCATCTAATAGGCTATCTAATTTACAATCTTGCTAGGAATACTTGGCGGCCAATTCTACTTGACCGTACACTAAGCTTACAGGGATCTCCTTCCCATCAGGCCCCACAGGTCCGACCTCGGCCATGTGGTTCGGGTTAACCTTCGTGTAGCGCGTCTTTACCATGGCCTAGGCCTCCCTGGCGCCTTGACGGTAGGCCGATATCTTCCATAGTAGGAAGCGCCGCCGTGCTCCTTGAAGCCGCTCTGCCAGCTCCCCAATGCCTTCGGGCAGGGAGATAGATGGCCACAAGGCACTGGCGACGCTTTCATCACCTGCCGAACTCGTTAGTAGCCGACGCAGTTCGGGAAGAAGATCACCCAAGAATCGGGCATCTCCTCCTCGGGACGACCTGTGAGCAAACCTACATACATGTTTATGTTAGTCGCCTTCCTCGCCGAACTCTTTCAAAGTTCGCTCAAGCACTTTCTGAAAATGCCGCGACGAAGCCGCCGATTCTCCTTACGGAGTCGGATAACCGGGCACGAACATCCTTGAGTTCCTCACCCAGTTGGGTGTTGGCATCTTGGAGGTTATTTTTCTCCCGCCAAGACGCCAGAAGCACGCTCTCGCCAGCCTTTAGCTGGCGAAGGAGCTGTTGCTTGTCTGGATCTAGTCCGACGCCATCTGCAATATTATTGTCAGGTTTACACACCCGCCGCACTTCATAAACTATTTATTTTTTGAAGCATATATTACCAGATCCCCTGTAGCAGCTAGTGCGGCCTCAAGTTGGGCCTTGCATTCTTCAAGCTCCTGGGACAATCGGGTATTCTTTTTTGTAAGATCCTGCATAACAAATGATCCTTAAATCAGTTATCCTAACCATTTTAAGTCTCGGGGCCTCTTGGCATATATAATCGTCAAATTTCTCACCAGATGTCCTTTACATACTGCTCCGTGGCTCTGGCTAGACCATCTTGAGCGGCACGGAGGTGCGCATGTAACGCCCTCGATGCGGCTATATCTCCCACGTGTCGAAGCACGACTTAGAGGCATAACTGCATTGAAAACAATGTCGCAAGTGAGGTAATCTTCACACAACCCATGTAATAGATAAGGGAAAGAGATACATAGTTGGCTTACAATCGCCACTACACACAATACATGAGTAAAGCATTACATCATACAGATACAATCAAGGTCCGACTACGGAACCAAAATAAAAGAAGACTACCCCAAATGCTACACAGATCCCCGATCATCCCAACTGGGCTCCACTACTGATCAACTGAAACGAAACAACACAAAGAACAAGATCTTCAACGAGCTCCTCCTTGAGCTCGGATGCGTCACCTGCACGGTTTCATCGGCACCTGCAAACTGGTTTGGAAGTATCTGTGAGTCACGGGACTCAGCAATCTCACACCATGAGATCAAGACTATTTAAGCTTAAAGGTAGGACAGGGTTGTGAGGTGGAGCTGCAGCAAGCGACTAGCATATATGGTGGCTACATTCGCAAAAGAGAGCGAGAAGAGAAGCAAGGCACGGTCGAACAACTATGATCAAGAAGTGATCCTAGACAACCTACGTCAAGCATAACTCCAACACCGCGTTCACTTCCTGGACTCCGCCGAGAAGAGACCATCACGGTTACACACGCGGTTGATGTATTTTAATTAAGATCAACTTCGGGTTTTCTACAACCGGACATTAACAAATTCCCATCTGCCTCATAACCGCGGGCACGGCTTTCGAAAGATAATACCCTGCAGGGGTGTCCCAACTTAGCCCATGATAAGCTCTCACGGTCAACGAAGGATATTCCTTCTACCGGGAAGACTCGATCAGTCTCGGAATCCCGGACTACAAGACATTTAGACAGCAATAAAACAAGACCAGCAAAGCCGCCCGGATGTGCCGACAAATCCTGATAGGAGCTGCACATATCTCGGTCTCAGGGCACACCGGATGAGCTGTCCGTACAACTAAAACCAGACCTCAAGTTCCCTTGAGGGGGCGCTGCAAAGCACTCTAGTTTGGGCCAACACTCAGAGGAGCATTGGCCCGGGGGGTTAAATAAAGATGACCCTTGAGTCTGCAGAACCCAAGGGAAAAAGGCTTAGGTGGCAAAAGGTAAAACCAATGTTGGGCCTTGCTGGAGGAGTCTTATTCAAAGCGAACTGTCAAGGGGGTCCCATAAATCACCCAACCGTGTAAGGAACGCAAAATCAAGGAACATAACACCGGTATGACGGAAACTAGGACGGCAAGAGTGGAACAAAACACCAGGCATAAGGCCGAGCCTTCCACCCTTTACCAAGTATATAGATGCATTAATTAAATAAGATATATTGTGATATCCCAACAAGTAAACATGTTCCAACAAGGAACAACATCTCCATGTTCCAACAAGGAACAAACTTCATCTTCACATGCAACTAACAACGCTATAAGAGGGGCTGAGCAAAGCGGTAACATAGCCAAACAACGGTTTGCTAGGAAAGGATGGTTAGGGGCTTGACATGGCAACACAGGAGGCATGATATAGCAACTGGTAGGCATCGTAGCATAGGCATAGCAAAAGAGCGAGCATCTAGCAAGCAAAGATAGAAGTGATTTCGAGGGTATGGTCATCTTGCCTGAAATCCCGCAAGGAAGAAGAACGAGTCCATGAAGAAGACAAACGGACGTAGTCGAACGAATCCTCACGACTCCGGAACGAAACCGAAGCTAACAAGAGAAGCAAACCGGAAAGAAGCGAACAACATGGTAAACCAACAAGCACAAACATGGCATGATGCACAACCAAGTATGATGCATGTCCGGTTTAATGAGGCATGGCATGGCAATATGCACAAACAACACTACAAGTTAAGTGGAGCTCAATATGCAACGGGTTGCATATTGACAAAACACCACAACACTTATTTAGTTCTCTCTCGATTAGGTACTCAACAATATTAAATGTTATTAAACATGGCAAGAGGTGAAGCATGATGAAACTACCTATCTAGGCAGGTTTAAATGAGGCCGGAACAACAAACAACAATTCCGGTAAAACCCCATATGCATATTTTAGATTTGGAACTGATCTGCCCTGAACACAATTTTAGAGTTGTTACACATGCAAATAAAGTATACCATGTTAAACTAGGCATTTTTCTACCCCATTTACATATATAATTTATTTAAATCAGGGCTACGGTTATTTAGTTATGAAATAAATCATTTTAGCATGGCATTTAAGCAAATTAATGCAAACAACAATTATAAACATTTAAATGTTGTTATCATGATGCGGATGACATACACAAGTTATATGCAATTTTTATGAAAATGTTGACATGAGCATGTTAGGAAGCATTGTGTCACCGTGGTGGAAGAAAGGGGTGCCACGGTAACGAATCCGAAAATGATGCCACGCAACATATCAGTTCCGACAGCTCATCGAGATGTCGGTGCAAAAGAAAGTGTGGACGTGCGGAACATGCAAAAGATGGTGGGGTGATCCCGGATACCGGGTTCCCACGGGACGGTGGCATGGCAAATGAGTGACAATTCGGACACGATGCAAACGGGCATCTCATACAACATGCATTCGTTCACGGGCGGCATCTCGGGGTTATACCTTCAAAGCGTGCATTCGGGACAGTGCAATGTAGAGGAAGTAGTTGTTCTCGTGACGGTAGGGGAAGTAGGGGTTCACGGACGTCGTGGAAGTAGTCGTTCACGGCGACGGTAGTTGTACATGTTCGCTTCAGATGTTCATGTCGACGGTAGTGGTACACGCGACGTTGGGGTACTTGTCGGTCCGGTCTTGGCGGTGTAGATGTACACGTTGTCGGGTACTTGTCACATCACCGGTGTAGTCGCATACGCTCGAGAGGAACTTGACACCCACGGGTCGACGGTAGAGGTACTTAACGCATCACCGGTGTAGTTGAACTCGGTGTCCTCGGGCATCGGTCGTAGTCGTGGTACTTGCCGATTGCAAAACGCTCATCGGTAGTGGAACTTGGCGCTGAGGTTCAATACCGGGTCGGACATGCAGCCGCTCATAGTCAAACTTGGCGCGATCCGCCGTAGTGGTACTTGTCGGACTCGGCCGTATGCCGAGGTTGAAGGCCGGTGGAGCAGGGGAAGGCGGCTGGTCAACGCTCTCGAGAACGAGCGTTGCTGCTCGATTTCCAGGTGCACGGGACACGCAAAGGGAAGCGGCGAGCGTCGTGCTCATTCCCGAACAGAGGACGCTGGAGAGGGACTTGGCGTGCTAAGGCTGCTGGTAGCCTGAGCGAGCAACGCAGAGGAGGGCTCGAAGGGAAGCAGGGGCAGACGACGGGGATGGCCGAGACGAGGAGGACCCGGTCCCTAGGCCTCGGACCTAGCCGGAGACGGGCGAGGGAAGGAGCGGTCAGGCGAGCGACGGGGCACGGCAGGCTGCTGGAGGAGGAGACGCACGGGCGAGGAGGCGCGCGGGCAGAGGAACGAGGAAGCGGAGACGCGAGGACGAGGCGGTTCGACGGGGCGGCGCGGTGGTCGATGGAGAGGCGACGGCGGGGATGGCCTGGACAAGGCCGGAGGTCGGGGAAGGTCCTGGCACGGGGACAGCGAGAGGGTGCAGCAGCTGCTGCTGCTGCCGGCGGTGAGGTCGAGGCGGAGGAGGAGCTGCAGAGGAGCGGCTGGAGGAGGTAGGGCGCGGTGCTCCTGGTCGCAGCGAGGGGGTGGAGGCGCGAGGCGACGGGGTCGCGCGCGAGGGAGAAAGAAGGGCGAGGTGGAGGCGCACCGGAAGGGGAAGGGGAAGA
This sequence comes from Aegilops longissima, assembly GCA_021605205.1. Taxonomy (NCBI): domain Eukaryota; kingdom Viridiplantae; phylum Streptophyta; class Magnoliopsida; order Poales; family Poaceae; genus Aegilops; species Aegilops longissima. Next base: position 578,994,737 of record CM038681.1, read on the forward strand.
TCGAGGAGAGGGGGCGAGGGGTTCGAGCAGGGCTCGGGCGCAGTACGAGAGATCGAGAGATGGGGATTCGATCGGGGCTGGGGCTCTCGATCGGCTAGGGTTACAGCAGGGCGGCTGGGCCTTGGGAGGATGGATGGGCCGGCCTGTTGTGGGCTAGGAAGCCCAGCTGGGCTGGACTTAAAGAAAGGAAGGGAAAAAGGTTTTTCCTTTTTTCATTTACGTAAAAGAAATAGAGCAAAATATTTATTTGGAGGAACAAATAAATATAAGTTGAGCTGAAAACTGGCATGGGGCTTCTTTGGCATAACTCAAAGTGCCACAACTTGAACCGGAGCCAAATGGAGAATGATCGAGGATTTAGAATAGGTGGAAACGAGAGAGATTAAAATGCAAGTTTAATACGGTGGCTTCCAAATAAATGGAATATTTTTATTATAGCTCCCTAATAATATTGAGAGGCTTTAATAAGTTATAAAGAGAAATCACAAGTGAAATCCCTCGATTTAAATGCATCGAAAAATCCATACAATTTATTTAGATGAGTTTTTAAAATTAAATGGCATGATGAGATGATGCAATGAAAGAGATGACATGATGAATGCATAGACAAAACAAATCACACGACAAAACTCGGAAACCCTGGAAGGCAACTGAAGCTCCGGTCTTGGGGAGTCACAACACTCCACCACTACGAGAGGATCTCGTCCCGAGATCCGGGATGGCACCGGAGAGAAAATGGAAGAAGAAAGAGGTGAAACTAAGTTGCTTCTTTGACAAAAGAGTGAAACCATGAACCTTGAGATATTGAGCAAAATGAAAGAAAGAAAACAACGAAGATGAGCAAAATTGAAAACACTCCGTTAGAAAAGAGGAACAAGGATATGACGAGAACCAAGGGGTTTAGTGATAAGATAGAATCTGAAACCACTCGGTTAAAACTAGATAGATAAGGAATAAGATTGATATAATTTGGGCAGCACTGATTTGTAAATGGAAGGAATTGAACATGAACTTGAGAAGATGGGATGATACTTGATGAAATCAACAACACACCGCCTCTGGAACTATTGAAAAATGGCACAGGGGGTAAGAAAGATTTCAGACAGCTCTCCGGTTGAGGAAGCAGGCAAAACTTGATAAGATGAGAGGACTCGAATGAAAACATGACATTCCGGTTAAATGGATAATGCAAGAAAAGAACATGATCTTGACAAAACAAGATGATGGGTCGAAGAGAGCAACATCACAATGCCTCCGGAAGAAATGAAAGAATGGAATGGAATGGACGAAGAGAAACAAGATCTTGAAAGAGCACGCTTACAAGAAATGCTAGAATGGAGTTGTTGCAAAACCAACAACGGTAAGGATAAGCTTGTAGTGGGCTTATGAAAACATCTCAAAGTTATGAGGTGAGCTTCTTCCACTAATGGAAACAATAGATTGGATTGATATCAACAAGGAGACGAGAAACTTATTTCACCAGGAGAATAAATGAAGAACTTGGGTCATTTATAAGCACCATAAATAGCAACATTCCTTAGGGAAGGCTTTAGGTGAAATCTATACCAAGATAACTCCAAAGAAGAGTTTGATGGATTTAAAATACCTCATTCTTGACAACATGTGAATCATGAAGCATGAAGGGAAATTATCAAGAATGACATAACACCATCTCAAAAGATAAGATAGAGAGAATTGCACTTCGGAATGCAAGATGAAGAATGCTTGAACTCCTCAAAACAAAACATGTGTTGAACACCATGCTTATTTTAGAGTATAGCTTGATGGATCTTAACTTCGAGAAAAAATCTTGAAGAACAATTGAAGAAATGAAAAGAATCCTTGACGAACCATCATGTAGAGCCTCCATGAAGAACTCCGGTAAACAAAAGGATGATAAAAGAAAGAGAAGTTGACAACACAAGGTGAAGCCTTGCAGTGATAAGATGAAGCTTCGCGATTATATAACCGAGAGGACTTCGAACTCCGGAAAAGAAAGATGAACAAATGAAATCAAGAATTTTGACGATCCTCCGAAATAAGGAATTGAATTTACTAGATGAAACAAGAATAAGAATTACATTATGCTCATCCTTCACCAACTGAATTGATGACAAGCAATGGATTTGTCATACTACTTATTCTCATTGAAAAATGATTACAGATAGAGATGTAGCGCAAACTTGAGAAGGTATTGATGGAACCACCGGTGGGATTTGGAAACAACAAATGAATTGATATGATAATGAAGGAAATGAAATCTTGAACGAACCACCGTAAGAATTGAGAATGAACGTAGCAAAGGCGCAATTCACCGAGAATAATTAGAAAACGAATAAAGATACTTGACAGAATTTAGATACATTAGAACGAAGAGATCATGAACTGATTAGAGGATATTTCGATGATGCACCGGTGAGATTTGGAGAACGATAGCTACACGCTGAGAATGAGGAATTGTGACATGATGGCCAACGGAGGAAAGAAATGGGAACAACTCATGAAATGCTCCGGATGGGTGAAAAGAATTCCCACAACTGAAAACAATTATGAGAGGATGGCATCAAACTAGAACCATGAATCTTGAAGAGAATGGAGCAAGATTTAAGAGAAACTCTTCTTCGGTCTTCAAAATTTGAGAATGACGACGAGAAACACCACCATGAATTGTTGAGATACTCCGGGATGAAAATTAGAAAGGTTGAACCAACGATGAAACAAATTTGAAAGATCTTGGAGAAAACCATGACTGATGATAATTCATTCTTACGTCAAACTTCGAAAAGAATTTGGGAATAGCTCCGGGAAAATTTAGAAGAGTCAGGTAAGATCCTGGGAAAAGACCTGTGAGTTAGGGCCCACTCAAGAAAACACCGTTGAACAATTGTTTGAAAGGGAGGTTGCACCGGTTGATTTAAATGGCTTGAATGAGATAACAATCTCGAAATAACTTGAACGGATTAAGAATGGAAACACGAATCTTCTGAGATATCTTCATCACTCCCAACCAAATGAATAGCGAGAAGTGAATGATTAGAGATGCACCGCAAGAGAAAGCATTTGCAACAAGGAAAGGAATATGATCAACACTGAAAGCTTGAGTTAAATCCACCGGAAAAGAAAATTAGAATGGAACAAAGATAAGGTTGAAGCTTCCTTAGCGTCTTCATGAGAAATCACCGGATAAAACATTTAAAGGAAAAGAATGAAGAAACTTCACTCAATAAAATGGATACTTGATTAAGAAATCTGAGTCCTTGAAGAAAAAGGGTGGGAGGGTGGGAAAACAAAGGCAACTTGGGTCGGATGAAATGAACACCGTTGAGAAAAAGCTTAGAATTGATCTTGCGAATGTTGGAATGATCGGATCCACTTGAAGAGAAGCACGCCGGTTGAGAAAAAAAAATTAACATGACGACCTCGATGATCAAGAAGGATTAGTATTCACATAGCAATATGAGAACACCGTTTAGGAAAGGTATGGAATCAACACTTGACATTGAAGCAACTCGAATACCACAAATAAAACAAAACAAAGGATTTGGCTTGCGGAATAAGCCGGAAACAAGCATATGATAGATCCCATATCGTATCATGTGTCTGTTGGAAAGATATCCTAGGAGCTACTTGAATACCCACCTATAAACTCCCGAAACTTTCTGGTTATGCAATCTGGTGTTGGGGATACAGGGGACACAAAATATATCACCCAAACTAACAATACCTAGATCCAGTTGTATCCATCCTTCAACACATAACCAAGAAACCTTCGAAATCGTTTACCTCGACCTTCAAAAGCATCCGTTATATGAGTCATGGCAATACTCTCGAGCTCGCCCCAAAGATCAAGTTATCGAGGTTATCTCACCAACAACTGCATAAAAGAGATTTTCGATGTCGGCAAAACTCGTATTTCAGAACTGCAACGATCAAATTGTGACGACAACACCGGAGCTCAACTCCCGGGACACCGCCACAACCCCTAAATGTCGAGGCACCAAGAACAATGTTCTCGCCACAAAACCATCGGAACGATTCCAAGATACCAGCGTGATCCTAAATTTTTTAGTGAAATTTGAGGAGAGAAAAGTCAAAACATCTACGCCGGGATGCCTCACCAGAGCGATTTAAGGGACCGAGGAGTAAAAAGAATCCTACTCCGATATATATAATCCTAAGACTCAAAACATTTTCCGCTCTAGACTCAACAACGCCAACAAACAATCAAGTAGGGGGCTCCTAAGTCGGGAAGGCTCGATTACCAACTTGTAAGCCCTCGATGCGGCTATATCTCCCACGGTCAAGTTAACGACTTAGAGGCATAACCGCATTGAAAACAATGTCGCAAGTGAGGTAATCTTCACACAAGCCATGTAATACATAAGGGAAAGAGATACATAGTTGGCTTACAATCGCCACTACACACAATACATGAGTAAAGCATTACATCATACAGATACAATCAAGGTCCGACTACGGAACCAAAATAAAAGAAGACTACCCTAAATGCTACATGATCCCCGATCGTCCCAACTGGCTCCACTATCGATCAACTCAAACGAAACAACACAAAGAACAAGATCTTCATCGAGCTCCTCCTTGAGCTCGGATGCGCCACCGCACGGTTTCATCGGCACCTGCAAACTGGTTTGAAGTATCCGTGAGTCACGGGACTCAGCAATCTCACACCCGCGAGATCAAGACTATTTAAGCTTAAAGGTAGGACATGGTTGTGAGGTGGAGCTGCAGCAAGTTTACTAGCATATATGGTGGCTACATTCGCAAAAGAGAGCGAGAAGAGAAGCAAGGCACGGCCGAACAACTATGATCAAGAAGTGATCCTAGACAACCTACGTCAAGCATAACTCCAACACCGCGTTCACTTCCCGGACTCCGCCGAGAAGAGACCATCACGGTTACGCACGCGGTTGATGTATTTTAATTAAGAAAGGGGTGCCACGACAATGAGTCCGAAAATGATGCCACGCAACATATCGGTTCCGACAGCTCATCGAGATGTCGGTGCAAAAGAAAGTGTGGACGTGCGGAACATGCAAAAGATGGTGGGGTGATCCCGGATACCGGGTTCCCACGGGACGGTGGCATGGCAAATGAGTGACAATTCGGACACGGTGCAAACGGGCATCTCATACAACATGCATTCGTTCACGGGCGGCATCTCGGGTTATACCTTCAAAGCGCATTCGGGACAAAGGCAATGTAGAGGAAGTAGTTGTTCTCGTGACGGTAGGGGAAGTAGGGTTCACGGACGCCGTGGAAGTAGTCGCTCACGGCGACGGTAGTTGTACATATTCGTTTCAGATGTTCATGTCGACGGTAGTGGTACACGCGACGCTGGGGTACTTGTCATCCGGTCTTGGCGGTGTAGATGTACACGTTGTCGGGTACTTGTCACATCACCGGTGTAGTCGACATCGCTCGAGAGGAACTTGACACCCACGGGTCGACGGTAGAGGTACTTAACGCATCACCGGTGTAGTCGAACTCGTGTCCTCGGGCATCGGTCGTAGTCGTGGTACTTGCCGATTCCAAAACGCTCATCGGTAGTGGAACTTGGCGCTTGAGGTTCAATACCGGTCGGACGTGCAGCCGCTCATAGTCAAACTTGGCGCATCCGCGTAGTGGTACTTGTCGGACTCGGTCAGGGCGTCGAGGTTGAAGGCCGGTGGAGCAGGGGAAGGCGGCTGGTCAACGCTCTCGAGAACGAGCGTTGCTGCTCGATTTCCAGGTGCACGGGACACGCAAAGGGAAGCGGCGAGCGTCGTGCTCATTCCCGAACAGAGGACGCCGGAGAGGGACTTGGCATGCTAAGGCTACTGGTAGCCTGAGCGAGCAACGCAGAGGAGGGCTCGAAGGGAAGCAGGGGCAGACGACGGGGATGGCCGAGACGAGGAGGACCCAGTCCCTAGGCCTCGGACCTAGCCGGAGACGGGCGAGGGAAGGAGCGGTCAGCGAAAGCGACGGGCACGGCAGTTGCTGGAGGAGGAGACGACGGGCGAGAGACGCGCGGGCAGAGGAACGAGGAAGCGGAGACGCGAGGACGAGGCGGTTCGACGGGCGGCGCGGTGGTCGGCGGAGAGGCGACGCGGGATGGCTGGACAAGGCCGGAGGTCGGGAAGGTCCTGCACGGGACGGCGAGAGGGTGCAGACAGCTGCTGTTGCCGGGGCAAGCAGGTCAAGGCGGAGGAGGAGCTGCAGAGGAGCGGCTGGAGGAGGTAGGGCGCGGTGCTCCTGGTCGCAGCGAGGGGGTGGAGGCGCGAGGCGACGGGGTCGCGCGCGAGGGAGAAAGAAGGGCGAGGTGGAGGCGCACCGGAGGGGAAGGGGAAGATCGAGGAGAGGGGGCGAGGGGTTCGAGCAGGGCTCGGGCGCAGGTACGAGAGAGATCGAGAGATGGGGATTCGATCGGGGCTGGGGCTCTTGATCGGCTAGGGTTACAGCGGGGCGGCTGGGCCTTGGGAGGATGGATGGGCCGGCCTGTTGTGGGCTAGGAAGCCCAGCTAGGCTGGACTTAAAGAAAGGAAGGGAAAAAAAAGGTTTTTCCTTTTTTTCATTTACTGAAAAGAAACAGGAGCAAAAATATTTATTTGGAGGAACAAATAAATATAAGTTGAGCTGAAAACTGGCATGGGGCTTCTTTGGCATAACTCAAAGTGCCACAACTTGAACCGGAGCCAAATGGAGAATGATCGAGGATTTAGAATAGGTGGAAACGAGAGAGATTAAAATGCCAGTTTAATACGGTGGCTTCCAAATAAATGGAATATTTTTATTATAGCTCCCTAATAATATTGAGAGGCTTTAATAAGTTGTAAAGAGAAATCACAAGTGAAATCCCTCGATTTAAATGGATCAAAAAATCCATACAATTTATTTAGATTAGTTTTTAAAATTAAATGGCATGATGAGATGATGCAATGCAAGAGAGGACATGATGAATGCACAGACAAAACAAATCACACGACAAAACTCGGAAACCCCGAAGGCAAATCAAGCTTCGGTCTTGGCGCGCCACAAGATCTCCGAATTGAAGGCATTCAAGGCCTCTTGGGAGAAACATGCGTCACGAAGAACTGTCCGGCGGTGCCTGTGATTCATGGCGGTCTCCACCTCGGAGTTGGTGGCGGACAATCTGTCGGCATCCTCTGTCGGAGGAGCATCCAATGCACGCCTCGTGCTCGCCTCCGCTTCTGGACCCGGCTTTGGAGCCTGGCTGGCGGAGGTTCGATTGGCAACCTCTCCAGACTCAGTCCGGCGAGCGCTCTTTTTCCTGAAAAGAGCACCAGCGTTAGTACGCCTTCCAGGAAGCAATCCTGGGAATATGGTGACACACCATACCGTTGCGGCGGAGTTTCGATCCGGACCACACTTTTAGCCTCAAGGGGCCGATCGCCCCTTGTTGGCTAGCCGTCATGGCTCGGCCTCCTGCCTCAAGGCACCCCGCAAACACCATCAAATACGTGGAGATCAGAAGTAAAGCACGGGTGGGTCATGGTATCCGGACATCGGTCACGGTTACCTGGGAGGCCGGAAATAATCTGGGGTAGTCGGCCGTAATGGCAACCAAAGCATTGTCGATGCTAATTAAGTTGGTGGAACACCCGCCGATCAGCTCCACCTTTATGTCCGGGTCCTCTTTGAGGCGGATCGAGGGACCGCTCCGGATCCTCGGGTTGTGGGGCGGGCTGTATCTTCTCCACGGCTCGGCGCAGCCTCAGAGAAACCATGAAATGAGATGTTTAACCACGGAACATGGATCGACAGGCCACAAAGATATTTGCTTACCCAACTTTGAGGATTATTCAAGAAAACCCGCCGATGGATTGACGCGAGAAAATCCTCCTCTTCCCTTTGTACATGGCGGACAAGGTCTTCACCAGTTCGGTGACCGATCCCGCCCTTTGCGGCCATGGCGGTGGCATCGCCCTCCCGCTGAAGTCCCACATGGGTGGCCCCTATATTGAGCGGCTGCACTCCCTCATAAAGCAGATTGCCATGACTCCAATCATGGTCAATCCGCATGAGCCAGAATCTTATTCGCTCATCAAGTAAAGGACGCCCCGGCCATTTTCCTCCGGGGCTCCGGGGCCAGCTTAGGCGCTTCTTCAGAGGAGCGTTGCTAAACTCCGAAGGCCGATCCCGACAGGATCCGCAGCGGACGCCCTCCATGTAAAACCATTCAAGGCCAGTCTTCGACGCTTCTTCGGGTTCCGGATAGATATCCGTCCCGCGATGCGCCATAGTTCGCTCCGCCCACTTGATATATTGACCCTCATGAGAACGGGTACAAGGCAGAATAATCTCTTCCACAGCGCAAAATGAGCCTCGATGCCCAAGAACAGTTCGCACAGGCCACGGCCGTTGATGTGCAAAATGGAGGCAGGCGAAGGTGGTGCAACTAGAGGCCGAGAACTCCAAGAGCCCCCGGAGAAACGGATGGATTGGAAATCCGAGCCTCTTACTAGATAAGAGATAAAGCATACCCGCCTCCTTTAGAGGGATCGGGACGCCTCCGCTTGCTTTCCGCCCTTGTAGGTGGCAAGTCCGGCTCGAACCGAACCATGAAGGCCGGGGAAGAAATCCTTTGGTTTGGAGTATAACGAGCTCGCTATGCGGGATCGAGCATCTCTCCCAATTTCAGTGCCGAGGGCTGGGAGCGAGAGAGGAGGAGCGTCGATTGTCCATGATGGAATGGGTTTTTGCCGAGGCGCCCATGAAAGCTCGCAGAGGGGATGGTGTGACTCAGATCTAGATCCTCGCCCTTTTATAGGCGGCTGCTTGCGCAGCTAGGGGGTAAGTGTAAAATACCCCGGCTTTTCGATTCATTCAAACATGTGGAAGATGGCCATTATTGGGCGTAGGAGCCAAGGAGCGCAGCATTTATCAGAACCCGGACACTATTTGACAAGTATATGGAATTTGGAGAAGAACCCGCCTCGCAATGCCGAAGACAATCAACGCGCCTATCTCATCATCATTGAAGCCTGGTTCGGGGGCTACTGAGGGAGTCTCGGATTAGGGGGTGTCCGGAAAGCCGAACTATCACCGTTGGCCGGACTCCTGGACTATGAAGATACAAGATTGAAGACTTCGTCCCGTGTCCGGATGGACTTTCCTTGGTGTGGAAGGCAAGCTTGGCGATACGGATATGTAGATCTCCTACCATTGTAACCGACTCTGTGTAACCCTAACCCTCTCCGGTGTCTATATAAACCGGAGGGTTTTAGTCCGTAGGGCGAACAACAATCATACCATAGGCTAGCTTTTAGGGTTTAGCCTCTTTGATCTCGTGGTAGATCTACTCTTGTACTACCCATATCATCAATATTAATCAAGAAGGAGTAGGGTATTACCTCCATCGAGAGGGCCCGAACCTAGGTAAAAACATCATGTCCCTTGTCTCCTGTTACCATCCGCCTAGACGCACAGTTCGGGACCCCCTACCCGAGATCCGCCGGTTTTGACACCGACAAGGGAAGAAGCCCATGCCTCCGCCCGCGTCCCACTTCTCCATCGACAGGATAATCACCGAGGTCCGGTATTTCGCTGACACTCTGTGGGCGCGGCTGGTTCCCCCCTTTTCCGATTTCTTCGATGCTGTGCTCTCCCACTATCAGGTCCATATGATGCATTTGGGTCCCGAATCCATCACTCTTCTTGCGGTCTTCGCCATTGTTTGCGAGGCGATGATGGGCATCCTTCCCTCAGTTGCCTTGCTGCGCCACTTCTTCTGTCTACGTCTTGTTGACCCCACCCAATGTTCGGGGTGTGTGAGCTTCATTGCTGTATCCGAAACAGCAGCTTCAGGGATTGACTTTAGCCTTCCTCCGCCCGCGCCTGGGTTCCGCGAGCGGTGGCTGTATGTGGACGTAGGGGTGGCCAGCCCCCTGCTGTCGGAGCCATCTTCGCCTGATGTCCCCAATTCAGGCTGGGGCCAGGAGATGCTCACGAGTTCCCGGCTTGTCTTCATCTGGCGCCGCTTTGCGTTCTTGAGGGAGCTCGGCGTGACGGCGCCCAAGGTGGTGAAGGAGTTCCTGCTATGCCGGGTTGCCCCTCTCCAACGTCACTCTCGCCGGATGTGGGCCTTCAGCGGGCGTGAAGACCGTATGAGGCTCCAGGAAGAGGACCTGACGCCTGAAGCGCTGAGGAAGGTGCTCTTGGTCTTGACTGGGGACCACACCCCCGGCAGCGTCCGGCAAGGGGGGGCCTTGCTGTACCTCTGCCCGAGCAGGGGCGACTTTGTAAATCAGATGCCCTTCTTCAACGAATGGGGGCTGCGCCCCGCTGGCCTCTAGGGGCCTCGCGAGAACCCAGTGGTGGTGGACGCCCTTCCAGTCAGCCACGGCGGCTCTTCCTCAAGTGGCAGAGCAGGGAGGCATGGGCTGCCGGAGGCTGAGGGGGCCTCCGCCGGGGTGACGGCGCCAGGCGGCGCTCTTGAGGGAGCAACTCCTGAGGCCCAAGCTGCCGCGCCTGGGGGTGGCGAGCAGCTGCCCGTGATTGCTCGCGGGCCGAGGCCCTGGGCCCCCAGCCATTTTTCTTGGCGAGGTGACCGGGCGGCACAGACGATAGACGCCGACGCTGGTCGCTTTGGCGCCTTCTCGCCGCGGTCGACGCTGTGCTCAACTCTTGTCGCTTCGCGTGGACTTTGAGGCTCTCCTAAGAGAATGGAGGCCTTGGGTGACGACACCTTGTCGCCTGCTGAAGCACGTGAAGTACTTCGCCACCGGCGAGTAAGCCTTCCCCTTTCTAGCTCCTGATCCTTTGTTGCTTTTACCGATCCTTGCGCCGCAGGCCCTTCCCTTGAGCTCACGGAGATGGCTGAGGAGCCATCCCCTGGGTCCGCCTCTCTCCTCTTCGAGCACTCCAAGCAGCAGAGCCTCGTGGTGAGGCCGGTCGAGAGACGAACCATCCCGAGGCGATCGCGGCACCGCGGCGCCTCGCGACCTCCTTCGCGAGCCTTCTCGTGGCATAGCCACCGCCGTGGACTTCTGCCCTGTCGCCGACCGTGATTGGCTGAGGTATTCCCTGCGCTCTTCGTTAGGGGATGGGCTGGCTCCTGGCCGGGCTTCTGGCGAGGCGTGCCTGGCCATGGCTAGGGCGCCAGCCCCTAGCCCCCTGCCCGGAGGGGTAGTGCTGATTCGTGGCCCCCGGTGCTTGCTTGAGGCGGATGATGGTGTGGAAGACGTACTCGAGCGCGCCCGGGAGCGTCCCGCTCTTCGCCAAGGGTTTCTTCGAGGGCGGCCGACGCGGTGAGCCTGCTTGGTGAAGAGTCATTGATGAAGACGCGCTGAGGCTGAGGGCCCGCGCCAGCCGCCGGAGAGGTGCGAGATGAAGGCGGCTGTCTCTTGCGCGCCATCGCGCGGATCTTGAAAATAGGGAGGCCAAGGCGCCGCTGGCGGCTTCCGAGGTCCGCTTCGCCGCCGAGGAGGCTCGAAGCTGACCGCGACGAGAGGCGGCAGAGGAGCGGGCGCGGAACTCTGGCCCGATGGCGCCACTAGAGGAGCAGGTGGAGCTGCGCGAGACGCACTTTGCGTTGATGAAGGTGGCCTCGTGCCACAAGAGAGCTCGAGCGTGAGGAGGCGCCGACGGAAGCCGCCGAACGCGCCCGCGAGTATGATCGCCTGGAAACAAGGGAGCGCCTGGTAATGCGGGCGGAGGATGATGTCGCTGCGCGGGAAGCCCGCGTCCTGGAGGAGGTCGTACATCAGGTGGCAACGGCACGCTTGAACCTTGAGCGCGAGTTCGAGGAGAGGCTGGGGTTGATCCGAGCTAAGGCCGAAGGTAGGACCGCTGCCTTGAGGGCCAAGCAGGAGGAAGTGACGCGGCGGGCCGATGCTTCTCGGGCCGCCCTCGAGGTGGCGCAGGAGGAGTTAGCTGCCTCCCGTGCCGACGTGCTTCCTTTTTGCCAATGGGTGGACGAGGCTGAGGCCGTCGCGCGACAGAACACGGATGAGATACGCCAGCGGCGGATCCTGGAGCACGAGCACGGCCCCATGCTCACCACGCTCCGGGAGAGAGCCAACGTGGTCTTGGGTAACATCTGCGACGCGGCTGTTGGCGAGCCCCACGCAGTTAACTACGCCGGCAACCTTCAGTTCTTCACCAACGTGGTGACGCAGCTGGAGGCGCGGCCGGCCAGAGCCAACAGGTTGGTGGAGGAGAGGAGCCGCTACCGCCGGGCGCCGCTTTTCTCCCGCTCTTCAGCCATCTCCGAATATGGACCCCCACTTCGACTTCGACGCCGCCATCACCCCAGTACCTCAGGCCGTCCGGGGTGACCTGGCGCACTGGGTGGAGGACAACGTGGACGCCCTCGTCAGGGCCTTCGCTTCAGATAACGATGGCGTGATCGTGGCTGCTGATGAAGGCGGCGTGGTGGATGGCCCTGACGCCGCTGGTGACAATGCAGAGAGCGATGGCGAGGCCAGCGACGCCAGCAATAGTTCAGGAGGTGCCCCTGAGGATGCATTGGGGGATTTATCCGACTGATTGTGCGTCATTCCCGTTTCCTTACCCTGCACGAATAGAACTCAGGTTTTGCCCTGACGGCTGTGAGAGCATTTTGGGAGGGGGAGCCCCTCATGTAAAACTTGTGTTCTGTGTGTTAGTAGATGCTATATCACCCGTACGCCTGCGCCAAGGGGCTGGCTAGTTTACCTTTGTCCCGTGCGGGCCCTGAGATAGCCTGTGGAGAGCTGTGGCGTCTCAAGTGTCTCCTGATCGAACCCGTAGGATCTGCAGTTAAAACCCCCTGAGAGGATGCGGCGGCAGCAGTCTGGGATGCACGCAAGCTAGGCCCAACCCGGCTCGCGAGGGGCTCGCGAGGGGAGGCAGCTGAGGCAAAACGGTAACCGGAACACAGAGATTGCTCGAACGAGACTAAGCACCCCTTCCCCAAACAGATTTAAATCTCAAATTCAATCCAACTTAAATCCAGCGGGGAAAGTGACAACCAAGGGAAAAGCAATGAAAGCAGAAAAGGCGTCCGCACCTAATCTAGTCTTGGACGCTTCTCACCAAAGACGGAGCTAGTGCTGCCAGGGCGCGGGCGGGAGCCCTGTGGCTCGAGGCCGGCACCCCGAGACCCCGGGCGTACAACCCCACTCATTATTACGTGAGAGTGTAACGGGCGGCGAGCTTCATAGGCACTGGCCTTCTTCACAGGTACCGGCCTTGCTTCATATCGCCAGACGAGGGCCCCGCCTTGCGCTGCACTCTAGTGCCATCAACGACGATCGGAAACCAGGACGCTGCCGATGGGGTAGAGCGGTCGCCAGCTGTTCCCCCGACGACCACGGGTCCTCCGCCAAGGGCAGGCCCTGAGGCACCTCCCCAGCAGAGGGCCTACCTCCTGAGAACGCCTTGCTCCGAACGCCGCGGTGGTGAGGCCGGATCTCGGCCCCTCTCCTGCAGCCCCCGACGCCCTCCTCCTGAGGGGTAGGAGACCGCGGGAGCGGGGCAGCCGCTCGCCGTGGCGACCTGCACCTCCTGCGATTCATGATTAGCATATGCCTGCTCATGAGGAATTAGCGGTACCCGATAATCGTCGTTTCCAGCGTGGCCGGTGGGGCCTTCACGGGGCTCCTGGAAGAGCTCAGCTTTGCCGCCTCGTCCCCCAGCTTGGGCTGAGGAGCGAGCCTTGTTCGCCTCGCCTGGTGCCCTTGATCCATCATGTGGGGCACGATTCTTCCGGGGCCAGCCGCGCCATAGTGCTCCTTGTGCCATGCAGCTCTGCTTGAGGCGCCCACCTGGGAGTGGTAAGGCCGCCGCCCCGGGGCCGTGGGTCGGGCGAGTCCTTCGCTGGCCGGGAGCGGAGGCAGCGCTGCCGCTGGCCCGGTGCCGACAAAGCCGCCTGGTGTTGAGTAGCCTTGGAGCCCGCGTCGCGTGTGGAGCCCTGGGCCGCCTGGACCTGAGGTGGGAGCTGGGTGCAGAAGGGTGAGCCTCGAGGCGGCAAAGCCCAGCAGCTCTGCCACCGCCTAGCAGCACATCGCGGCCGCTTCCAAGAGCTGCAGACTGCAGAGCTCCCGGCCACCGTGAGCGCGACCTCGAGTTAGCCTGCTCCGGCGAGAGTGCGCCGCGGCAGCGGGCGTGGTTGGAGGCCTCGCTGCCGACCGCGCTCGCCAAGGCGTGAGAGTTGTCGGCTCGTCCGCTGTCGCCGCGCGCCCGGGACCTGCAGATATCGCGAGCTGCCTGGGCATGGGTCGCCTGAGGTGAGCGAGCTCTGTGGGCGGGCCAAGCCGCCCAGGATCGGGTTGCCACCTGGTCGCCGGACATGATGATGACGATGCGACGGGACACGGCGAAGGTAGGATCCCGCGCACCCCTACCGGGCGCGCCAAATGTCGGATTTTGGGTTCCGCAGACCCTTGAGGTTCGAACACTGCGCGCGAGATCTCGCCTCTACCTACCTGCACCTCTACCGCTAGGATCTAAACTACTGAAAGGAACAACACAAGAGACACAAGGTTTATACTAGTTCGGGCCACCATTGTGGTGTAATACCCTACTCTAGTTTGTGGTGTGGTGGATTGCCTCTTGGGCTGATGGCGATGAACAATACAAGGAAGAACAGCCTCGCGAGGGTCTGTTCTTGGCCGGGGCGATGAACTGCTTGGAGGAGTTCAGTCGCTCTCTCTCTTTCTCTCTCTCTCTTCCAGATCAAGCTGCCTCTACCCTGTGGGAGGCTAGTCCTATTTATAGGCAAAGGCCCTGGGCCTCTTCCCAAATATTGAGCGGGAAGGGCGCCAACAATTGGCCATTTTGAAGGGGAACATCTGGTACACTTATCCCGACTAAAGTCGGTCCTCCTGTCAAAGGCTCGTGGTGACCTGGCTTGGGCTCCACAATGACTTCCTTCCTGCCGCTGGGCTGGTCTTGGTCTTGTTGCACCAAATGGACACCTTTTGTTGATGCTCTCGCCCGCGCTTGCTCCCTTTGCACCAAAGAGGAAAGGAGGACATTATGGCTGGCGCCTGCCTCGGGCGCCTTGGTTGTCATGGCTATGCCATGGGCACCTCGTGAGGTACCCGCCTTGATCTCTCCGCCTCCTCGCGAGCCAGCCTGATGAGGCCATGCCTGAGGAAGCTCCCTGTCGTCTGCCCCGCGAGGCTTGGCCCCTGGTGAGGGTCTTGAGATTGTGTTGATGAAGATGGGCCATGATGGGCCCCCCTTTGAGCCACGCCGCAGGCCGCAAATAGGCAAGTCTGGGGACCCCCGTTCCCAGAACGACGACAACATGTAGTTCAAATTTGAATTATGCACATAAATGCATTGAAAACTCAGTTAATGCATAGAAATGTCCAAACGAACCCCGGAAAATCATAAAAATTCACACAACACTCCTGTTGTTCTATGTTGACACGAGAAAAAATTGAAAGCAATAAGAGGAAATGGATATCATTTTGTCCCCAAAGGTGGGACGTTCCCTACCGAAAACCATCATGCTTGTTGTGAGAAGTAGGCCTGGGCATAAATACCGATGAACCGAAGACCGAACCGAAGTTGAAACCGAAAAAAACGAAAGTTCGGTTTTTACTGTTCCTACAGGAAAATTTGGTTTTTGTCTATGTTAACCAAACTTAAATCATTCGGTTCGGTATTAGCATGGTTAACCGAGTAGAAAACCAAACACAGGTAAGGGCACGACAACGTACAGCGAAAAAGCTGCTACCGCGCCAAGTTTTTTATTTTTTTAGGCAATCTCCCGCAGTGCTTTCATGGTAAACATATATCCATGGGCTAGACCGACGAGATGCATGCAAGGCCCAAGGTGGCAAGCTATTGTGGGCTTCTTTTTATGGACACATGAAGGCACGTAGAAGGTGTTGTGGCGCTCGTCGTTTGCTTTTTAGTCCCACATCGGCCGGCCACACACACAAAGGTGGATAGCCAGGCTATATAAGAGCGCGTGTGGCATGGTAGCTAGGAACACAGTTGACTATCTCTCCCATTGAGGAAACACGGTATAAACCGATTACCAAACCGAAAACCTCGGTTAACCGAAATTTCGGTTATCCATTTTGGACTGTTTATTTTGGTATTCAATTTTGTAAACCGATTTTAGGAAAAAAACTGATTGGTAGAAACCGAAATTTCGGTTTATACCGAATGCCCAGGCCTAGTGAGAAGCTCAGGTTTGTGAGAAGCAAATACCCAAACCTTCCCCAAATGGGACAAAATTTGTACCACGGCATGCTGATGCCGCTCCATGAGAACATGCCAAGTTTCATGAATTTCAGACGAGTTTTGGATTTACAAGAATTGAAAAACCAGGCATCTCAATGTTTTGCCGGCAATCAACGGTGCCATGGTGTTTGAAATTCATTCCCATTTCTTGCATGGGAGTAAGCATGCACCCAAGGACAAAGATTTGATTTTTCAACGAATTTATATGCACTGGAGCATGTGCATGTAGTTCAAATTTAAATTATGCACATAAATGCATTGAAAACTAAGTTAATGCATAAAAATGTCTAAACGAACCCCGAAAAATCACAAAAATTCACACAACACTCGTGTTGTTCTATGTTGACACGAGAAAAAAATTGAAAGCAATAAGAGCCAATGGATATCGTTTTGTCCCCAAAGGTGGGACGTTCCCTACAGAAAACCATCATGCTTGTTGTGAGAAGCATATACCAAAACCTGCCCCAAATGGAACAAAATTTGTATCATGGCATGTTGATGCGGCTCCATGATTGCATGTCAAGTTTCATGAATTTCAGACGAGTTTTGGATTTACTAGAATTTTAAAACTAGGCATCTCAATGTTTTGCCGGCAATCAATGGTGCCATGGTGTTTGAAATTCATTCCCATTTCTTGCATGGGACCTAAGCATGCACCCAAGGACAAATATTTGATTTTTCAACGAATTTATATGCACTGGAGCATGTGCATGTAGTTCAAATTTGAATTATGCACATAAATGCATTGAAAACTCACTTAATGCATAAAAATGTCCAAACGAACCCCAAAAAGTCACAAAAATTCACACAACACTCATGTTCTATGTTGACACGAGAAAAAAATTGAAAGCAATAAGAGGCAATGGATATCATTTCGTACCCAAAGGTGGGATGTTGTCAGCGTTCTGGGAATGGGGGTCCCCAGACTTGCCTACTTGCGGCCTGCGGCGTGGCTCAAGTGGGGGCCCAGCGTGGCCCAGCTTCATCAGCTCAAGCTCAAGACCCTCGCGAGGGGCCTGAGCCTCATGAGGCGGACGACAGGAACCTTCCTCAGGAGCAGCCTCGTCAGGCAGGCTCACGAGGAGGCGGAGAGATCAAGGCAGGGTACCTCATGAGGGTGCCCCGTGACGCAAGCCATGACGATCGAGGACCAGGCAGGCGCCAGGCTGGCGCTGGCCTGCGCAGTGTCCTTGTTTCCCTTTCGGTGCAAAGGGGGCAAGCACAGGCCAAGGCATCAGGCAAAGGTTACCGTTTCGGTGCAACAAGACCAAAACCAGCAGAACGGCAGGGTAGGGTCATCATGGAGCCCAGGACGGCGTCATCACCAGAGACTTTGGCAGTCGAAGACCAACTTTAGTCAGGATAAGTGTACCAGATGTTCCCCTTCAAAATGGCCAATTGTTGGTGCCCTTCCAGCTCATTATTTGGGGAGAGGCCCGGGGCCTCCGCCTATAAATAGGACTAGCCACCCACGGGGTAGAGGCATCTAGATTATCTAGAGATCAACCAGAGAGAGAGAGAGAGAGAGAGAGAGAGAGAGAGAGAGAGAGAGAGAGAGAGAGAGAGAGAGAGAGAGAGAGAGAGAGAGAGAGAGAGAGAGATAGACAGACAGAGAGAGAGAGAGATAGAGAGAGAGAAGCGACTGGACTCACCCAAGCAGTTCATCGCACCAGCTCAAGAACAGCCCCTCGCGAGGCTGTTCTTCCTTTGTACTGTTCTTCATCAGCCCCAGAGGCAATCCACCACACCACACACTGGAGTAGGGTATTACACCACCACGGTGGCACGAACCAGTATAAACCTTGTGTCTCTTGTGTTGTTCATCGTTCCTAGTTTAGATCCCCCGCAAACCATTCACGCATGAGCTGGTAGGGGAAAGATTGAAGGAAATATGCCCTAGAGGCAATAATAAAGTTATTATTTATTTCCTTATATCATGATAAATGTTTATTATTCATGCTAGAATTGTATTAACCGGAAACATAATACATGTGTGAATATATAGACAAACAGTATGTCACTAGTATGCCTCTACTTGACTAGCTTGTTAATCAAAGATGGTTATGTTTCCTAACCATGAACAAGGAGTTGTTATTTGATTAACAAGGTCACATCATTAGTTGAATGATCTGATTGACATGACCCATTCCGTTAGCTTAGCACACGATCGCTTAGTATGTTGCTATTGCTTCCTTCATGACTTATACATGTTCCTATGACTATGAGATTATGCAACTCCGTTTACGGAGGAACACTTTGGTACTACCAAACGCCACAACGTAATCGGGTGATTATAAAGGAGTACTACAGGTGTCTCCAAAGGCAGATGTTGGGTTGGCGTATTTCGAGATTAGGATTTGTCACTCCGAACGTCGGAGAGGTATCTCTGGCCCTCTCGGTAATGCACATCACTTAAGCCTTGCAAGCATTGCAACTAATGAGTTAGTTGTGAGATGATGTATTACGGAACGAGTAAAGAGACTTGCCGTAACGAGATTGAACTAGGTATTGGATACCGACGATCGAATCTCGGGCAAGTAACATACCGATGACAAAGGGAACAAAGTATGTTGTTATGCGGTTTGACCGATAAAGATCTTCAGAGAATATGTAGGAGCCAATATGGGCATCCAGGTCCCGCTATTGGTTATTGACCAGAGAGGTGTCTCGGTCATGTCTACATAGTTCTCGAACCCGTAGGGTCCGCACGCTTAAAGTTTCGATGGCATGTTATTATGAGTTTATATGATATTGATGTACCAAGGTTGTTCGAGTCCCGGATGAGATCACGGACATGACGAGGAGTCTCGAAATGGTCGAGACATAAAGATTGATATATTGGAAGCCTATGTTTGACTCGGAATCACTCCGGTGAAATTGGGAATTTTACAGAGTACCGGGGTTACGGAACCTCCCGGGAGTCAATGGGCCTTGATGGGCCTTAAGGGGAAAGAAAAGGGGCCATATGCTGGCGCAGCCTTCCCCCTTCCCTAGTCCTATTAGGATTAGGAGAAGGTGGCGCCTCTCTCTCCCTCTCCCTTGGTCAAACCCTAGTTGGACTAGGATTGGGGGAATCCTACTCCCTGGGAGTAGGACTCCCAGCGCAGCCATAGGTGGCCAGCCAGCCCTCCCCTTCCCTCCTTTATATACAGGCAGAGGGCACCCCATGACACACAAGTTGATGATTGAGATCGTTCCTTAGCCGTGTGCGGTGCCCCTTCCACCAAACTACACCTCGAATATACCGTTGCGGAGCTTAAGCGAAGCCCCGCGCCGGTGGAACATCAACATCGTCACCACGCCGTCGGTTGTGAAACTCTCCCTCAACACTCGGCTGGATCGGAGTTCGAGGGACGCCATCGAGCTGAACGTGTGCAGAACTCGGAGGTGCCGACGCTCGGTACTTGGATCGGTTGGATCGGGAAGAAGTACGACTACTTCCTCGTTGCGTCAACGCTTCCGCTGCTGGTCACGAGGGTGCGTGAGACAACACTCTCATCTCGTTGCTATGCATCACCATGGTCTTGCGTGATCGTAGGAAAATTTTTGAAATTACTACGCTCCCCAACAGTGGCATCCGAGCCTGGTTTTATGCGTTGATGTCATGTGCACGAGTAGAACACAAGTGAGTTGTGGACGATACAAGTCATACTACCTACCAGCATGTCATACTTTGGTTCAGCGGTATTGTGAGATGAAGCGGCCGGACCGACATTACGCCAGACGCTTACGCGAGACTGGTTTCACCGCTGTGAGCACTCGTTGCTTAAAGGTGACCTGGCGGGTGTCTGCTCTCTCACTTTAGTTGAACCGAGTGTGGCTACGCCCGGTCCTTGAGAAGGTTAAAACGAGTCTATTTGACGAAGTATCGCTGTGGTTTTGATGCGAGGTAAGAACGGTTCTTGCTCAGCCCATAGCAGCCACGTAAAACTTGCAACAACAAAGTAGAGGACGCCTAACTTGTTTTTGCAGGGCATGTTGTGATGTGATATGGTCAAGACATGATGCTGAATTTTATTGTATGAGATGATCATGTTTTGTAACGAAGTTATCGCAATCGGCAGGAGCCATATGGTTGTCGCTTATTGTATGAAATGCAACGCATACATGTAATGCTTTACTTTATCACTAAGCAGTAGCGATAGTCGAGAAGCATAAGATTGGCGAGACGACAACGATGCTACGATGGAGATCAAGGTGTCGCGCGGTGACGATGGTGATCATGACGGTGCTTCGGAGATGGAGATCACAAGCACAAGATGATGATGGCCATATCATATCACTTATATTGATTGCATGTGATGTTAATCCTTTATGCATCTTATCTTGCTTTAATTGACGGTAGCATTATAAGATGATCCTTACTAAATTATCAAGAAGTGTTCTCCCGAGTATGCACCGTATGCGAAAGTTCTTCGTCTTTGAGACACCACGTGATGATCGGGTGTGATAGGCTCTACGCTCAAATACAACGGGTGCAAAACAGTTGCACACGCAGAATACTCAGGTTATACTTGACGAGCTATGCATATAAGATATGACCTCGAACACGGAGACCGAAAGGTCGAGCGTGAATCATATAGTAGATATGATCAACATATTGATGTTCACCATTGAAACTACTCCATCACACGTGATGATCGGTCATGGTGTAGTTGATATGGATCACGCAATCACTTAGAGAATTGGAGGATATTTTTCTAAGTGGGAGTTCTTAAGTAATATGATTAATTGAACTTTAATTTATCATGAACTTAGTCCCGTAGTATTTTGCAAATTATGTTGTAGATCAATAGCTCGCGTTGTTGCTTCCCTATGTTTTTATATGTGTTCCTAGAGAAAATTGTATTGAAAATGTTAGTAGCAATGATGCGGATTGGATCCGTGATCTGAGGTTTATCCTCATTGCTGCACAGTAAAAATTATGTCCTTGATGCACCGCTAGGTGATGACCTATTGCAGGAGCGATGCGCACGTTATGAACGTTTGGCTAGCTCAATATGATGACTACTTGATAGTTTAGTGCACCATGCTTAACGGCTTAGAATCGGGACTTCAAAGACGTTTTGAACGTCATGGACCATATGAGATGTTCCAGGAGTTGAAGTTAATATTTCAAGCAAATACCCGAGTTGAGAGATATGAAGTCTCCAACAAGTTCTATAGCTAAAAGATGGAGGAGAATCGCTCAACTAGTGAGCATGTGCTCAGATTGTCTGAGTACTTCAATCGCTTGAATCAAGTGGGAGTTAATCTTCCAGATAAGATAGTGATTGACAGAATTTTCTAGTCACCATCACTAAGTTAGTAGAACTTCGTGATGAACTATAATATGCAAGGGATGACAAAAGATTCCCAAGCTCTTCGTGATGCTGAAATCAACGAAGGTAGAAATCAAGAAAAACATCAAGTGTTGATGGTTGACAAGACCACTAGTCTCAAAGAAATGGCAAAGGGAAGAAGGGAACTTCAAAAGGAACGGCAAGCAAGTTGTTGCTCGAGTGAAAAAGCCCAAGTCTAGACCTAAGCCCGAGACCGAGTACTTTTGCTGCAATGGAACTGGTCACGGAAGCGAACTACCCCTGAATATTTGGTGGATAAGAAGGATGGCAAAGTGAACAAGGCTATATTTGATATACAGGTTATTGATGTGTGCCTTACTAGTGTTTATAGTAGCCCCTGAGTATTTGATACTGTTCGGTTGCTAAGATTAGTAACTCAAACAGGAGTTACGAATAAACAGAGACTAGTTGAAGGGAAGTGACGATGAGTGTTGGAAGTAGTTCCAAGATTGATATGATCATCATCGCACACTCCCTATACTTTCGGGATTAGTGTGGAACCTAAATAAGTGTTATTTGGTGTTGAGCATAAATATGATTTGATCATGTTTATTGCAATACGTTATTCATTTAAGTAAGAGAATAAATTGTTGTTCATTTACATGAATAAAACCTTATATGGTCACACACCCAATGAAAATGGTTCATTGGATCTCGATCATAGTGATACACATATTCATAATATTGAAACCAAAAGATGCAAAGTTAATAATGATAGTGCAACTTATTTGTGGCAATCGCCGTTTAGGTCATATTGGTGTAAAGCGCATGAAGAAACTCCATGCTGATGGACTTTTGGAATCACTTGATTATGAATCATTTGATGCTTAATAACCGTGCCTTTTGGGCAAGATGACTAAACTCCGTTCTCCGAACAATGGAACAAGCTACGACTTATTGGAAATAATACATACCGATGTATGCGATCCAATGAGTGTTGATGCTTGTGGCAAGTATCATTATTTTCTGACCTTCACAAGATGATTTGAGCAGATATGGGTATATCTACTTGATGAAACATAAGTCTGAAATAGTTGAAAGGTTCAAAGAATTTCAGAGTGAAGTGGAAAATCATCGCAACAAGAAAATAAAGTTTCGCGATCTGATCGTGGAGATGAAT
Organism: Aegilops longissima; assembly: GCA_021605205.1. Lineage (NCBI taxonomy): Eukaryota > Viridiplantae > Streptophyta > Magnoliopsida > Poales > Poaceae > Aegilops > Aegilops longissima. Next base: position 579,017,402 of record CM038681.1, read on the forward strand.
ATTTGAGTTACGAGTTTGGTCTTCAATTAAAACAATGTGGAATAGTTTCACAGCTCACGCCACCGGAACACCACAACGTTATGGTGTGTCCGAACGTCAGAATCGTACTTTATTTTGATATGGTGCGATCTATGATGTATCTTACCGATTTACCACTATCGTTTTGGGGTTATGCATTAGAGACAGCTGCATTCACGCTTAATAGGGCACCATCTAAACCGCTGAGATGACACCGTATGAACTATGGTTTAGCAAGAAACCTAAGCTGTCGTTTCTTAAAGTTTGAGTTGTGATGCTTATGTGAAAAGTTTTCACCGATAAGCTCGAACCCAAATCGGAGAAATGCGTCTTCATAGAATACCCAAAGGTAACTATTGGGTACACCTTCTATCACAGATCCGAAAGCAAGATATTTGTTGTTAAGATGGATCCTTTCTAGAGAAGAAGTTTCTCTCGAAAGAAGTGAGTGGGAGGAAAGTAGAACTTGATGAGGTAATTGTACCTTCTCCCTTATTGGAAAGTAGTTCATCACAGAATCAGTTCCAGTGATTCCTACACCAATTAGTGAGGAAGTTAATGATGATGATCATGAAACTTCAGATCAAGTTGTTACCAAACCTCGAGGTCTTCCAGAGTAAGATCCGCACTGAGTGGTACGGTAATCCTATTCTAGAAGTCATGTTACTAGACCATGATGAACCTACGAACTATGAGGAAGCGATGATGAGCCCAGATTCCGCGAAATGGTTTGAGACCATGAAATCTGAGATGGGATCCATATATGAGAACAAAGTGTGGACTTTGATGGAGTTGTTCGATGATCGGCAAGCCATATTATATAAATGGATCTTCAAGAGGAAGACAGATGCCGATAGTAGTATTACTATCTACAAAGCTCGACTTGTCGCAGAAAGGTTTTCGACAAGTTCAAGGTGTTGACTACAATGAGATTTACTCAATCAGTAGCGATGCTTATGTCTGTCCGAATCATGTTAGCAATCGCCACATTTTATGAAATCGCAAATGGATGTCAAAACTACATTCTTTAATGGATTTATTAAAGAAGAGTTGTATATGATGCAACCAGAAGGTTTTGTCAATCCTAAAGGAGCTAACAAAATGTGCAAGCTCCAGCGATCCATCTATGGACTGGTGCAAGCATCTCGAGTTGGAATAAACGCTTTGATAGTGTGATCAAAGCATATAGTTTTATACAGACTTTGCGGTGAAGCCTGTATTTACAAGAAAGTGAGTGGGAGCACTACAACATTTCGATAAGTATATGTGAATGACATATTGTTGATCGGAAATGATGTAGAATTATTCTGCAAAGCATAAAGGAGTATTTGAAAGGAGTTTTTCAAAGAAGGACCTCGGTGAAGCTGCTTAAATATTGAGCATCAAGATCTATAGAGATAGATCAAGACGCTTGATAAGTTTTTCAATGAATACATACCTTGACAAGATTTTGAAGTAGTTCAAAATGGAACAGTCAAAGAAAGAGTTCTTGCCTGTGTTACAAGGTGTGAGATTGAGTAAGACTCAAAACCCGACCACGGCAGAAGATAGAAAGAGAATGAAAGTCATTCCCTATGCATCAGCCATAGGTTCTATAAAGTATGTCATGCTGTGTACCAGATCTATTGCATACCCTACCACTAAAGATTGGCAAGGGAGTGCAATAGAGATCTAGGAGTAGATCAATGGACAGCGGTCAAAATTATCCTTAATGGAATAAGGATATGTTTCTCGATTATGGAAGTGATAAAAGGTTCGTCGTAAAGGGTTACGTCGATGCAAGTTTTGACACCGATCCGATGACTTTAAGTCTCGATCTAGATACATATTGATAGTGGGAGCAATTAGCTAGAGTAGCTCCGCAAGCGAGCATTGTTGACATAGAGATTTGCAAAATACATACGGATCTGAATGTGGCGAGACCCGCTGACTAAGATTCTCTCACAAAGCAAAACATGATCACACCTTAGTACTCTTTGGGTGTTAATCACATAGCGATGTGAACTAGATTACTGAATCTAGTAAACCCTTTGGGTCTTGGTCACATGGCGATGTGAATTATGGGTGTTAATCACATGATGATGTGAACTATCGATGTTAATCACATGGTGATGTGATCTAGATTATTGACTCTAGTGCAAGTGGGAGACTGAAGGAAATATGCCCTAGAGGCAATAATAAAGTTATTATTTATTTCCTTATATCATGATAAATGTTTATTATTCATGCTAGAATTGTATTAACCGGAAACATAATACATGTGTGAATATATAGACAAACAGTATGTCACTAGTATGCCTCTACTTGACTAGCTTGTTAATCAAAGATGGTTATGTTTCCTAACCATGAACAAGGAGTTGTTATTTGATTAACAAGGTCACATCATTAGTTGAATGATCTGATTGACATGACCCATTCCGTTAGCTTAGCACACTGATCGCTTAGTATGTTGCTATTGCTTCCTTCATGACTTATACATGTTCCTATGACTATGAGATTATGCAACTCCTTACGGAGGAACACTTTGGTACTACCAAACGTCACAACGAATCGGGTGATTATAAAGGAGTACTACAGGTGTCTCCAAAGGTAGATGTTGGGTTGGCGATTTCGAGATTAGGATTTGTCACTCCGAATGTCGGAGAGGTATCTCTGGGCCCTCTCGGTAATGCACATCACTTAAGCCTTGCAAGCATTGCAACTAATGAGTTAGTTGTGAGATGATGTATTACGGAACGAGTAAAGAGACTTGCCGTAACGAGATTGAACTAGGTATTGATACCGACGATCGAATCTCGGGCAAGTAACATACCGATGACAAAGGGAACAAAGTATGTTGTTATGCGGTTTGACCGATAAAGATCTTCGTAGAATATGTAGGAGCCAATATGGGCATCCAGGTCCCGCTATTGGTTATTGACCAGAGAGGTGTCTCGGTCATGTCTACATAGTTCTCGAACCCGTAGGGTCCGCACGCTTAAAGTTTCGATGACAGTTATTATGAGTTTATATGATATTGATGTACCGAAGGTTGTTCGGAGTCCCGGATGAGATCACGGACATGACGAGGAGTCTCGAAATGGTCGAGACATAAAGATTGATATATTGGAAGCCTATGTTTGATTCGAATCACTCCGGGTGAAATTGGGAATTTTACCGGAGTACCGGGGGGTTACCGGAACCTCCCGGGGAGTCAATGGGCCTTGATGGGCCTTAAGGGGAAAGAGAAAAGGGGGCCATATGCTGGCCGCAGCCTTCCCCCCTTCCCTAGTCCTATTAGGATTAGGAGAAGGGGGTGGCGCCCCCTCTCTCCCTCTCCCCTTGGTCAAACCCTAGTTGGACTAGGATTGGGGGAATCCTACTCCCGGTGGGAGTAGGACTCCCAGGCGCAGCCATAGGTGGCCGGCCAGCCCCTCCCCTTCCCTCCTTTATATACAGGGGCAGAGGGCACCCCATGACACACAAGTTGATCATTGAGATCGTTCCTTAGCCGTGTGCGGTGCCCCCTTCCACCAAACTACACCTCGAATATACCGTTGCGGAGCTTAGGCGAAGCCCTGCGCCGGTGGAACATCAACATCGTCACCACGCCGTCAGGCCGACGAAACTCTCCTCAACACTCGGCTGGATCGGAGTTCGAGGGACGCCATCGAGCTGAACGTGTGCAGAACTCGGAGGTGCCGACGCTCGGTACTTGGATCGGTTGGATCGGGAAGAAGTACGACTACTTCCTCTACGCTATGCGTAACGCTCGCTGCTGGTCTACGAGGGTACGTAGACAACACTCTCATCTCGTTGCTATGCATCACCATGGTCTTGCGTGATCGTAGGAAATTTTTTGAAATTACTACGTTCCCCAACAAAGATCTCCGTGCGCACCACAGTGTTCGAACCTCAAGGGTCTGCCGGAACCCGAAATCCTACATTTGGCGCGCCAGGTAGGGGTGCGCCGGAATCTTTCTTCCGCTAGTCGCGTGTGATCTTCCGTCGTGCCTATGGCTAACGCTCGCCGAGCCCGTGCCGAGCGCCGGGCTGCTTGCGCCACTCGAGTCGCCCAGACGGCTCCCGTCGGCGGACACCCACGTCGTTCCCCGTTGCCTGCCGCCACTGGCCCGGCGGGGAACGAGCAGCAGGCCTCATCCCTGCATCCATCGCTGAGGCGAGAAGGCCGCACCGCTACTTCCTCGCTCACCCCTGCTGGTTCTTCGTCCCACGCACACCGCGCTCCCATGGAGGCTCGAGCCACACTCATCGCGGCGAACGAGCTACTGCGCTACCGCCCTGTCGATGACGTCTATGAGGAGTGGCTCGACCGAGTCGCCGTGCTCGTCCTCGCCGCAGGGGGCTCCCCCGCGCTGTCCCTCTCGCTGCCTCGCCCTTCACCCCACGCGGGAGGCAGGGAGCTGGAGGTGCCCCCGCCACCTCCTTCCCAAGAAGGCGCCCTGGCTCCAAGGCGCGTGGCCCCGGGCCGAGACCCTCCACGTCCGGCGCCCACAAGAGCAAGAAAGGAGCTACCAGAGATCCTCGTCCCCAAGAAGGTGCTCGCGTGCTCCCAGCACCAGAGCGCGACCACGCTCCAGCGCCACCGCATCAATACCACGCACTGCTCGAGGCAGCGGTGCGCGGGAATCCACAAGAGCAAGCTCCGCATCAGCAGAGAGCCCCGGTGGCCACCGCAGGCTGTCGCGCCTTCACCGCCGAGCTATGCAGCGTCGCATGGCCCGGCAAGTTCAAGCCAGACCTGCCTCCTCACAAAGACGGCACTGCCGACCCCATAGAGTTCCTTCAGCTCTACGAGCTGGGCATCGAAGCCGCCAACAAGGACGAAAAGGTGATGGCAAATTGGTTCCCCATGGCGCTCAAGGACGGAGCCCGAACCTGGCTCCTGAAACTGGCTCCCGGCACGATCTCCTCCTGGGACGAGATGCGCACCCGCTTCATCGCCAACTTCCAAGGCACTCGCGACCGGCCTCCGGCAGTGAGCGACATGTGCCGCATCAAGCAACAGCCGGGAGAGACCCTGCAGAAGTACATCCAGCGCTTCAACAACGCCCGCCTCAAGATTCCTAAGGTGATCGAGGAAGCCATCATCTCAGCCTTCTCCGATGGCGTGCGTGGACGTCAAGATGAAGGAGGAGCTAGCAATGCATGAAGACCCGTGCACATCCTCGAGCTGTTCAACTTGGCAACGAAGTGCGCCAGGGCTGAGGAAGGGCGCCTCTCCCTCCTCGAGCTTCCGGCTGTCGATCCAGAAGAGAAGAAGCCCAAGGCCAAGGACGTGAAGCGCAAGGGGGCTATCGTGCTGGCGGCAGAACCAGACACCAAGCGAGGCAGGGATCAGCACGAGTCATCCAAGGGCAGCCTGTACTGCGTGTACCACGACCTCCACACCCACAACACCAACAAATGCCAAGAGCTCAGGGCCGTGCGAGAAGGGCGCATTGGCCGATGCCCCGAGCGTAATGATCGAGGCTACGGCCGAGGAGGAGGAAGAGGCGCATGACGCTGGGAAGATCGTGGCCCTCGCCAAGGATGGCGTGACAGACCTCGCGAGGACCGCTGGCAGGACCAGCCTTGCGAGGGAGGTTGGAGGGACCAGCCTCGTGAGGATCTCCCTCAAGGCAACACGGGGCTCCCACCTCTGCCATAGCCGCCAATGAGGTATGAAGACAATCACCAGGACGAGGGGGCTGGGGGCTTCCAGGAGCCGCGCGCGATCGCTTGCATCCTGGGTGGCGCTCAGGCCCCAGCCTCCCAGTGCATCTTCAAGAAGTTTGCTCGCGAGGTGAATGCAGTCCTCCCCAGGCCGGAGGCCACACGCCCTCTCAGGTGGTCGTCGTGCGTTATCACGTTCAGCTCAGTGGATCTGCTCAAGTGCGCGGCAACGGCCGGAGTCCTCCCCATGCTTTGCTCACCTGTCATCAGCAACGTGCAAGTCACCAGGACCCTCATCGACCGTAACGCCCCGGATTCGATGCGCCAGGTGTCCGCCAGGTATTCGCCGTCATTGCCATGTCATTTGCTTGTGTGTTGCACTTTGCCATGTCATCATCTGCATTTCATATCATGTCGTCATGTGCATCGCATTTGCATACGTGTTCGTCTCATGCATCCGAGCATTTTCCCGTTGTCCGCTTTTCCAATCCGCACTCCTATGTCTCCCGCGCGCCTTTTACCTCTTTTCGTGTGCGGGTGTTAAACGATCTCGGAATGGACCGAGGTTTTTCAAGCGGCCTTGGTATAGCACCGGTAGACCGCCTGTCAAGTTTCGTGCCATTTGGAGGTCGTTTGGTACTCCAACGGTTAACCGGGTAACCGCAAAAGCCTCCTTCTCTTTGCAGCCCAACACCCCTTCAAAGTGGCCCAAAACCCATCTAAATCCCCTCCATGCTCTCGGTCGTTCGATCATGATCGCGTGGCCGAAAACCGTGCCCCATTTGGACTCTCCTAGCTCCCTCTACCTATAGATATGTGTCTCCCTCCGAAATTTCGGGTCCAATCCTAGTCTTCTTCATCCTCGCGCCGCCGGACACGTCCACGCCGCCACCGGACATGTCCAGCCGCCGCGCCGGACGAATCCGACGCCGCCACGTCACCCCGCAGGCCTCCTCTCTCTCCTCCCACCACTGCAGCCCGCCCGGCCCCCGGGCCCGCCCGCCCGCCGGCCCCAGCGCTCCGCTCCGCCCCGCCGGCCTCTGCCCGCCGCCTCCTCGCCGGCACCGCCGGCCCTGGCCGCCGCGCCTGGCCGCGCCTCCTGGCCCGGCCAGCTGCTGCCCGCCCGGTCCGCGCGCCCTCCGCCCGCCTCCGCGCCGGCCTCGCCGCCTGCCTCAAGGCTTGGGAGCGCCCGCAGCACTGCCTCGCCCGGCTTCGGCCGCCCTGCTGCCCCCGCTCACTGTCCTGAGCCTCGCGCCCCGGCCTCCTCCTCAAGGCCTCGGCCTCTTCCTCCGCCGGGCGACTGCCTCCGCCAACTCCGGTGAGATCCGGTGGATCGGGATGAGATCCACCGGGAGCCCATCCAAACGCCTCTGCCTCATCCCGGATCCCCTCATCCCGCATGCCTCCATCCCGGGTTGACTTTTCCCGGAGGTAAAATTCCACTAAGTCCCCAGATTCTGTAATTTTTCATGCCATGTTCATCATGCCATAACTCTCTGCATATTGCTCCGTTTCGTGCGTGTAATATGTCATATTGTTCGTCTCGACGAGTACATCATTTCATCTCATTGCATCATTTTCATTTGAGCTCATCTTGATGCCCGAAATGCTGTTAGAAGAGGGCTATGTGATGTTAGTTTTGATTCTTATCGTAACATGCACTTTTGTCATTTTTGCCATGATTGATGTGTGCACCCTATGAACTTGAGTCCTACATGTGTTTTGTAATATGCCATGCCATCTTTACAGGGTGTATTCCATGTATTTTTGTGATCTCTGTGGTGACTAGCACAAGCATGCAAACTAGGCTTCATGATGTTGCTGATTTCAGCCCTGCTTTTCTCGATATTTTTATGCCATGTTAACTTGATGCTACCGAGAGATCCATGCTTATTTTGAGATACTTCAGTAAGGGTGTTTTGAACATATGGTTATTTTCTATCCATCCATGCCCTTGTTTGCAATTATGGAGTGCCATAGCTTGATTGAATCGAGCTCTACTTTTTCTATAAAATGTTCCTGGCAGATTGTTTACATGTTATTCAATTTTGCCAAGGTTGGTGTAGTTGATCCTTGCATGCTATGTTGTTTTTCTTGTCATGTATAGCTTCTATGCCATGTATTCTTACTTTTGGTTCCCTTGCGATGCCATGTATTGCTCTGTGGTGAGTGGTTCAAGCTCACCAACATGCCTACTTATTGTTGTTCCTGCCATGTTTGAATCTGTAATATAACTTGCCATGTTTACGTGGGTGCCACCATATCTTCCGATCCTTTTTGGCTCATGGTCAGTAAGGGACTTTTGTTCTATGCAATTATTATATTCATGCCATGCCTTTGTTTGCCATGATAAGTTCCTGTAACATGTTGTTTGATAGCTCTAAACATTGCAACCTGATGTTATTTCCTGATAAGTCTGAAACAGTTATTATTTGCAATCTTGCCATGTGTGTTTGAGCATGTTCTAGTGATTTCTGGAGATAGCTCAATGTTCATGTTTTGTCATGCTTTACCTGTACATCATGTCCATGCCTTTTGTTATTACGTTGAGATGCTGTAGCATAGTGTTGTGATGCTTGCAATATGCCTAGTTGCTGTTTTGGACAGATTGTTGTTATAACTTGTATAGTGTGTATGTGTTGAACCGCTGCTCGCTTTTGAGTGTGCTCTATATGAAACTTGCTTGATTTTGCATGTAGTTTCATATTATCATGTTGCATCCTTGTTTTGAGGTGTTTGCTTGATGTTTGGTTGCATTTTGCATCAATGCCATGCTTATCTTGTTTTGCTCATATCTTCTAGGCCGTAGCTCTGAATCTAATGAACTTTATATGTAACTTGACTAGAATTTCGTGTAGATCATTGTGGTGCATCTTAACTTTCTGTTTAACAACTTGAACATAATGTTTATTCAGATCTGGACCAATTTCGAAATTTGCATATGAGGACTTACCGGAATTGTTATATGTTGTTTCCGGCCTCATTTAAACTTGCTTTGATGTGTTGCTCTTGTTTGCATCATCTCTTGCCATGAGTAGCCTCATCTAGCGTTGTCATGCATCATGCCTTGTTCATGTGTGGTGTGTTTACTATGTTGTGTGCTTCTTCTTGTTAGTTCCCGTTTCGTTGCGATCGTGAGGATTCGTTCTTCTACGCTTGGTTCGTCTTCGTGGATTCATCTTCTTCATGGACTCGTTCTTCTTCCTTGCGGGATTTCAGGCAAGATGACCGCTACCCTGGATCTCACTACTATCATTGCTATGCTAGTTGTTTTGCTCTATCGCTATGCTGCGCTACCTATCACTTGTTCCTCAAGCCTCCCAAATTGCCATGTCAGCCTCTAACCTTTTGCACCCTTCCTAGCAAATCATTGTTTGGCTATGTTACCGCTTTGCTCAGCCCCTCTTATAGCGTTGCTAGTTGCAGGTGAAGATGAAGTTTGTTCCTTGTTGGAACATGGAGTTGTTGTTCCTTGTTGGAACATGTTTACTTGTTGGGATATCACAATATATCTTATATTATTAATGCATCTATATACTTGGTAAAGGGTGGAAGGCTCGGCCTTATGCCTCGTGTTTTGTTCCACTCTTGCCGCCTAGTTTCCGTCATATCGGTATTATGTTCCCGGATTTTGCGTCCCTAACGCGGTCGGGTGATTTATGGGACCCCTTGACAGTTCGCTTTGAATAAGACTCTCCAAGAAGGCCCAACATTGGTTTTACCATTTGCCTCACCCAACCCTTTTCCTTGGGTTTCGGAGCCCAAGGGTCATCTTTATTTTAGCCCCGGGCCGAGTGCTTCTCTAAGTGCTGGCCTGAACCGAAGCTACTTCATGGGCCCCTCGAGCAACTCGAGGTCTGGTTTTACTCGTAGCTAGTCTCATCCGGTGTTTCCCTGAGAATGAGATATGTGCAGCTCCTATCGGGATTGTCGGTGCATCGGGCGGTCTTGCTGGTCTTGTTTTATTGCTGTCGAAATGTCTTGTAGCCGGGATTCCGAGACTGATCGGGTCTTCCCGGGGAGAAGGAATATCCTTCGTTGATCGCGAGAGCTTATCATGGGCTAAGTTGGGACACCCCTGCAGGGTATAAACTTTCGAGAGCCGTGTCCGCGGTTATGTGGCAGATGGGAATTTGTTAATATCCGGTTGTAGTAAACTTGAAGCAAACTCTTCTAAAATACACCAACCGTGTGCGTAACCGTGAGTGTCTCTTTTCGGGGTTGATCGAGAGGAGAACACGGTTTCTGGGTTATGTCTGACGTAAGTAGGAGTTCAGGATCACTTCTTGATCATTACTAGTTGACGACCGTTCCTTTGTTTCTCTTCTCGCTCTCATTTGCGTATGTTAGCCACCATATATGCTTAGTCGCTGCTGCAACCTCACCACTTTATCCCTTCCTTTCCTACTTAAGCTTTGCTAGTCTTGATACCCATGGTAATGGGATTGCTGAGTCCTCGTGGCTCACAGATTAGTACACCACCAGTTGCAGGTACAGGTTGTGCGATGATCGTGACGCGAGAGTGATGTTTGCTTGTGTTGGAGTTCTTCTTCTTCTTCGATCAGTGGATAGGTTCTAGGTCGGCAGCCTGGGCTAGCAGGGTGGATGTCGTTTGAGCTTCTGTTTATGTTTCATCCGTAGTCGGATGTTGATCTTGTATTTGATGTTGATGTATTCTTGTGGCATTTGTGCCTTTTGTATGTATCCCCATCTATTATGTAATGTTGATGTAATGATATCCACCTTGCAAAAGCGTTTCAATATGCGGGTCTATCCTTGGTGGGACCTTCGAGTTCCTTTTGGATAGGGTCGCATATTGGGCGTGACATCGACGGCGGAGCAGGACTCAACGTCCTATCTGTTGAGACATTCAACGATCTCCAAGTGCCATACGATCAGCTTCAGCCAACCAAGCCTTTCTCAGGAGTCACTGATGGTTCAACTGTTCCGATAGTGCAAGTTCGTCTTCCCGTCACTTTTGGACGGCGCGACAACTACCGCACCGAGCTCATCGACTTCGACGTCACCCACATTCGCCTGCCATACAATGCCATCCTCAGGTTCCCAGCTTTCGCCAAGTTCATGGTAGTGACTCACCATGGCTACAATGTCCTCAAGATGCTAGTAAGCGGAGGAGTCATCACAGTACCTTGTGAGGAAAGGGATGCAGTGTGCTCTCTTGAGCGCGCCTTCCAAGCCACAGCAATCGAAGACCCAGATCACAGGAGCGGGAGACTTCCCGAGGCGATCCCTAAGAAGAAGAAGGCTTCACCTGGTCCAGGCCCTCGCGTGGGAGGCACCTCCGGAGGCGTGGCATCAGGACCCGCGCCCGTTCAAGGGGCGCCACCCTCTGTCGCATAGGAAGGCGCACTCGGCGCCCTCCTCAGGCGAGGCTCGTGGGCTCTTTCATGGCGAGCCACCGACCTAGCCGAGGTCACGAGGGAGGCGCTCGGGCACCACTTGGAGGCGTACTTCAATGCACGTTTTCCTTAGGAAGGTATAAGGCAAGGAGGGCCAACCCCTCAGAAGTTCTTCGCGAGGAACACCCATGAGCTACAGGAGTCAAGAGTCATGCGCGGCTGTCACCGCCTGCCCGCCGTGGCCCCACATCCAGGCGAGGATGCTAGGCTGGGTATCTGCATCGACATACCAGGGCTCAACCGGGCCGTTTCTTAGGAGCGCTTCTGGCCCTCGCGCGTGGGGCGTTGTGAGGGTCCACCTCACAGCTACGTTCGCATGCCTTTCGGCCTGCCAAACGCGGTCGCCGCCGATCAGCGCTCGCTGAGGTGTGCTCTGGAAGCTCAGGAGGTCAAGCAACGCGCGGTCCTAGCAGAGATGGAGATGGCTCTTGAGGAACCCCCCATGCCCCCGGAGCCTCCCGAGGCTCCAGGTCCGGAGGGCTCGTGAGGGCCAGCTTCCTCATCACGCGTCATCCGCTACCTCTACATCTCGCCATCTCTGACCATATAAGGTGACACCTTTCCAAGTTCCGTTTTCAGCTGGGAGCGCCCCTCGGGCCGCATCATTCCCAGGTCGCATGGGTCCGTCCCTGCGGCATGTATCCGTTTTTCTTATGTTCTTTACATACCTTGTTGGGGGCGCCCCTCGGGCTGCATTATCCCTAAGCTGCTCGGGCCAGACCCAGCGGCGTGTGCTTTCTCCGCACTTATCTAGATGGATTTGCTCATTCATACATAACATGCTTGACCCAATCGCCTGCTCGATTGACACCTACCTTTGGAGCCGCTCGCTCAGGCACGGGACTTGCGCATGGGTCCGTCCCTGCAACGCCGCGGCAGCCCCGCAAGGCGCCACCTCACTAAGCCCTCAGTGCCCCTGCTCACTCCCTCGGAGCGACCAATGGTTGGCTGGCAACCGTGACGACAAATATTGTTTCCCCTCGTGATTGGTACGCAGGACCTGCTCCAGGAGTAATGCTGGCGGCATCACGAGCCTTCTCTCCTCCTCTCCGGTGCGATCCGCTTGCGCGTTAAAAGGGGGGGTACCTGAGCATCGCGACTCATGGGGTCTTACTGGCTCTCCAGCCCTCACCCCCTGGCCTTGACCCACGGCATCGCGACCTGTCATACCAGCGGCGGCTGAGCTCGCTCGAGGTCCGGGACCTGAGGACATAGAGCACTAAGGAAAGCACGGGGGAGAAGGGAGGAGCTCACGAGGACCCTACCCAGCAACACCTCGGTTGCCGTCGCGCAGACACGGCACCTCATCGAACACCGTTCCAAACCTGCAAGATAAGTCACGCAACAACTGATCCGCCTCAGCGCTAAAAACCCCCGGCTACAGCTGCCCTGCCACGGCAAAGCTGCCTACCTTTCTTGCCCCGCGAAGGCTGCTTGAGCGCTAAAGGGGACCTCCTGACCATTGTGATTCAGGGGTTCTTACTGGACCTCGGGCCGCTCACCTTCTGGCCTTGACCACGGCATCGCGACCTGGCATACCAGCGACGGCTGAAGCCTACCTGGGGACCGGGAGCTGTCGGCGCAGAGCACCAAGCCCTCGTGAGGAAAGAAAGGGGGAGTTGAGCCGGGATAGAACAAGCATCTCGCACCGATTCATCATAAGGATATAATGTTAACAAAACACGGCCAGCGCATTACATACCCCCGCAGGGTGCTACTTCGATTCTTTGCAGGAAATAAAAGGTGCTGATCCTAAGGAACGCCGACTACGCGTGCCTCCGCAGGAGACGCCATCTTCAACAGTGGGCCGCCAGGCGCCGGCGTCAACCCCATCCAGATCACCGACGCCGGTAGCCTGAAGCGCCCGCCTGGCTCCGAGTGTGGCGCGAGCTCGGGGGCTCGTAGCTGTCGTCGCTCGTCTCCGGAGTCGCCAGAAGCTCGGTGGAGGCGCTGGACCCTTCAGCCCCTTCGCTGCTGCCCGAAGAGCTGCCGAGGGGGCGATCGGTGGGCCTAGTCCTCGCCGCGACGATGCCCCGACCGCCCTTCTTGTGGCAGCATTCCAGCCGGTGTCCTTCCGCGTCGAAGACCTTGAAGAACATCAGGGAGGCGCCATCGTACTCGAGGTGGATTACGAGGGCGCCACCTGTCCTGCTGACCCGGGCGATCTCGCCCCAGCCTCGGGTCATGTAGACCTTGCCCGGAGCGATGACCGCAACCTCCGCTCCGATCGCAGGGGCGCTGCAGCCGGCGTGCTGCAACAAGAGCTCAAGAGAGCCCCTCGGCGGGATCTCGAAGGCGAAGGAGGGAGGAGGCATGGAGGCATGAAGCACATGCTCTCGGGAGGAGCCCTCAGCATGGACTCCAGGAGGAACGACGCGCACCGCCGTGACCCGCCGGCATCGACGGCGGCGTCGTCCGTGGCGCTCGGCGTCTACTCCTCCAGGGCCCTCGACGCGGCGCATAAAGGCAGCGGAACCCCGGTGGTGGCCGGTCGTACCAGGGCCTCGATATCTCCTGCCGCGCACCCTCATCTCGGCGGTAGAGGACTAACCGCTTCTCCGGCGGAAGCGGGTCAGGACCCTCTAGGGGGGCCTTTCCCTTCTCTTCTGCAGAGAACCGGCGGATGGGTGCCATCAGCGTGAGACGGAGCAATGGCGAAGATGAAGAAGAGGAGGAGTAATAGAGGAAGATGAACTGGAATAGCTCGCGTCGTTCCGTACTTATAGCCAGAGGAGGCCAACCGTCGGCCTCCACGATCATAGGTAATCATGACCCGTTTTTGCCTGCAGGGACTTGTCAAGTCATGCGGTTGTCGAGGCATCGTGGGGAAGCGGAGACGCCCGCGTCCAATCAATCGCCATGCGGCACCCAAGGCCACAGGCTGTTGGGGCCCGCGACGCTTTGCACTTGCCCCTTCGCTTCTCTGCTAAGCCAAGTCCGGGCGTGCCTTGGGCCCGGGGGCTACTATCAGCATTCTGGGAACGGAGGTCCCCAGACTTGCCTGCCTGTGGCCTGCGGCGTGGCTCAAGCGGGGGCCCAGCGCGGCCCAGCTTCATCAGCTCAAGCTCAAGACCCTCGCAAGGGGCCAAGCCTCGCGGGGCAGATGACAGGAACCTTCCTCAGGAGCAGCCTCATCAGGCAGTCTCACGAGGAGGCGGAGAGATCAAGGCAGGGTACCTCATGAGGGTGCCCCGTGACGCAAGCCATGACGATCGAGGAACAGGAGGGCGCCGTCCTGCACAGTGTCCTTGTTTCCCTTTCGGTGCAAAGGGGGCAAGCACAGGCCAAGGCATCAGGCAAAGGTTACCGTTTCGGTGCAACAAGACCAAGACCAGCGAGAACTATGTGGTGGGGTCATCATGGAGCCAGTGACGGCGCCACCACCAGAGCCTTTGGCAGTCGAAGACCAACTTTAGTCAGGATAAGTGTACTAGATGTTCCCCTTCAAAATGGCCAATTTTTGGCTCCCTTCCCGCTCATTATATGGGGAGAGGCCAAGGGCCTCCGCCTATAAATAGGACTAGCCACCCACGGGGTAGAGGCATCTAGATTATCTATAGATCAACCAGAGAGAGAGAGAGAGAGAGAGAGAGAGAGAGAGAGAGAGAGAGAGAGAGAGAGACGATCGACTCACCTAAGCAGTTCATCGCATCAACAAGAAGAACAGCCCCTCATGAGGCTGTTCTTCCTTTGTACTGTTCTTCAAGAGCCCCAGAGGCAATCCACCACACCACACACTGGAGTAGGGTATTACACCACCACGGTGGCCCGAACCAGTACAAACCTTGTGTCTCTTGTGGTTTTCATCGTTCCTAGTTTAGATCCCCCGCAAGCCATTCATGCGTGAGCTGGTAGGGGAAAGATCTCCACGCGCACCCCAGTGTTCGAACCTCAAGGGTCTGCCGGAACCCAAAATCCGATAGATGTTCCCTACCAAACACCATAATGCTTATTGTGAGAAGCTCTGGTTTGTGAGAAGCATATACCCAAACCTCCCAGGAATGGGACAAAATTTGTACCACGGCATGTTGATGCCGCTCCATGATAGCATGCCAAGTTTCATGAATTTCAGACGAGCTTTGGATTTACTAGAATTTAAAAACCAGGCATCACAAATGAACATGATGCATTGAAAACTCACTTAATGCATAAAAATGACCAAACGAACCCTGAGTAATTTCAATTCTTTTATGATCACTGCAGAAAAAAAAGGTCTAGCAATT
This sequence comes from Aegilops longissima, assembly GCA_021605205.1. Lineage (NCBI taxonomy): Eukaryota > Viridiplantae > Streptophyta > Magnoliopsida > Poales > Poaceae > Aegilops > Aegilops longissima. Next base: position 579,032,718 of record CM038681.1, read on the forward strand.
CAAACACCGTCCATGGTCATTGTGACCCCATTATGTATTTCAAATCAATACCAAATATCAAGTAGATCACACATATTTTATTTTAACCAACCGCGTGAGATGCAGCACAAAATATCTTCGGACCGTGTCTGAATAAGGGACCGTGTCTGATGACACTTTGTGCGCCAGTTTTTTGTTTGAAGGGATTCCAAATTTTCGGCTTCCGCGGAAATATCTACCTCCCCGCCCCCTCCCCCTTACCAAAAGCCACATTTCCCCTCTTTCTGCCTTCCTTTCCAAGTTCAAACCTTCACTCCTTGCTTGCAACGCCCCTGCCTCCTCGTCGGCGACCTCCTTCACGCTCATCGGCCTCGTCTATCCAGGCAGGTAATCCACACCCGACCCCCATCCTCCTCCTACTTCCACATCCCACATGCCCCTACCGTCGGCGCGAGCGCGACACCTTCCACCCAAATCACCGACCCCTCCACCAAATAACACTAGAAAAAAAGACACATCCGTGACACTTTGGGCCGAACGAAATTTTTTTCTGTCATACATATGACACTTCTATGACGATAATTGTGACAAAACCCGGTATCATCATAGATGTGGTGGGCTCCTACTTCTATGACAAAAAATCATGACATAAAATGGGCTTTTCGTCCTGGGCGGGCCGGAGACGCAGCTGCATGACATTCTTTGGGCCGCCCATGATGGAAAAACCGTGGTAGAAGCGAGGGGAGGAAAATTTCGGGAGTTCTCGACATGATGGGAGTTCGGGGCCGAGCGATGCGTGTTTCTCAGACACACGCTGCGTGTGTGTGCATGCGTTGGTTTCTAATCGAACCCTTCCGAGGCGTTGGGCTCTAATGAACCCGAGCGACAGACCGCAGCTACGCTTTATCGAACCCGAGCGATCGATCGATGGCTGTTAATCAATCCGATCGCGCAATTCCTTTGCTGTTGCTGCTAATCAAGCCGATCGATGCTGCCTCTAGGATGAACAGTGAGCGCTATGCTGGGGTTGGATGAACAATGAGCGGTGGCGTTGCCTCTGGATGAACAGGACCCCATGGTGTGGTGGAGGGCTGGATGAACAGTAGACGGTGGAGGGGTGCCCGCGGAGGGGTGGTTGAACAGGACCCCGTGGTGTGGAGGGCTGGATGAACAGAGAGCGGTGGAGGGTGGTTGAACAAGAGCGGTGGAGTAGCGCGGTGGAGGCTGGATGAACAGGAGCCCGTGGAGGCTGGAGGAGGTCGATGGTGGAGATGAACAGTATCCCGTGGAGTCCCGTCTTGTGGTACGCCACACCCATCCCGATGAACATGACCCCCGTTTCGACCGTAGTGCTCCAACACAAGTCCATTTCGTTAGTTTTGCAGTACGCCACACCCCTCCCGATCAACAGGACCCCCGTTGCGACCGCAGGAGGTCCGCTTCTCCGCTTTGGCGGTATGCCACACCCTCCCGATCAACAGACCCGCTTCGAACGTAGGAGGTCCGCTTCTCCGCCAGCGGCACGCCGCACTGCTTCCATCGCATGTTCCGCCCAAGCCTCCCGGATGAACATGACCACGCATTCCGCTCCGACCCAGCCGGTTGGCCACGTGTTCCGCTGCCTCCGATGAACACGACGATTCGTTGCTCTCCCATGAACACGACGCACTCCATTGCCTCCCCATGAACATGACGACGACGTTGTTTCTCCGTTCCACCCAGCCATGTACACGAGCCCTGGCCATACGTATCGCGAGTAGGCGTTGAGACCCCGCCGTATGTACACATACGTGGCCATATTTTCTTTCTTGCACCCTGGCCGCTGTACGTACGTGTACATGCTACCTGCGTGCCTCTACTACAACACGTGCGTGCCTCTACACCGACCAGTATGTAAGTACACGTTCGTGACCAGAATGACAACGCTACGTATGCTTCGACCATGTGGGTCCCGATTGTTAGGCACTTCCTTGCGTGCGAAGATGTAGCTGGTGGGTCCCAGCAGTCAGGGGGGAGAATCATTTTTTTGCCCGGACGCACTTCCTTGCGTGCAAAGATGTTCCGGTGGGTCCGAGCAGTAGGGGGCGAATCGTTTTTTTTGCCCGGACGCACTTCCTTGCGTGCGAAGATGTAGCTGGTGGGTCCCAGCAGTCAGGGGGGCGAATCGTTTTTTTTTTTTGCGAAATACGGTGGCCCGTCCGGTGGGTCCCTGCTGTCATGTGGAGGAATAATTATTTTGTACGTAATAAGGAGGAACTTCCTTGCTGCGGCCATGGACCAAGCTATCAGCCTCTCCACGTACAGGCCACGTCCAATGGAAGCCGTTCCTTGACCATGTTAACCACGCCGCACCGAGAGCACCAGGGCGGTGGACGACGGTGAGGCCTAGGAAGGGGATGACGCGGAGCCGGGGAACACGCGGCAGTGGATGCCCACGCATAGAGGAGTACGAGGGTTCACTGGTTCGCTACGGTGTGAGGCTGCCGTTGCTGCAGAATAACAGGGGGTGTGGGTGAGTAGAGGGATGGCCTGGCCAGCGGTGGGAGTAGTAGGGGGCGGTGAGGCCTCCGCCGCATCACAGCCAGCCATGGGAGGCAGGAGCACGAGGCACGACCGGCGCTGGTTTGGGCGGCTGGAGCAAGAAGACCAGAGGTTGAAGAAGCACTACGGCCGTTGGATGGACATCGTACGGTCACTAGAGCTAGAATCGTGCATATTGACTAAGTTGAAAAAGCCCTCCGTCCCCGTCAACTTAGTAGGCTCACAAGTCAGCCTGCCACTATACTGGGTCCCAACTAACAGGCGGAGTATTCATTTTTTTGTGAGTAATAAGGAGGCACTTCCTTGCGTGCGAAGATATAGCTGGTGGGTCCGAGCTGTCAGTGGCGGTAACGTTTTTGAAATACAGAGGCCCTTCGGTGGGTCCTCGATGTCAGGTGGAGGAATCATTATTTTGCGCGTAATAAGGAGGCATTTCCTTGCATGCAGCCGTGGACCCAGCTGTCGGCCTCTCCACGTACAGTCCACTTCAGATGTATGTCGGTCGTTGACCACGTTGACCAGGCCGCGCCGAGAGCACCAGGGCCGTGGAAGACGGCGAGTCCTAGGAAGGGAACGACACGGAGGCAGTTGTTTCCCACGCGGAGGGGAGTACGACTGTACGAGGATTTACTGGTTCGTCTGCCGTCGCTGGAGGATAACAACAAGTGTGGGTGAGTAGAGGGATGGCTAGGCCAGCGATGGGAGTACGGTGGGGCAGTGAGGACTACGTGGCAGCAGAGCCGACCGCGGGGAGGAGGGAGCAGGCAGTCCCGCCGGTGCTTGTTTGGCCGGCTGGAACAGGAAGAGCAGAGATTGAAGAAGCACGACAGTCGTTGGATGGCCATCCAACAGTCACTGCTTGTGCGTCAACCTTTTTTCTTAGGAAAGCCTCAAATCTGTGGAAAACAGCATACAACCCATCTGCCATTATTTCTAATAATTTACACCCCATTTGCTAATTCTTAAGGTTTTTTTTGGAGCCCATATTCTTTTTGTTAGCATTACAGCCCATATTGTGGCCACGGTTAAACAATTATACAAAATTTTGCATATTTCGGTGCGGTCCGAACTGTTTTTAATCCCGAAATTTCGACTCACATTCAAACTGATTTTAAAAATAAATGTATATCAATATAAAATCCAAAAAATTCTCCACGCATAAAAATTAATGTAATTTAAAATCTCGAAATGAAAAAAAGATATTTGAAACTAATTGCCGGTTTGATGTGTTTTAAAAATGTACAACCCATTTCTCATTACTAATGGGCCATTTTCTCGGCAAGCCGAATGAAAGCAATCCTCGTCTTGAAAGATTTGCAGCCCAACAGGCCTGACAAAGCGACTTACTTGGCAAATCACAAAAACTGGGTTGTGGCCGTGGACCCAGCCTGTCAGCTTCCACGACAGACTCTTCCGATGGAAGTCGTTCCTTGACCACATTGACCATGCCGCGCGGAGAGCACCACGGCGGTGGACGACGGCGAGGCCTAGGACGGGGATGACGCGGAGCCGGGGAAGATGCGGCAGCGGAAGCCCGCGCGGAGAGGAGTACGAGGGTTCACTGGTTCGGCTGCGGTGTGAGGCTGCCGTCGCCGCAGGGCCTGGCCAGCGGTGGGAATAGTAGTGGGCGGTGAGGCCTCCGCGGCAGCACAACCGGCCACGGGAGGCAGGAGCATGAGGCACGATCGGCGCTGCTTTGGGCGGCTGGAGCAAGAAGACCGGAGGTTGAAGAAGCACTACGGCCGTTGGATGGACATCGTACGGCCACTGGAGCTAGAATCGTTCATATTGACTAAGTTGACAAAGCTCTTCGTCCCCGTGAACTTAGTAGGCCCACAAGTCAGCCCCCACCAAGGTGGGTCCCAGCTAGCAGGGGGAGTATTCATTTTTTTGTTCGTAATAAGGAGGCACTTCCGGTGGGTCCGAGCTGACAGCGGGGGGAACATTTTTTTCACGAAATACGATGGCCCATCAGGTGGGTCCCAGCAGTCAGGGGGCAAACGTTTTTTCGCAAAATACGGTGGCCCGTCCAATGGGTCCCTGCTGTTAGTTGGAGGAATCATTATTTTCCGCGTAATAAGGAGGCACTTACTTGCTGCTGCCGTGGACCCAGCTGAGACTCTCCACGTACAGTATACTCCCGATGGAAGTCGTTCCTTGACCACATTGACCATGCCGCGCGGAGAGCACCACGGCGGTGGACGACGGCGAGGCCTAGGACGGGGATGATGCGGAGCCGGGGAAGATGCGGCAGCGGAAGCCCGCGCGGAGAGGAGTACGAGGGTTCACTGGTTCGGCTGCGGTGTGAGGCTGCCGTCGCCGCAGGGCCTGGCCAGCGGTGGGAATAGTAGTGGGCGGTGAGGCCTCCGCGGCAGCACAACAGGCCACGGGAGGCAGGAGCATGAGGCATGATCGGCGCTGCTTTGGGCGGCTGGAGCAAGAAGACCGGAGGTTGAAGAAGCACTACGGCCGTTGGATGGACATCGTACGGCCACTGGAGCTAGAATCGTTCATATTGACTAAGTTGACAAAGCTCTTCGTCCCCGTGAACTTAGTAGGCCCACAAGTCAGCCCCCCACCAAGGTGGGTCCCAGCTAGCAGGGGGAGTATTCATTTTTTTGTTCGTAATAAGGAGGCACTTCCGGTGGGTCCGAGGTGACAGCGGGGGGAACATTTTTTTCACGAAATACGATGGCCCATCAGGTGGGTCCCAGCAGTCAGGGGGCAAACGTTTTTTTCGCAAAATATGGTGGCCCGTCCAATGGGTCCCTGCTGTTAGTTGGAGGAATCATTATTTTCCGCGTAATAAGGAGGCACTTACTTGCTGCGGCCGTGGACCCAGCTGAGACTCTCCACGTACAGTATACTTCCGATGGAAGTCGTTCCTTGACAACGTTGACCTCCCCCCATTCCGTTTCATGCATGCGTCCATGGGCGTGGTGCGTCCCCACTGTCAGCCTCTCACGTAGTCATCTTCCGATGAATCTCGTTTGTTGACCATGCTGACCACACCGTGCCGAGCGCACCCAGATTGGAACGACCCGGAGATGGGGAAGACGGGGTAGTCGAGTCGCAGATGGAGAGGAGTGGGAAACTTCACTGGTTCAGGTGCACGGCAACACAGCCGCGGTGCCGCCCACGGGAGAAAGGAGCAAGAACAGAGGTTGAAGAAGGAGCACAGCTGTTGGATTAACATCCAACGGTCCAGTTGCTAGAATCATTTGTTGATTAAGTTGACAAAGCCGTGCGTACTCGTCCTCTTAGTAGGCCCACAAGTGAGTCACCAAATCTGACGGGTCCCAGCTGTCAACGGGATGAATAATTTTTTTTGCAAAACAAGGAGGCACTTCCTTCCGTGCAAAGATAAAGCCGGCGGATCCCAGCTGTCAAGTGGAGGAAACATTTTTTTCAGCTTAATAAGGAGGAACTTTCCTTGCGTGCGACCATGGACCTCGTGTGTCCCAGCCATCTGGCTCTCCACGTACAGTCCTCTTCCGATGACTCTCATTTGTTGACCACGCCGCACCGAACACAGCGAGGTGGTAGACGACGGCGAGGGCCCCGGACGGGAACGACTCGGAGATGGGAAAACGCTGTAGTGGAGTCGCAGATTGAGAGGAGGAGAAGGGTTATAACTAGTTCTGTTGCAGCGTGGGGCTGTAGTCTGTGGAGAATAATAGGAGGTATCGAGGGGTGGAGGGATAGCCTGGCCAGCGGTGGGGTAGCGCTTCGAAGCGATGCGTGCTAAGCAAAGCCATTAGCCGCCGGAGGCCGGACCAGGCGGTCCCGGCGACGTTAGAGGAAGAAGATGATAGATCAAAAGTGCATGCCGGCCGTTGGATATAAATCCAATGGTTGTGGATGACACAATCATTTGTTGACCAAATTGACAATGCCCTGCGTAGGCTTCGACCTATTGTCCCACATGTCAGCCTGCAAAAATGTGGCATATATTTAACCCATGTTTTCTAGAATGTACAGTCCATTTGCTGTGCTGGGTGAACAAATAATTTCGCGTCAATCAGGCCCATTTATATTTTCTAAGAAATCCAAGCCCATTTGCACTTCCTTGAAATACATGTATTAGGTGGGCTCGTTATATATATAATGTTATGTTAGAAGGAGCAATTAATATCAAAGAATAAACCGGAGAGGCACATTATATATATAATTAAGAAATTAGCGAGTTTGCTCAAAATAAAAATGAGCGCGTTGTTATTAAATTGGTCCTTCAAAATCTTCGCAAGCTTTTGTACGCAATCACCAGGATTTTCCTTGCCTGTGAGTCAAAACAACTAGGATTTTCCGTTAAACATTTACTTTTATAAGTTAATAACACGAATCCGTATACTCGCGAGGTGGATCAGCACGAGTCATCCATGGGCAGCTCAGATTCTGCGGTATCATTTACCTACACCCACAACACCAACAAATGCCAGATTTTGTGGCCGGGCGAGAGATGTGATTGGCCATGCCCGAAATGTAATGATCGAGGCTACGCCGAGAGGAGGAAGAGGCGTTATGACGCTGGAAGATCGTGGCCGCCATGATGGCGCAGACAGACCACAGGACCGGCCGCGGTGACCAGCCTTTGCAGGGAGGTTGAGGACCAGCCTCGAGGATCTCCCCTGGCAACACGGGCTCCCTACCGCCATAGCCGCCAACAATGAGGCAAGACAATCATCAGTGACGAGGCCTGGGCCCAGGAGCCGCGCGATCGCTGCATCCCGGTGGCGCTGTGCCCAGCCTCCCAAAGGCATCTTCAAGAAGTTTGCTCACAGGTGAATGCACCTCCCCAGGCCGGGAGGCCCACGCCTCGTGTGGTCGCCGTATGCTATCACGCTCAGCTCGATCTCGCTTGCTGATGCTGCAACGGCCGAGTCCTCCTCATGCTTTGCAGTTTCCCGCTATCGCAACGCAAGTCACCAGACCTCATCGACGTGAACGCCCCGGACCATGCTGTGTCCGCCAGTATTCGCCACACATGCCATGTCATTTGCTTGTGTGTTGCACTTTATGTCATCATCTCATTTCATATCATGTCGCATGTGCATCGCATTTGCATACGTGTTCGCCTCATGCATCCGGCATTTTCCCGTTGTCCGCTTTTCCAATCCGCATCTTATGTTCCCGCCGCCTTTTTACCTTCTTTTCGTAAAGCGGGTGTTAAACGATCTCGAATGGACCGAGGTTTTCAAGCGGCCTTGGTATAGCAACCGTAGACCTGTCAAGTTTCAGCATTGGAGGTCGCTTTGTACTCCAACGGTTAACCGTAACCGTAAAAGCCTCCTTTCTTTGCAGCCCAACACCCCTTCAAAGTGGCCCAAACCCATCTAAATCCCTCCATGCTCTCGGTCGCTCGATCATGATCGCAAGGGTCGAAAACCGTGCCCCATTTGGACTCTCCTAGCTCCTCTACCTATAGATATGTGTCTCTCCTCAAATTTCGGTCCAATCCTAGTCTTCATCCTCACAACAATGGACACGCCCACGCCGGCCACCGGACAACCACCGCCACTGACGATCCGACGCCGGCCACGCCACCTCAGGCCTCCTCTCTCTCCTCCCACCATCAGGGGTTCATTGCCCAGGCCGGCTTCACTGGGGTCATGCCTCGGGTCTGAAAGGCCCTGGCTTCTCCTCCGCTACTCTGGCCTCCCTCATACTGGCGATCACCTGGGCTGGCCTGTCACATTGCCTTTATTCATTGGCTGGGCCTCACAGGCCCACAAGGTCAGGCCTCATGAGCTACCACAGCACTGGCCTCATGGGCTCGGCTGGCTTCGGCTGGCTGCCCCCACACCGTCTGAGCCTCAAGGGCCCGGGCTTCTCCTCCTCGCTGGCCCGCCACGACTGCCTCCTCCAACTCCGTGAGATCCATGGATCGATGAGATCCACGGAGCCCATCCAACGCCTTTCATCCGGATCTCATCCCGCATGCTTCCATCCCGGGTTGACTTTTCCAGATAAAATTCCACTAAGTCCCCAGATTCTGTAATTTTTCATGCCATCATCATGCCATAATCTCGATATTGCTCCGTCAGGCGTAATATGTCATATTGTTCGCTCTCGACGAGTACATCATTTCATCTCATTGCATCATTTTCATTTGAGCTCATCTTGATGCCTGAAATGCTGTTAGAAGAGGGCTATGTGATGTTAGTTTCAGATTTATGTAACATGCACTTTTGTCATTTTTGCCATGATTGATGTGTGCACCTATGAACTTGAGTCCTACATGTGTTTTGTAATATGCCATGCCATCTTTACATGGGTGTATTCCATGTATTTTGTGATTCTGGTGACTAGCACAAGCATGCAAACTAGGCTTCATGATGTTGCTGATTTCACTGCTTTATCGATATTTTATGCCATGTTAACTTGATGCTACCGAGATCCATATTTTGAGATACTTCAGAAGGGTGTTTTGAATATATGGTTATTTTCTCATCCATCCATGCCCTTGTTTGCAATTATGGAGTGCCATAGCTTGATTGAATCGAGCTCTACTTTTTCTATAAAATGTTCCCGGCAGATTGTTTACATGTTATTCAATTTTGCCAAGGTTGGTGTAGTTGATCCTTGCATGCTATGTTGTTTTTCTGTCATGTATAGCTTCTATGCCATGTATTCTTACGGTTCCTATGATGCCATGTATTGCTCTGTGGTGAGTGGTTCAAGCTCACCAACATGCCTACTTATTGTTGTTCCCTGCCATGTTTGAATCTGTAATATAACTTGCCATGTTTACGTGGTGCCACCATATCTTCCCGATCCTTTTTGCTCATGGTCGTAAGGGACTTTTGTTCTATGCAATTATTATATTCATGCCATGCCTTTGTTTGCCATGATAAGTTCCTGAATATGTTGTTTGATAGCTCTAAACATTGCAACTGATGTTATTTCCCGATAAGTCCTAAAATGCTTATTATTTGCAATCTTGCCATGTGTTTGAGCATGTTCTAGTGATTTGGAGATAGCTCAATGTTCATGTTTTGTCATGCTTTTACCTGTACATCATGTCCATGCCTTTGTTATTACGTTGAGATGCTGTAGCATAGTGTTGTGATGCTTGCAATATGCCTAGTTGTGTTTTTTGACAGATTGTTGTTATAACTTGTATGTGTATGTGTTGAACCGCTGTTCGCTTTTGAGTGTGCTCTATATGAAACTTGCTTGATTTTGCATGTAGTTTCATATTATCATGTTGCATCCTTGTTTTGAGGTGTTTGCTTGATGTTTGGTTGCATTTTGCATCAATGCCATGCTTATCTTGTTTTGCTCATATCTTCTAGGCCGTAGTCTGAATCTAATGAACTTTATATGTAACTTGACTAGAATTTCGTGTAGATCATTGTGGTGCATCTTAACTTTCTGTTTAACAACTTGAACATAATGTTTATTCAGATCTGGACCAATTTCGAAATTTGCATATGAGGACTTACCGGAATTGTTATATGTTGTTTCCGGCCTCATTTAAACTTGCTTTGATGTGTTGCTCTTGTTTGCATCATCTCTTGCCATGAGTAGCCTCATCTAGCGTTGTCATGCATCATGCCTTGTTCATGTGTGGTGTGTTTACTATGTTGTGTGCTTCTTCGTTAGTTCCGCTTGCTGCGATCGTGAGGATTCGCTTCACGCTTTGTCTTTCGCTCGTGATTCATCTTCTTCATGGACTCGTTCTTCTTCCTTATGGATTTCAGGCAAGATGACCGCTACCTCGATCTCACTACTATCATTGCTATGCTAGTTGTTTTGTTTCATCGCTATGCTGCCACCTATCACTTGTTCCTCAAGCCTCCCAAATTGCCATGTCGCCTCTAACCTTTTGCACCCCTTCCTAAATCATTGTTTGCTATGTTACCGCTTGCTCAGCCTCTTATAGCGCCATAGTTGCGGTGAAGATGAAGTTTGTTCCTTGTTGAACATGGAGTTGTTGTTCCGTTGGAACATGTTTACTTGTTGGGATATCACAATATATCTTATATTATTAATGCATCTATATACTTGGTAAAGGGTGGGCTCGCCTTATGCCTCGTGTTTTGTTCCACTTGCCTCTAGTTTCGCCATATCGCGATTATGTTCCTTGATTTTGCGTCCCTAACGCGGTCGGGTGATTTAGGACCCCTTGACAGTTCGCTTGAATAAGACTCTCCAAGAAGGCCCAACATTGGTTTTACCATTTGCCTCACCCAACCCTTTTCCTTGGTTTTGAGCCCAAGGGTCATCTTTATTTTTAGCCCCCCGCCGCTTCTCTAAGTGCTGGCTCCGAACTCATTATTCGGGCCCCCCTGAGCAACTCGAACTGGTTTACTCGTAGCTAGTCTCATCCGGTGTTCTTGAGAATGAGATATGCAGCTCCTATCGGATTGTCTGCGATCGGGCGGTCTTGCTGGTCTTGTTTTATTGTCAGTCGAATGTCTTGTAGCCGGATTCCGAGACCGATCGGTCTTCCGGGAGAAGGAATATCCTTCGCTGATCGCGAGAGCTTATCATGGCTTGTTGGGACACTCGCAGGTATAAACTTTCGAGAGCCGTGTCGCGTTATGTAAGTGAGTGGAATTTGTTAATATCCGGTAGTAAACTTGAAGCAAACTCTTCTAAAATACACCAACTGTGCGAATCGTGAGTGTCTCTTTTCGGGTTGATCGAGAGGAGAACACGGTTTCGGGTTATGTCTCGATTTAAGTAGGAGTTCGTGGATCACTTTTTGATCATTACTAGTTGACGCATGCTCCTTTGTTTCTCTCTCTCGCCTCATTTGCGATGTTAGCCACCATATATGCTTAGTCGCCGCAACCTCACCACTTTATCCCTTCCTTTCCTACTTAAGCTTTCATAGTCTTGATACCCATGGTAATGGGATTGTTGAGTCCTCGTGGCTCACAGATTAGTACACCACCAGCTTGCGTACAGGTTTGCGATGATCGTGACGCGAGAGTGATGTTTGCTTGTGTTGGAGTTCTTCTTCTTCGATCGCTGGATAGGTTCTAGGTCGGCAGCCTCAAGCAGTGGTGGATGTCGCTTGAGCTCGGTTATGTTTCATCCAGTCGGATGTTGATCTTGTATTTGATGTTGATGTATTCTTGTGGCATTTGTGCCTTTTGTATGTATCCCCATCTATTATGTAATGTTGATGTAATGATATCCACCTTGCAAAAGCGCTTCAATATGGGTCTATCCTTGGTGGGACCTTCAGTTCCTTTTTGATAGGGTCGACATGATATCGACGGAAGGAGCAGGACTCAACGCCCCTATCTGAGACATTCAACGATCTCTATGCTATACGACGCTTCAAAGCCAACCGCCTTCTCAGAGTCACCGATGGTTCAACTGTTCGATAGCAAGTTCTGCCTTCCGTCACTTTTGGACGAAGCGATAAACCACTGCACCGAAGCTCATCGACTTCGACACACCCACATTCGCCGCCATACAATGCCATCCTCAGTTCCCAGCCGCTAAGTTCATGGTAGTGACTCACTGGCTACAATGTCTCAAGATGCTAAAGCGAGGAGTCATCACAAAGACTTTGTGAGGAAAGGGATGCACAGTTTCTTGAGCTACTTTCCAAGCCACAGCAATCACATTCACAGGAGTTTAGACTTCCCGAGGCGATCCTAAGAAGAAGAAGGCTTCACCGTCCAGCCCTCGGGAGGCACGAGGCGTGGCATCAGACCGCCTGCTCAAGGGCGCCACCTCTGTCGTGATAGGAAGGCGATCATGCCTCCTCAGCGAGGCTGTGGGCTCTTTCTCATGGCGAGCCACCGACCCAGCCGAGGTCACGAGGGAGGCGCCTGGCACCACTTGGAGGCGATTTCAATGCACGCTTTCCTTAGGAAGGTATAAGGCAAGGAGGGCCAACCCCTCAAGTTCTTCGCGAGGAACACCTCCATGAGCTATGTGGAGTCAAGAGTCACGCGCCGGGTCACCGCCACGTGGCCCCACATCCAAAGCAGGATGCTAGGCCGGGCATCCAGACCGACATACCTGTGGCTCAACTGCCGCTTAGGAGCCTGCCTCACAGGCGCCAGGGAGGGTCCACCTCACACTTACGCTCGCATGCCTGGTTCGCCAAACGCGGGCCGGGCCGATCAGCCACGAGGTGTGCTCTGAAGCCTGTGGAGGTCACACCATGGTCCTAGCAGATGGAGATGGTTTTGAGGAACCCCCCATGCCCCCGAGCCTCCCGAGGCTCCAGTCCCGAGGGCTCGTGGAGGGCCAGCTTCCCCACGTCATCCGCTACCTCTCTACCCATCTCCACCATATAAGGTGACACCTTCAAGTTCCGCCACTGGTGGCTAAGATCATTCCCTGTGTCGCATGGGTCCGTCTCGCATGTATCCGCTTTTTCTTATGTTCTTTACATACCTTGCGCCTGGCTGCATTATCCCTAAGCTGCTCGGCTGCACTCCAGCAGCAGTGCTTTCCCACTTATCTAGATGGATTTGCTCATTCATACATAACATGCTTGACCCAATCGCTCGCTCGATTGACACTCTACCTTGGAGCCGCCTGGCCAGCACGGACTTGGCGCATGGGTCCGCTCCCTCGCAACGCCGCCGGGCAAGGCGCCACCTCACTAAGCCCTCAAGGCCCCCGCCACCCCTGAGCGACTCAATGGTTGGCCGCAACCGCGGACGACAAATATTGTTTCCTCGCGATTGGCACGCAGGACCTGCTCAGAGTACGTCAAGGGCATCACAGCCTTCTCTCCGGCGTGCGATCACGGCGCTGCTAAAAGGGGGGGTACCTGAGCATCGCGACCATGGGTCTTATCGCCTTCCACCCCTCACCCCGGCCTTGACCCACGGATCGCGACTGGCCATACCAACAAGGGCCGAGCTCGCCGAGGTCCGGGACCCGAGGACATAGAGCACTAAGGAAAGCACGGGGAGAAGGAGGAGCTCACGAGGACCCTACCAGCAACACTTGGTTGCTGCCACAGACACGCACCTCATCGAACACCGCTCCAAACCGCAAGATAAGTCACGAACAACCGATCCGCCTCAGCCGCTTAAAACCCCGGCCATACTGTTTCGCCACGCAAAGCTGCTCTACCTTTCTTGCCCCGCCAAGGCTGCTTGAGCTTAAAGGGACCTCCACCATTGTGATTCAGGGTTCCATCGACCTCGGCCACCTTCTCGCCTTGACCACGATCGCGACCGTGACACAAATACGGCCGAAGCTTCCACTGGGACTGAGCCAAGCAGAGCACCAAGCCCTCGTGGAGGAAAGAAAGGGGAGTTGAGCCGATAGAACAAGCATCTCGCACCGATTCATCATAAGGATATAACAACAAAACACGGCCAGCGATTACATACCAGCAGGGTGCTACTGATTCTTTGCGTGAAATAAAAGGTGCTGATCCTAATGAACGCCGATTACGCGTGCTCTCCGCAGGAGACGCCATCTTCAATAAAGGCCGCCAGCGCCAAGGCCAACTCCCCATCCAGATCACCGACGCCAGCCCGGCGCTTCGCCTGCCTGAGTGTGGCGCGAGCTCGGCTCAGAGTTGCTGCCGCTGCTCGAGTCGCCAAGCTCGGTGGAGGCGGCTGACCTTCAAATTTCTTCATGCCCAAGAGCTGCCGAGGACGGTGGCCTAGCCTCGCCGCGACGACGATGCCCCGACCGCCTTCTTGTGGCAGCATTCCAGCGGTGTCCTTCCGCCGTCAAGACCTTGAAGAACATCAGGAGGCGCCATCGCATTCGGTGGATTACGAGGGCGCCACCGCCTGGCTGACCGGGCGATCCCGCCTACGGTCATGTAGACCTTGCCGTGAGCGAGGACTGCAACTCCGGCCTGACGACAGCAGGGCGCTGCAGCCGGGCGTATGCAACAAGAGCTCAAGAGAGCTCTCAGGGATCTCAAGGCGAAGGAGGAGGAGGCATGGAGGTATGAAGCACATGCTCTCGAGGAGCCTCAGATGACTCCAGAGGAACGACAAGACGGCTGTGACTCACGGGCATCGACACGGCGTGCCGTCTGTGGCGCCGGGCGCTCATTTCTCCAGGCCTCGACGCGGGCGTATAAGGCAGCGGAACCCCGTGGTGGCCGGTCGATTCAGGGCCTCGATATCTCCCCCCGCCAGCACCTCATCTCTTGCCAGAGGACTAACTGCCCGCGGAAGCGGTCAGACCTCTAGGGGGCTCTTTTCTTCTTCGCAGAGAATCGGGGATGGGTGCCATCAGCGTGAGACGGAGCAATGGCGAAGATGAAGAGGAGGAGTAATAGAGGAAGATGAACGGAATAGCTCGCGCTGCTCCGCACTTATAGCTCAGAGGAGGCCAACCGTCGGCCCACGTATCATAGGTAATCATGACCTGCTGGCTCGCAGGGACTTGTCAAGTCATGCGGTTGTCGAGGCATCGGAAGCGGAGACGCCTGGCTCAATCAATCGCCATGCGGCACCTAAGGCCACAGGCTGTTGGTTCGCGACGCTTGCACTTGCCCTTCGCTTCTCGCTAAGCTAAGTCCGGCGTGTCTTTGGGCCCGGCTACTATCAAGATTCTGGGAACGGAGGTCCCTGGCACTTGTCGCTGCGTGGCGCAGGAGCCTGCTGGGCCCAGCGGCCCACCTTCATCAATTCAGCTCAAGACCTCGCAGGGGAAGCCTCATGGCAGATGACAGAACCTTCCTCAGAGCAGCCTCATCAGTGCAGTCTCACGAGGAGGCGAGAGATCAAGGTGGTACCTCATGAGGGTGCCCCAGACGCAAGCCATGACGATCGAGGAATGGGAGGGCTGGTCCGCACAAAGGTCCTTGTTTCCCTTCGTGCAAAGGGGCAGCTGTGCCAAGGCATCAGCAAAGGTTACCGCTTGCAACAAGACCAAGACCAGCGTAACTATTGTATGGGTCATCATGGAGCCTGTGACGCGCCACCACCAGAGTTTGGCAATCAAGACCAACTTTAGTCAGGATAAGTACTAGATGTTCCCTTCAAATGGCCAATTTTGGCTCCTTCCCGCCTATTATATGGGGAGAGGCCAAGGGCCTCCGCCTATAATAGGGACTAGCCACCCACGGGGTAGAGGCATCTAGATTATCTATAGATCAACCAGAGAGAGAGAGAGAGAGAGAGAGAGAGAGAGAGAGAGAGAGAGAGAGAAGGCCCGACTCACCTAAGCGCTTATCAAGACAACAAGAAGAACAGCCCCAGGTCTGTTCTTCCTTTGTACTGTTTCTTCAAGAGCCCCAGAGGCAATCCACCACACCACATGGAGTAGGGTATTACACCACCACCAAGTGGGTTCAACCAAGACAAACCTTGTGTCTCTTGTGGTTTTTATCGTTTAGTTTAGATCCCCCGCAGCCATTCATGCGGAGCTGGTAGGGGAAAGATCTCCACGCAGCACTCCTCAAGGTTCGAACCTCAAGGGTCCCGCCGAACTCAAACTGATAGATGTTCCCTACCAAACACCATAATGCTTATTGTGAGAAGCTCTTGTGAGAAGCATATACCCAAACCTCCCAGAATGGGACAAAATTTGTACCACGGCATGTTGATGCTTCCATGATAGCATGCCAAGTTTCATGAATTTCGCATTTGAGCTTTGGATTTACTAGAATTTAAAAACCAGGCATCACAAATGAACATGATGCATTGAAAACTCACTTAATGCATAAAAATGACCAAACGAACCCTGAGTAATTTCAATTCTTTTATGATCACTGCAGAAAAAAAAAGGTCTAGCAATTCAAACACCGCCCATGGTCATTGTGACCCCATTATGTATTTCAAATCAATACCAAATATCAAGTAGATCACATATTTTATTTTAACCAATCGTGAGATGCAGCACAAAATATCTTCTGACCGTGTCTCGAATAAGGACCGTGGTCCGATGACACTTTGTGCGCCAGTTTTTGTTTGAAGGATTCCAAATTTTCGCTTCCATGAAATATCACCTCCCGCCCCCCCCTTACCAAAGCCACATTTCTTTTCGCCTTCCTTTCCAAGTTCAAACCTTCACTCTTGCTTGCAACGCCTCGCCTCCTGTCATGCACCTCCTTCACGCCATCGCCTGCCTATCCAGCAGTAATCCACACCACCCCATCCTCCTCCTACTTCCACATCCCACATGCTCTCATCACGGGCGGCCAAAGGCCGACACCTTCCACCCAAATCACCACCCTCCACCAAATAACACTAGAAAAAAGACACATCCGCGACACTTTAAATAACGTAAATTTTTCTGTCATACATATGACACTTCTATGACGATAATTGTGACAAAACCGTATCATCATAGATGTGGTGGGCTCCTACTTCTATGACAAAAAATCATGACATAAATGGGCTGGTCTCCGGGCGCGGAGACGCAGCTGCATGACATTCTTGGGCCGCCCATGATGGAAAAAACCGTAGAAGCGTAGGGGAGGAAAATTTCGGGAGTTCTTTACATGGGGAGTTCGGGGCCGAGCGACGCGTGTTTTCTCAGACACACGATGCGGTGTGTGCATGCGTTGGTTTTAATCGAACCTTCCGAGGCGTTAGCTCTAATGAACCCAGCGACAGACTAAAGCTACGCTTTTATCAACCCGAGCGATCGATCGATGGTGTTAATCAATCCGATCGCGCACCTTTGCTGTTGCTAAGCAAGCCGATCGATGCTGCCTAGGATGAACCAGTGAGCGCTATGCGGGGTTGATGAACAATGAGCGGTGGCGTTTCCGGATGAACAGGACTCCATGGTGTGGTGGAGGGCTGGATGAATGAGACGGTGGAGGGTGCCCGCGAGGGGTGGTTGAACAGACCCTGTGGTGTGGAGGGCTGGATGAACAGAGAGACGGTGGAGGGTGGTTGAACAAGAGCGTGGAGTAGCGCCACGGTGGAGGCCGGATGAACAGGAGCCCTGGAGGCCGGAGGAGGTCGATGGTGGAGATGAACAGATCCCGTGGAGTCCCCTTTGTGGTACGCCACACCCATCCCGGCGAACATGACCCCTGTCAATCGTAGTGCTCCAACACAAGTCCATTTCGTTAGTTTTGGCAAAGACGCCACACCCCTCCCGATCAACAGACCCTGCCATACCGCGCAGGAGGTCCGCTTCTCCGCTTTATGTATGCCACACCCCTCCCGATCAACAGACTCCTGCTTCAACGTGAGGAGGTCCGCTTCTCCACAGCGGTACGCCGCACTGCTTCATCGCATGTTCCGCCCAAGCCTCCCGGCTGAACATGACCACGCATTCCGCTCCACCAATTTGGCTATTCCCACGGTTCCGCTGCTCCTCGATGAACACGACGATTCCGCTGCTCTCCCATGAACACGACGCGACTCCATTGCTCTCCCCATGAACATGACGACGACGTTGTTTCTCCGCTCCACCCAGCCATGTACACGGTGCCTGGCCATACGTATGCGCGAGGCGTCGAGACCGCCTGCATGTACACACGGGCCATATTTTCTTTCGCACCCCCGTCATGCACGCACGTACATGCTACCTCACTTCTACTACAACACGCGGCGCGTTTCAATCGACCAAGATGTGGGCATACCGTTCGTGACCAGAATGACAACGCCACGATGCTTCACCATGTGGGTCCCGATTGTTAGGCACTTCCTTGGCGCATAAGATGTAGCTGGTGGGTCCCAGCATGGGGAGAATCATTTTTGCCCGGACGCACTTCCTTGCGCGTAAAGATGTTCCGTGGTCCGAGCAGAGGGGGGCTAACTGCTTGCCTTGGACGCACTTCCTTATGCGTATAAGATGTAGCTGGTGGGTCCCAAAGCTGGGGCTAATCTTTTTTTTAAATACGTGGCCCGTCTCGGTGGGTCCCCTCGTCATGTGGAGGAATAATTATTTTGTACGTAATAAGGAGGAACTTCTTGTCAGCGCTATGGACCAAGCTATCACCTTCCACGTGACAAAGCACGCCCAATGGAAGCCGCTCGACCATGTTAACCACGCCGCACCGAGAGCACCAGGGCGTGGACTCACGGTGAGGCCTAGGAAGGGGATGACGCGGAGCGGGGAACACGCAAGGGATGCCCACGACAGAGGAGTACGAGGTTCACTGTTCACGGTGTGAGGCTGTCAGGTCAGGTGGGGTGAGTAGAGGGATGGCCTCCCGGCCGTGGGAGTAGGGGCGTGAGGCCTCCACAGATCACAGCCAGCCATGGGAGGCGGGAGCACGAGGCACGACTGGCGCTGGTTTGGGCGGGCCGGAGCAGAAGACCAGAGGTTGAAGAAGCACTACGGCCGCTGGATGGACATCGACGGTCACTAGAGCTAGAATCGCATATTGACTAAGTTGAAAAAGCCCGTCCCCGCCCAACTTAGTAGGCTCCATGTCAGCCCCGCCACCATCGGGTCCCAACCACAGCGGAGTATTCATTTTTGTGAGTAATAAGGAGGCACTTCCTCATGCAAGTAAGATATAGTGGGTCCGAGCCGTCAGCATAACGTTGCCGAATACAGAGGCCCTTCGGTGGGTCCCTGATGTCGTGGAGGAATCATTATTATGCGTAATAAGGAGGCATTTCGTGCAGCCGTGGACCAGCTTGCCGCCTCTCCACGTGACAGTCCACTTCAGATGTGTTGCCGTTGACCACTGACCAGGCCGCTACCGAGAGCACTGTGGTGCGGACGGCGCAGGTCCTAGGAAGGGAACGACACGGAGGCAGCTTGTTTCCACGCGAGGGGAGTACGACCGCACGAGGATTTACCGTCTGCCCGCCGCCGCCGAGGATAACAACAAGTGTGGGTGAGTAGAGGGATGGCTAGCCAGCATGGGAGTACGGCAAGGAGGACTACGTGGCAGCAGAGCCTAATCAAGGAGGAGGGAGGAGCAGTCTCACGGTGCTTGTTTGGCCACCGAACAGAAGAGCAGAGATTGAAGAAGACGACAATGTTGGATGGCCATCCAACAAATAACGCCAGGCCAACCTTTTTCTTAGGAAAGCCTCAAATCTGTGGAAAACAAAGATACAACCCATCTGCCATTATTTCTAATAATTTACACCCCATTTGCTAATTCTTAAGGTTTTTTTGAGCCCATATTCTTTTGTTAGCATTACAGCCATATTGTGGCCATTGTTAAACAATTATACAAAATTTTGCATATTTCGTGCCGTCCAACTGTTTTAACTCAAATTTCGACCACATTCAAACTGATTTTAAAAATAAATGTATATCAACATAAAATCCAAAAAATTCTCCACATAAAAATTAATGTAATTTAAAATCTAAATGAAAAAGATATTTGAAACTAATTGCCGTTTGATGTGTTTTAAAAATACAACCCATTTCTCATTACTAATGGTTATTTTCTGGCAGCCTAATGAAAGCAACTCGCCTTGAAAGATTTGCAGCCCAACAGCTCCGACAAAGCGATTTCACTTGGCAATCACAAAAACTGGGTTGTGCCGGGACCCAGCCTGTCAGTTTCCACGACAAAGATTTCTCCGATGGAAGTCGCCTTGACCACATTGACCATGCCACATGGAGAGCACCACGGCGGTGGACGACGGGCAGGCCTAGGACGGGATGACGCGGAGCCGGGAAGATGCGCAAGAAGCCCGCTGGCGAGAGGAGTACGAGGGTTCACCTGTTCGCTGTGTGAGGTTGCCACGCTGGCAGGCCAGCCGTGGGAATAGTAGGGCGGTGAGGCCTCCAGGGCAAAGACAACCGCCACGGGAGGCGTGGAGCATGAGGCACGATCGCGCTGTTTGGGCGGCCGAGCAAGAAGACCGAGGTTGAAGAACACTCACGCCGTTGATGGACATCAGACGCCACCGGAGCTAGAATCGCTCATATTGACTAAGTTGACAAAGCTCGGTCTCCTTGAACTTAGTAGGCCCATTAAGTCAGCCCCCCACTAAGGTGGGTCCCACTAGCTGGGGAGTATTCATTTTTTGTTCGTAATAAGGAGGCACTTCCGTGGGTCCGGCCGACAATGGGGAACATTTTTTTTTCACGAAATACGATGGCCCATCAGTGGGTCCCCAGCCGGGGCAAACGTTTTTTCAGAAATACTATGGGCTCATCTAATGGGTCCTCGCCTGTTAGTTGGAGGAATCATTATTTTCCGCGAATAAGGAGGCATCATTGTTGCTGCTGTGGACCCACCGAGACTCTCCACGCATGAGATACCTCGAAGTCGCCTGACCATACTGACCATGCTGCCGGAGAGCAGCCCGCCACGGCGGGATTAACTTCTGCCAGGCCTAGGATCGGATGATGCGAAAGGAGCAGGTGCCACGGGAGGTGGAGCATGAGGCATGATTTGCCACAATACGAAGTACTGGAGCAAGAAGACTGGAGTTGAAGACACTCACGGGTCATGATGGACATCGTGATGGCCATGAGCTAGAATCGTTTATATTGACGTTGACAAAGCTTCTTCGTCCCGTGAACTTAGTAGGTCCTAAGTCAGCCCCCACCAAGGTGGGTCCCTAAAGGTGGGGAGTATTCATTTTTGTTCGTAAGGAGGCACTTCCCAGGTCCGAGGTGACAGTTGGGAACATTTTTTTCATTTAAATATGATGCCCATCGTGGGTCCCAGCACTGGGGCAAACGTTTTTCAAAATATGGTGGCCCGTCAATGGGTCCCCGCTGTTAGTTGGAGGAACTATTATTTTCCGTGAATAAGGAGGCACTTATTGCGCGTGGACCCAGCCGAAATTTCCACGACAAAAAGATACTTCCGATGGAAGTCGCCTCGACAACGCGACCTCCCCCATTCGTCATGCATGGCCCATGGATAAGGCCCCACTGTCGCCTCTCACGAAGTCATCTTCCGGCGAATCTCGGGTTGTTGACTATGTTGACCACACGCTTACGCACGCATTGGAACGGACCCGGAGATGGGGACGGGGTAGTCGAGTCGCAGATGGAGAGGAGTGGAAACTCATCTGGTTCGGTGTGCAAGAACACAAATTATGTTCACGGAGAAAGGAGCAAGAACAGAGGTTGAAGAAGGATATACCTGGATTAACATCCAACATCCAGCTGCTAGAATCATTTGTTGATTGTTGAAGCCGTGCGACACGCCCTCTTAGTAGGCCCACAAGTGAGTCACCAAATCGACGGGTCCCAGTGTCAACGGATGAATAATTTTTTTGCAAACAAGGAGGCACTTCTTCCGCAAAGATAAAGCTGGATCCTGTCCGCTGGCGGAGGAAACATTTTTTCAGCTTAAGGAGGAACTTTCCTTGCGTATGCACTCATGGACCTCAGGTGTCCCAAATGCATCCGCTTCCACGCATAGTCCTCCGATGACTCTATTTGTTGACCACGCCGCACGAACACAGCGAGGTGGTAGACGATTTACAGGGCTCTGACGGAACGACTGGAGATGGGAAAAGCTGAGTGGAGTCGCAGATTGAGAGGAGGAGAACGATCGATACAACTAGAACTGGATACTTGAGATGAGACATGGATATGAGCTGTGGATTGTGATGATAAGCTGGATAGTATGGCTCGGGATTTCTTTCTCGCAGGAGTCGAGAGAGGATCTCGGCGAGGTTGATAACACTCTGCTACTTTAAGTTATGTTACTCTACTCCCTCTTGTTTGCTGCAAGATGGTGGTTTCGGAAGATGCTAGTCTTCGATAGGACTAGGCCTTCTCTCTATTCGGCATTTCTGCATTCGGTCCATCGATATGGCCTTTACACATATATCCATGCATATGTAGTGTAGCTCCTTGCTTGCAGTACTTTGGATGAGTACTCACGGTTGCCTTGTTCCCCTTTTTCCCATATCTCTACTCGATTGCTGCTATCAGACGATGGAGCCTGGGATCGACGCCACCGCCTCGGCGACTACTACTCGGGCGCCTACTACTACGTGCAGCCGGCGGCGACACCAGAGTGACCTAGGAGGATCCGCAGCAGGAGGCCTGTCCTCTTCGATCTGTATCCCGGTTTGTGCTAGCCATCTTATGGCACCTTGTTTAACTTATGTCGTACTCAGATATTGTTGCTTCCACTGACTCGTCTATGATCGAGCACTTGTATTCGAGCCCTCGAGGCCCTGGCTTGTATTATGATGCTTGTATGACTTATTTTATTTGTAGAGTTGTGTTGTGATATCTTCCCGTGAGTTCTTGATCTTGATCGTACACATTTGCGTGCATGATTAGTGTACGATTGAATCGAGGGCGTCACAAGTTGGTATCAGAGCCGACTGCCTGTAGGAATCCCCTTTCCAACTCCTTGGCCGAAGTCGAGTCTAGACATTGCAAAACTTTTACTAACATGGCTGTGTGTCTTATGGGCTGCGTCGCCATTGGGTGGTATTAGGATCTTTTACTCCTCGACCTTTACTCTGGGGCTCTGAACTCTCTTCTACTCGGGTTAAACAATTTTACTAACTATCACTAGGATCCCGTGACCGCATTCACCCCAAAGTTGGATGTAGCCCTAGTTGTTTTTGGAATTGTATTTGAGCAATTTCCACACTGTCATTTGACTCCTTTGAAACGTCTTTGTTTTCAGATGGAACCCACGAGGCAGGTCGTGCGCCACACGACGGCCATTGGTGCCTCGGGATCACTGCGGTGCTAGCGAGATGATGACCTATCCGGGTTATCGCTGGCACCCAGTACACCGTCTATGAGGAGTACCGGGACTATAACCGGGGAGCGATGCAGCGCCATCGTCCACCTCTACTCTCGGAGTACGAGTCCACTCTTGCTGCACACGCACATGGTGTTGGAGTGACCATCGATATGGCAGTCCACGATGCTGCTTATGCTGCATCGACACGTCT
This sequence comes from Aegilops longissima, assembly GCA_021605205.1. Taxonomy (NCBI): domain Eukaryota; kingdom Viridiplantae; phylum Streptophyta; class Magnoliopsida; order Poales; family Poaceae; genus Aegilops; species Aegilops longissima. The sequence goes on from CM038681.1 coordinate 579,055,955, forward strand.
TCGCAGAGTATCGAGTTGGACACCTCCCCTTCAGGCACATTGCTATCGCGTCGATGTTGGTGAGGAGGTTACTACACTGCTGCCTACACCACTGTCACCAGAGAGCCTTTCCACCATCGAACTTTGTTACGCATCGCGATGGGCTGGATCGAGCTAACCGAGCTCTTCGCCACGAGTTGTACATCACCCGTCGGCACCTCTACCGTGCTCGACGCTGATGCACCCTTTGTCCGTTCGGAGAGCTGCGGCGTTCTGCGATCTACCCGCCGGGACCGTGATGCCCGGGGAGTTGGTTGGCGGGACGGGAGGCTACTCTCCGCACTTGGCCCTTTCACGCCACGGACGCCGGATTCAGCACGAGTATCCATGGCCCTCGTGTCACCGCGTGGAGGACTATCCTTTGCCGCACTACCAGCTTTCAGCTACAGCTACCTCCGCAGATGCAGCGTGGGACTGATGTAGGCTTGCTTGTTAGCATTTGATGTATTCGCCATGAGCTGCGTGCCGCCTATGATGTAGTAGTCTATGTCTTGGACTCTATGTATCGAACTCTATGCATGATTCCTTTTGTAAGATATGCCAACTACTATGTAGTTTCCATCATGCTACTTTCATTATCGTGTTTCATCTTGAATGATTCTTGTCTCTTGCTTATCTTCTCAAATGCTGAACTACCCTGTTATATAATAGCGGGATGGTTAGGCCAGCAGGTCGTGGTCGTGGTGCCAACCTTCCACCACCGCCTGAGTACATGGCTGGTATGATCCAACAGCTCGAGATGAATCGCCAGTTCATGGAGAACATGATGGCTCAGTTCCCCCGCCCCAATATGAACCAGCACCCAAACGGAACAACTCTGCAGGAATTCATACGCTGAACCCGGTATACCGCAGCTCAACTCAGCCATCGGATGATGATGGTAGCTCCGTGACATCACCTATGAGATGGAGTGCTAATGTAGCCCCCGCCAGCTATGTCACCTTTGCTTCCTTCTTCACGAAGGGACCCGCAGCTCAATGGTGGGACAGCCACCGTCGTACTCTGCCGGTTGGGACACTCATCACTGGCGGACTTCGAGCTGCCTTCGCGCCGCTTCATCCTCAAGGGGTCATGGACGGAAGAAGCGTGAGTTCATAACCTCACCCAAGGCAACAAGACTGTTGAAGCCTATCGGCGAGAGTTCTTGGACTTGTCTCGCTATCTGTGAAGAGGATATTGCAAGCGATGCACGCAGACAAGAGAAGTTCCGTGACGGTCTTCAAGTCGACATCAAGCTCGCACTTCTAGTGCACGACTTTGCTGATTTCGCCACCTTGGTGAACAAAGCTATCAATGTCGAAACTGGTCTGCAGGAATACCAGAGCTCTAACAGCGCAACCGTGACACGGCTCATCTTGGGCCCGTCCGCATGAAGCGCAAGATATGGATTCCCAATAGCATGTACCAGCCGAATGCATCGCTTGAAGCGAACTATGCTACACCTCGATGCGCCTACAACTAAGGAGCCAAGCTTCCAGCTCCACCACCCCAAGCTCCTGTTCCCACTCCCAATAATGGCTTATGCTTGGTGACGGACAGCGGCACCGTGCTAGAGAATGCAACCAGAACCAGAATCAAGCGGCCCTTCCAAAGCAGCTGGCCGTGGAAACACCCGAACCGCAACAACACCGGCAAGTCTTATGGGCAAGCTCGGGCCAACCACGTTGGGCGAGCGAAGCTCGGGACCAGCCTGCTCTTGTGATGGGTACACTCCTCGTAAATTCAGTACGCAGATCTGTTTTATTCGATTCGGGGCATCGCATTCATTCATGTCGAAGATTTTGCATTCATGCATGGCATTAAAAGCGAAGCCATGAATGCTTCACTATTAGTACACACCCCGCGGGCCAATGTCGGACTTCCATGATTTGCAACGAGCGTCCCGTTGAAATCGAAGGAATGGAATTCCTTGTCTCTCCTATCGTGCTAAAGTCTTGTAGCATTGACCTCATTTTGGGGATGGATTGGTTGAAAGCGCATCTGGCGTCAATCGTTTGCGCCACTAAGACCGTCCATCTGCTGCACCCTTCGATGAAATCGTAGCTACAATGCTAAATGCGGTTCAAAATGCGAGGCAAGGCTCTATGCATTGAATGCATTGAGCGCCGCACCCTCGAGGGAATTGAAAACATTCACGCTGCGTTTGCGATTTCCAAGGCGTCTTTCTGAAGAACTTCGAGATTCCTCCTGCTAGAGCTGTCGAATTCGTCATCGACTTGAAACCAGGCACCACTCCTATAGCCAAGCGTCCCTACAAGATGCCGCCGCATGAACTCCTTGAGCTAAAGGAGGAAATCGACAAATCTCTTCAAAGCGGTTTCATTCGCCCAAGTTGCTCACCTTGGGGAGCACCTTCTCTCTTTGTCAAGAAGAAGGATGGGACAAACCGATTGGTCCAAGACTACCGTCCTATAAATCAAGCTACCATTCAGAATAAGTATCCTCTTCCTCGGATCAATGATCTTTATGATCAAGCGGCTGGTTCGTCGGTGTTCTCGAAACTTCGACTTGAGGTTGGGTTACCACCAGATCCGTGTTCGCGAGGAGGATATCCCCAAGACCGCATTTGTGACTCGTTATGGTTCATACGAGTACACCGTCATGTCCTTCGCTTAACCAATGCTCCAGCCACCTTCTCTCGCTGATGAACTATATATTCATGGATTACCTCGACAAGTTCGTCGTGGTTTATCCGGATGATATCCTGATCTATTCAAGAATGAAGAAGAACATCTGAACATCTTCGTCTGTGTTGGAAAAGCTACGAGAGCATCAACTCTATGCCAAGTTCTCCAAATGTGAATTCGGCTTCCCAAGTAACCTATCTTGGGCATGTCATTTCTAAGGATGGTATTGCCGTCAACCTGAGCGAGTTCAGGCTATTCTCGATTGGACTCCTCCGAAGAACGTTAAGCAAGTCAGAAGTTTTCTCGGTCTCGCCAGCTATTGCCGTCGATTCGTCGAGAACTTCTCCAAGATTGCCAGGCCTCTGACTAATCTATTGCATAAAGGCGTCAAGTTCCAATGGACAGATAAGTGTCAGGAAAGTTTCCAGGAACTCAAGGACAAGCTGACAACTGCCCCAGTGCTAGCTCCTCTTGATACTAAGAAGGACTTCGTCATTTACTGCGACGCGTCTCGTCAAGGATTAGGCGGTGTCCTAATGCAAGAGCGCAAAGTGGTTGCTTATGCCTCTCGACAGTTGCGCCCTCACGAGGAGAACTACCCAGTTCACGACCTCGAACTTGCTGCTGTCATTCATGCGCTAAAGCGATGGCGACATTACCTTCTCGTGTCGTCGCGAGATCTACTGACCACCAAAGTCTGAAGTATCATTTACTCAGCCAGACCTGAACCTCCGTCGCCAGAGATGGATGGAGATTGCAGACTTTGATTTGGGAATCTCCTATCGCCGAGCAAGGCTAATGTGATGGCTGATGCTTTGAGCCGCAAGTCTTCTGCAACCACCTTGAGTTCACAAAGTTCAGCCCTCACTTGTTGAAGAATTCAGCAGCTGAACCTCCATATTGTTCCTCCGGTGCACTCGCTCCCCTCCTCCGGAGTTCCATAAGATGAATCTCCGTGTTGTTCCCCGAGGATCCCTCTTTACCACGGCTCTTGAACCCGATCTCTTGGGCACCATAAAGACAATGCAGGATCGACTCGAGGTCTACAAGCTTAAACAAGGCGTCGTGAAAGGAAATCCCTCATCCTTCACTATTCTCGATGATGGCGCCTTTGTACTTCAAAGGCCGCCTAGTGGTGCCTTGTAAGAAGGGCAACCTGGACATGACCCGGAAGGTTATGCAAGAAGCTCATGATCGCCTCTATGTATCCACCTGGCAGTACAAAGATGTATCAAGACATTAAATCCGAGATTCGGTGGTCTAATATGAAGCAGGACATTGCTCGCTATGTTTACGAGTGTGACGTTTGCCGTCGTATCAAAGCAGAACATCAAAGGCCTCTTTGGAACTCTGCAGCCTATCTCTATTCCCGAATGGAAATGGGACCAAGTTGAAATGGACTTCAATCCTTTGGGTTTCCCAAATCGCAGAAAGGTAATGATGCTATTCAGTCGTCATTGACCGGCTTTCTAAAGTTGCACATTTTCGGCGGTTAAAGAAACGATCACTGCTAGCCAGCTTGCAACGCTCTATATGTCGAGAATTGTTTCACTTCACGGTATTCTTTGGTTATCGATTCGGACCGTGGCAGCTTATTCACTTCAAGATTCGGGCAAGTTTCAAGAAGCTATGGGGACTCATTTATCTTTCAAGATCTGCTTTTCATCCGCATCTCAAGGGCAAGTTGAGCGTGTCAACCAAATTCTCGAAGACATGCTTGAGCTTGTGTCGTCTCATTCGGCAAGAAATGGGAGGAATCTCTCCGTATGCTGAGTTCTCTTATAATAATAGCTTTCAAGCTAGTCCGAAGATGGCCCCTTGAAGTGTTATATGGACGAAAGTGCGAACCCCTCGAACTGGTCGAAATCGGGGGCGTCCACTCTTCGGTCCGGATATTATCCAACATGCCGAAGAACAAGTCCGCATTATTCGCGAGAATCTCAAGACTGCTCAGTCGCGTCAAAAGAGTAATTATGACCGTCATCACAAAGACATGGTCTATCAACCTGGCGAAAAGGCCTATCTTCGCGTTACACCAATGAAGGGTGCTCACCGCTTCGGGATCAAGGGCAAGCTAGCTCCTCGCTATATTGGCCCTTTCACTATTCTGGAAAGGCGTGGAAAAGTGGCTTATCAAGCTGGAGCTTCGTCGAACCTTTCTCGGGTTCACGATGTGTTCCACGTGTCCCAACTCCGACGCTGCTTCAAGGACCCAATCCGAGCAGTGGACCATGAAGTGCTCGAATTGCAACAGGACCTCTCCTATAAAGAGCATCCGGTCCGCATTCTCGACCAAGCTGAACGCCGCACCCGTCAGAAGGCGATCAAGTTCCTCAAGGTCCAGTGGTCGAATCACTCTGAAGACGAAGCCACACAGGAGCGAGGATCGTTTGAGATGAATATCCCGCACTCTTTCCTTCTACCTCATAAATCTCTGGGGCGAGATTTCTTGTAGTGGAGGAGATTTGTAACGCCTTGGATGGTTATGCAACAAGAAACCCCCGGTTCATTAATTAACTAATCGTTGTTTCGTTTCGTAAAAAAAAAAAAAAAGAAAATAAAACGGGGGGATAACCCCCCACCGCCCAGCCAGCTGGCCCCTCTCCTTCTCCCTTGGCCCATCTCCTCTCCCCCCTGGGCGGCCCACCCGCCCAGCCCCCCCACTAGACCCCCCCGGTGGCTAACCCTAGCCACCGCCCCCCACCCCTCGCGCCTCCCTCGCCCCTCGTCCCGACCGATCTAGATCGGGCAGGCAGGCCACTGGACCACCTCCCGTCGGCGATCCACCTCCGCCGCCGTTCCCCTTGGCCCCCCCCACGGTCCTCCCCTCCTCCTCCACGCCGCCCAGGAACTCCCCTCCTCCCTCGCCGCGCCTCCCACCGAGCCGACCCGCGACCATGGTCCGGCTCGGCCTGCCCTCCCTCCGAACGCCTCCCGGCCCCCTCCCCCTGGCCTGCCCGACCTCCACCGAGCTCACGGTCTTGGCCCTGCCCCCCCCCCGTGAGCCCCCCCTTCCTCCTCCCTCCTCGTCGGCGTCGGCTCGGCCGTGCCGCCTGTGGGCCCCCTCCGGTCCCCCCTCCGGCTCCCGGCTCCGGCCGCCCAGCCTGCAAGGCCCCCCCGACCCCCTCGACCCTCTCCCCTGCGGATCCGGCCCGTGGCCTCGGCCCGGCTCGCCCGGCCACCTTGTGCCCCCTCTCCCCTTCCTTCCCCCTCGTCGACCCACGCCTGGCGCCGCCCAGCCCCGAGCCCAAGCTCCCCTTCCTCCCCGTTCGGCGCCTCTCCGCGCCCGACCAACCTCGACCCCTCCTCTCATGGGCGGCCGGCCCGCCGAGCCCTAATCATGCCGCCGTCGCCGCCCCCCTCACGGCTGTGCTCGGGCGGGCGGTGTGGCGTGGCCAGTTGGCTTCGCCGCCAGCGCCCGATCCGCCCGAGGTCGCCGCCCGACCGGGCGGGTCAGGTGCCAATCGAGGCGCCCACTTTCCACCGCGTCGCCCGCGCCCGTTTGGGCCACGTGCCACTGACAGGGGGCCCCACCCCCAAAAAACGAAAAAAAGAACGTTTTATTAAAACAGAATCTAAAAATGAATAAAAAGGAATTAATCTAATTAACTAATTAATTAATTAATTAATTAATTAGGTAATTAATTATGGATTAGTTAAACCCAATCATTAGTTAAATTAATTGGGTAATTAATTAAACTAATTAATTCTGAATTAATTAACACTAATTATTAATTAACTTAATTAACTTAATTAACTAAAGTTAATTAATCTGATTAGGTTAATTAGGCCATTAGTGAATGACATGTGGGACCCACCTGTCAGGGTTGACTTAGTCAACCCTGTTGACTGATGACGTCAGCATGACATCATGCTGATGTCATAAATGCTATTTCGAAATTAATTAAATAATTAATTAAAATTCCAGAAATTAATAAAACCTTTTATAAATCATATCTTTTAATCCGTAATCCGGATTAAAATAATTTCAACATGAAAGTTGCTCGAGCGACGAGGCGAATTCGGACACGCATCCGTTCGTCCACCGCACGTCTCTAACCTATCGAACCTGCAAACTTTCTCCTCCGGTTCATCAGATGACAGACGTCCGGCAGGATAACTTCCGGATGCTTCCCCTAAACCGGTACCCTCTTACCACGTTAGGGCACGCCTAGCATCGCTTCTTGGCATGTCATGCATCGTTATGCATCTGTTACCGTGTATTCATTGTTTCTTCCCCTCTTCTCTTGGTAGACTACGAGACCGACGCCGCTGCGGTGGCAGTTCGACTACAAGATCTTGACGACCCTCTCTCTTTCGAGCAACCAGGCAAGCCCCCTTTGTGCATCCCGATATCGCCCATTCCATTCTCTCATGCTTGCACTAGATTTTGCTCTCTGTTATTGTTTGCTCCTATTCATTGCATAGCCTGTTTATTGTAACCGCTTTGTTACCTACCCTTATCCTAAACTGCTTAGTATAGGTTGGTTAGAGACCCATCGGTGACCCCCCACCTTGTCCTTGTTGCCCTCGCTTCATCATTGAAGACCCGATCAGCGGGATCGAGACCAGGCCCGACACGCACATCACTTCCCTTAGTTGCTCGACACTACTAGGTTACTATCGAGTACCGAGGGTGAAACCTCTACAGCACCTCTGATATTAACCCTGTAGTATAGCTATCCGGTTGTGGTCATCGAGGGTGATTTCCTCATTAACCACTTCCGATACGACTCTGTCGTGCAACCCCTCAAGTGTGGACCTCGAGGGTGAATCCTCTTATGTTCACCTTGACGACTACATTGAGTGGAATACACCGGGGGTGATTCCTCGTGTTTTCCCCTTGATGTTTGGACTCACGGTTACTTGGACTTTTACCACTGTTACTTGGAAAGACGGGTCGACCCTGAGGGGTACCCGCGCGTGCTTAATTGCGAGTGATGTGGAGACGGGTTGACCTGGAGGGTGCCCGCGAGATAATTACGAGGCGTGGCCGGGCATTCCTAGCCCTTGCCGCAAGTCCTCGAGACGGGGCAACGGGGTCACATCTTTCGTGAGTCTCTGCTTGTTACCGCGCGTTCCTAATCCACTACGATTTGGATATTTGATCCGAGGGGCCTCTGGCCTGATAGCACTAACCATCACGTGGGCTAAGTATGGGCGTTCTGCGTCGTATACATCAGCCGAAGCTTATTAGACGTCAGCGTCGGAGCGGCGCGCGCCGGATTGGGCTGGAACGCCTGTTAGGCTAGGTCTGCTTCCGGCCGCCCTCATAGCGTCAGGAGTTCAGGAGATGGCCCATGACCCCGGGGCATAGGTTTAGTCCGCGTGCTGGCCTCTCTATTAAGCTTAGGTCGGGTTGCGGCGTATTGTTTGACCGAGGCGGGCATGACCTCGAAAGTGTGTCCGGCGGAGTTAAGCGGCGTGGTGGGTAAGTTGGTGCACCCTGCAGGAAGAAAACATCTATCGATAGCCTGTCCTACGGTAACGGACACTTGGAGTTGTATCCCGATCGATACAACTAGAACTGGATACTTGAGATGAGACATGGATATGAGCTGTGGATTGTGATGATAACTGGATAGTATGGCTCTGGGATTTCTTTCTCGCAGGGAGTCGAGAGAGGATCTCTGGCCGAGGTTGATAACACTACTGCTACTTTAAGTTATGTTACTCTACTCCCTCTTGTTTGCTGCAAGATGGTGGTTTCCGGAAGATGCTAGTCTTCGATAGGACTAGGCCTTCTCTCTATTCTGGCATTTCTGCAGTTCAGTCCACTGATATGGCCTTTACACATATATCCATGCATATGTAGTGTAGCTCCTTGCTTGCGAGTACTTTGGATGAGTACTCACGGTTGCCTTGTTCCCCTTTTTCCCATATCTCTACTCGATTGCTGCTATCGGACGATGGAGCCCAGGATCGAGCGCCACCGCCTCGGCGACTACTACTCGGGCGCCTACTACTACGTGCAGCCCGACGGCGACCAGGAGTGACCTAGGAGGATCCCGGCAGAGGCCTGTCCTCTTCGATCTGTATCCCGGTTTTTGCTAGCCATCTTATGGCACCTTGTTTAACTTATGTCTGTACTCAGATATTGTTGCTTCCGCTGACTCGTCTATGATCGAGCACTTGTATTCGAGCCCTCGAGGCCCCTGGCTTGTATTATGATGCTTGTATGACTTATTTTATTTGTAGAGTTGTGTTGTGATATCTTCCCGTGAGTTCTTGATCTTGATCGTACACATTTGCGTGCATGATTAGTGTACGATTGAATCGAGGGCGTCACAGTCATACCATGTAAATTAAACTATACAGAGCAAGTGATCCTCTTTTGGACTGCATGTATGCTTCTGTTCTTCATCCGTAATCAAGTGGTGTGGTGAGCCGGCCCACTACAGCACAATGTCATATTTTGCAATGTCTTAACTATGAACAATGTCATATCATTCTACTATTATTTAAACCGTCTCTTTATTTGCCAATCTGAAATGGGATAAATTGACAACACACTAACCATTGATACTTATGAGTTCTTGATCTGTAATCTAGTGGTGTCGTGAAGCTGCCAACTCCTTCACAATGTAATTTCCTGCCATGTCTTGACCTGAACAATACCATATTGTGTTAATGCAATTTTAAACTGTGTCACTTTATTAAATCAAGAAGAAATGTGATGAATTGTCAAGACCGATACTTTTATGTGCAAAACCTGTCATCTGTCTCGCTTGTTTATCTTTCGAGTGAGGAAGATATAAGTGTTGAACAAGCGGAATCTCATCATCTTGCTCAGCTGCTTGCGCTGCAGCTCCCAAAGAGGCTAACCTTTCTTGAACTCTATTGAAGTGTTGTTGGTTTTGTATATTATTTTGTCGGCGTGTTTATTTGCAATTGGTGGCGATCTTTGATGCCCAAGTGTATGTAATCATTGTATTCGCTTGTGCTTTATTATCATAGTGGCGAACTTTGATGCCCAAGTGGATGTAATATGCCGTAATTTCTTTATTGTATAGTCTAGGTTTTTTCTTATTCACGATGCTGCAGTTATTTTACTGTATATATATCCTGTCTTCGCAGTAAACCGGCCAAAACCGTAAAATTATGGTACATAATCGGGCCGTCATGCAATCACGATGTATGATCCGCATCATGGGCCCCGTCAAACTGGCCCACTAGTAGATTCGGGCCTTTAATAGGCAGAGTAACCCCCGGCCCTCTTTTCGCAAGAAAACCCTATGGGCTTTTAGGAGGCTGAGAAGTAGGTTGGGCCTGAAACGTGCCTAATAGCTCACGGGCCGGCAACATCTCGAAATGGACCCAGCCCATGATTGTGCGAATCAATTCACGGGCTTTTAACAGACCAAAGTTGTCTCGGTCCTTGTTTGGCCCAATCAGATATCCGCTGTGAGCAGGCCGGATGCAAACCGGGCCGTAGTTAGGCCCAACCATGTGACGGACTTTTAACAGGCCAAAATTAATATAGGGCCGAAATGTTAAACGGGCCCTTAACAGGCCGAAACTAATATCAGGTCGAATTACTAAATGTGCCTTTAGCAAGTGGGCCCAAAAGCATAGCGTCCAGTTAATGGGCCGAATCTGATATGGGCCATAATTGAGCCCGAAGCCTCTTAAAGGGCCGTACCTGATCTTGGCCGTGATTTGGCCCAGAAAGTGGGAGGCTTTTAACAGGCCGGATCTAATATGGGCCATTATTAGGCCAGGAACGTAGCAGGCCATTAATGGACTGGATAAATTTGGGTCGGCATTTGGCCCAAAACATGGCAGCCAGTTAATGGGCCGGCCTAATAGGGTCCTCAAAATCTTGTGGGCCTACAGCTGGGCAGGCCCATTAATGTCGGCGAAATCTCATGGGCCTTTAGTTGGGCCAGCCCATTATGATCCGCAAGAATTTTGTGGACCTTTACCTGGGCCGCCCATTATGGCACACAAAAATCTTGTGGGCCTTTACCTTGGCCGGCCTATTATGGCCCGCGAAATCTTGTGGGCCTTTAGCTGGGCCAGCCCATTATGGTCCGCAAAATCTCGTGGGCCTTTAGCTGGGCCGGCCCATTATGGTCCGCAAAATCTTGTGGGCCTTTAGTTGGGCCGGCCCATTTAAGCTTGATGGGTCGTGCCATGTGTCGACGTATCATAGGCGCCTTCTGTCCAATGAGTGGATGACATCTGTCCCAATGATGAGCCGACACGTGTTTCCTCCAGCCAATGATGATTTTACACGTGGAAAATCCCCATTGGTCGGGGCTGTTAATGGGTTATCGGATCCAAAACCCGAGCCAATAGCTTAACGGCGTTCCGTTACGGTGGATGCCACATGTCGGTCACCCTTGACGAAAGCACTTCTGTGACACGCGATTTATCGTCATGGAAGTGGACACTTCCGCGATGATAATTTTGGTAATGACATGGAACACTTCTACGACAACACAGGTATGACTATCTTGATTCTGTCATAAAATCGTCATGGATGTACATGCATGACAGAAAACGTGAACTACTGTGACAAACACGTATCATCACGGAAGTGAATTTTTTTGTAGCGTAAGGTCTGGCCTAAGCCATGGTGCATGCAGTATAGCCAGGACCTCAAGGAGCATTTGGCAGCGGAGAAGCAAATTGCGCCACACGCGCGGATGAGGTCGCGATGGCTGCCATTCGTGCCGACCCCCAGATCTTGAAGGAGCACCTTGCCATTTTCTAGCTACGCCGGTTAAGAAGGCTCGGTTTACCCGTTGCGTGTGCTGCTCCTGCCTTTCCTTCACAAATTCTAGTGAATTGTGCTATCTAATTTTACCATTCAATCTGTTTCTCTAGTGTATATGTTCTATATGTCGTGCAGTGTGGTGCTCACTTATTAATTGTTTTGTTAATTAGTTGTCGTCTTCAGTTAACTGTTTGGTTCAATTCTGCAAATGTGATGTTCAATTCTTCATGCTGCAATTTTGTATTGTCTTCCATGTGAGAAATAAATTGAATTTATCTTTACAAAATTGTGGGTGCATTCTGTTATTGTATACCATGTGAGAAATAAATTGAATTTGGCTGTAGCAAATACATGAGAAATAAATACAATTGGCTGTAGTTAATTGTTTGCTTAACTGTCTGATCTTCTATTAGGAGTATGTTATATTGTGCAATGTGGTGCTCATTTAATGTTTGGTTCATTTGTTGTGGTGTTTAGTTAACTGCTTGGTTCAATTCTGCAATGCGATGTCCAATTATCGTGTGTAGAATTTTGTATTGTTGTGCATGTGAGGAATAAATCGAATTTGGCTGCACTTAATACATGAGAAACATATACAAGTGCTATATTTCCTAGTTCTTAATCATGCTTGGTTTGGATAAATGGGATTTCCGTGTGGCTTCAGTTAATCTAATGAATCTGCAATGAGATTATTTTTCATCAACATATTTTACTGATAGCATGCGAACCCTTACTTAACCTGATGACTAACTACCTTATATGTGTTGTAGGGAAACAATGAGAAGCACTGAGGTTTACAATCGAGGTTAGCACGTGCATGCTCCGTTGTCTAATAGCACATTATTGCGCAATTGCAGGAACCATTCTAATATTTAGGTTTTTAACAATTTGGTCTTGCACATGTAGGTCCTACTGTCAGAGATTTTGACCCACTGTTCGACCCTTTTTGCATATGGGGAAATGAGTTGTCCATGAATATCAGTCAAGTCAAGAAACTCAAAAAGATTGTTAGGATAAAGAAATTAGCGACAAAAAACAACAAGATCTTTGTCTGCATATTGAAGAAGACATCAGTTCACTACAGGATGGTACTAACTATTATACCTTGCCTTTTTATTCCTTTTCCCCATTCCCAATATAGAGAAGATAGTTATGCACATCCTTGTTTTCAGGCCTTTCCAAAGCAGTTCATTGATGATTACCTCTCAAACCACCTGTATGGTCAGGAGGCGAGGAAGGTATTCATACAACACCCACAGTTCAATGTTTAAGTGTTCCTGAAGAGGACGAAGGATGGACGGTCAGTCATCCACAGGCACTGGCCTAAAGTTACAAAGACCTTCAACATCAATGAAGGCTCATTACTGCATTACGCTTCAACAGTTTTCGGATGAGATACATCTGTCTATGTACCGCCTATGATGCTAATTTGAAAGGTTATAGATGTTGCATGTGAAACTTGGTCCTGGTGTAGTTGTGTAATGGGGTAGCTGAGTGCTGAAGCTATATGATGTTGTACTCTGATGTATTTCAATTATGGAAATGAAATATATTTTGTGCTTAATATGAACTGTCAATTAGATTAATAAATGGATTATGAATAATCGGATAATTAGCCTGCTAATTGGGTTTTGCTATTGCAAACGGTTGTTGAAAAAATACTGTGGGTGATGATCTCAGGCAACGCACACAGTTTCTAGGAATAAACCGTCTTGGATCAATGAACAATCACACACGACTTTCTCTTGAAAACTGTTTGTGTTAGGCCACCTTGCGCAAATGTTTACCACATGAAAACTGTGTGTGATGGGCAGCCTTTGCCACTCAATTTCTTCCATGGACCATGTGTGATATATTCAATAACGCAAGCAATTTAACGAGAAAAATTGTGTGTGATGTACCTATGAACGGAAACGTGTTCCTTGGAGTGACTATGTGGGATGTACATATGAACGGAAACATTTAGCGGGGACTGACTTTGTGGGATGTACATGCGACCAGAAACAATTTCGTCGTATAATTGTATTTTTTTAGCTCTACTGTACATATTTCCGTATTTGAGTGCTCGTCGGTCGACCACGACCTCATTTTGCCGAACGTGTGTGCCAGGAGGGCATATCCCCGATGGTTTCTAGGTCGTGTGGGAAGGACCTCCTTATCGCCCACACTCACTTGGCGACGGTTCCAAATGCCGTCGCGGAAAGGGGTTAAAACCGTTTGTTTAGGAGCTCGCTGTACTAGTGAGTAGGGCAAATGATGGAGGAACGGCCTGCTTGTCAGTGGGCGGAGCGAGGCTGGCGCGTCGGTGCTACTGAGTAAGGGCATCTCCAACGCCGACCGGTAAATTTCTCTGGTATATGTTTGTTTTTATGTCCGAACGTGGTCCGTAGACATGACACGGCAGAGAGCAATCCAACGCTAATTGCAAAGTATCTGGCTGAGAGAACAAAAAGTAGGTGGAGACCATGCATGTTGTTGAATATTTGTGGGTTGGGAGGAGAGAGAGAAGAGGGGGACCACGCATGTGCGAATGGGAGGAGAGAGAGAAGAGAGGGCCATGCATGTGATTGGTCAATTGCATGTCCGGACTTAGGCAAAGCTCCCCACGTTTGTCTCCGAAATATCGGAATTTGGACGTCCGAACAGCTTCGTGGACTCCTACAGGTCCCAATTGAATTGCAAAAGTAAACAAATGTGTCCGACCGAACATATACCGGTGTTTTATGGGTCTCCTGTGGAGATGCCCTAATGGCGGGAGGATCAGGAGAGTTTTTGTTTGCTTTTGGCAGCTCTACGAATCTGTGCCAAAACCATGGGAAGAGGGAAAGGTGGCAGAGAGACGGCAGGGAGGGCTTTCCCGTGGTTAACACTAGTTGCTTTGTTGTTTGGCTCTATGGTGGGTGGGGCTGGAGGTGTCATGGTCCCATGGGTTGGAGTACTAGCCGAGTTTCATTTATTTTTCAAATAAATAGAGGTCAGAACCATGTAACTCACCCACGTTCGAGTATTTCAGTTATTTTGGTTCGGGTTGTTCAGTTTAGGGGTAATTCGGGTACTCAAAAGTGGGAACCGAATTTATTTCTGCCAAAAAAAATACTCGAACCCAAATTACCCAAAACTTTCATTCGGGTACCCAAAAAACCGAAATATTCCGAGCACACATCAGCTTTTGGTATGGATAATTCGGGTAATATGGGTATTTTGGGTTGTATGGGTATCTTAGTTAGTATGGGTAACATGATAGTGTAATAATAGCGTGAATAATTTGGGTAGTATGAATAATTCGAGTAGTATGAGTATTTTAGGTTTTCTAGACTGGAACCCGAACCCTAATCCAAAAACCGAATAGCCAGCAAATGAGAACCGAGCCCTAACCCGACAATTACCTGACAATTTAGGTAATTCGGTCCGGTTTGGGTTCGAGTAGTGGGTTAGGGTACCCAAACACCCAGGGTGACTTTAACGGTCGCCAGTCAGCCAGGAGAGAGGCGGTGGTGATACATCCATTTTGCATCATGTTTTCCTACTATTATTTGTAGTATTTTCAATCAATATAACACTTTGTGGAGCAATTCTAATGCCCTTTCTCTCTTAATATGCAAGGTTAAATGAAGAGGGAGGTTGCCGGCAACTGGAATTCTGGACCTAAAAAAGCTATGTCGGAGATGCCTATTCTCCACATCTCCAAATGAGCCGAAATTTTACGAAGATTTATTTTGGAATATATAAAAATTATTGGAGAAAAGAAGTACAAGAGAAGGCTACCCAAGTGCCCACTAGGCACCAGGGCGCGCCTGCCCCCCTGGCGCGCCCTAGTGGGTAGTGGGGTCCCTGGCCAGCTTCCGGTGCCCATCTTCTGGTATATAGACCCACTTGCCCAAAAAAAATAAGGAGAGGACTTTCGGGACAGAGAGCCGACGTCTCGAGGCGGAACTTGCGCAGGAGCACTTTTGCTCTCAGGCGGAGAGATTCCATCGGGGATACTTCCCTTCGGGAGGGGGAAATCGAAGCCATCGTCACCACCAACAACCCTCTCATCGTGGGAGGATCAATCTTCATCAACATATTCACCAGCACCATCTTATCTCAGACCCCAGTTCATCTCTTGTGTTCAATCTTTGTATCAAATCCTCAGATTGGTACATGTGGGTGACTAGTAGTGTTGAATACATCTTGTAGTTGATGCTAGTTGGTTTATTTGGTGGAAGATCATATGTTCAGATCTATTATGCTATTCCATGCCCCTCTAATGTTGAGCACGAATATGTTTTGTGAGTAGTTGCTTTTGTTCTTGAGGACATGAGAGAAGTCTTGTCATAAGTAATCATGTGAATTTGGTATTCGTTCGATATTTAGATGATATGTATGTCGTCGATTACCTTACTAGCGTTGTGTGAACGTCGACTACATGACACTTCACCATCTTTGAGCCTAAGGGAATGCATTATGGAGTAGTTATTAGATGATGGGTTGCTAGAGTGATAGAAGCTTAAACCCTAGTTTATGCGTTATTCCGTAAGGGGCTGATTTGGATCCACATGTTTAATGCTATGGTTAGATTTTATCTTAATTATTCTTTCATAGTTGCGGATGCTTGCAAGACGGGTTAACCAGAAGTGCGAGGTTTGTTTAAGTTAGAACAACACCCAAGAACCGGTCCACCCACATATCAAATTATCAAAGTACCAAAAGTGAGTCAAACCAACATGATGAAAGTGACTAGATGAAATTCTCGTGTGTCCTCGAGAACGTTTTACTTATTATAAGATACTGTTCTGGCCTATCATTTGCAACAAAAAGGATTGGGATACCTTGCTTCACTTATTGTTACTCTTGATACTTGTTACTTGTTACAAGTTATCTTGCTACCAAACTATCTGATACCGATAATTTCAGTGCTTGCAGAAAATACCTTGCTGAAAATTGCTTGTCATTTTCTTCTACTCCTCATTGGGTTCAAAACTCTTACTTATTGAAAGGACTACGATTGATCCCCTACACTTGTGGGTCATCAAGGATCTTTTCTGGCGCCATTGCCGGGGGTGTGAAGCTCTTCTTGTGAGTGGACTTTGGTAGGGAAGCATTTATATTACGTGCTGTAATTTACTGGTTCTTGCTACTATGGAAAACCATCCTTTGAGGGGGTTTGTTCGGGGTATCTTCACCTCTATCGGAAGCACAAAGAGTTGCTCCTCAACCTACTGCACCTACTGAAAATATTTATTATGAGATTTCTTCGGGTATGATAGAAAAAACTGCTAACTAATCCTTATGCAGGAGATGGAACATTACATCCCGATATGCACCTAATCTGTGGGGATGCAGTTTGTGGATTATTTAAGCTTGTAGTTTTAGCCGGAGATGAAGTTAAGAAGAAGGTCACCCTTTATCTTTGAAGGGAAAGGCATTGACATGGTATAGGCTATTGATACGTCTCCAACGTATCTATAACTTATGAAGTATTCATGCTATTATATTATCCATCTTGGATGTTTAATGGGCTTTACTATGCACTTTTATATTCCTTTTGGGACTAACCTATTAACCCAGAGTCCAATGCCAGTTTCTGTTTTTTTTCCTTGTTTCAGTGTTTCGCAGAAAAGGAATATCAAACGGAGTCCAAACGGAATGAAACCTTCGGAAAAGTTATTTTTGGAACGGAAGCAATCCAGGGGACTTGGAGTGCACGTCGGGGAATCAACGAGGAGGGCACGGGGCAGGGGGCACGCCCTCCACCCTCCTGGGCCCCTCGTGGCTCCCCTGACGTATTTCTTCCTCCTATATATACCAATATACCCTAAAATCATCGGGGAACGTAATAGATCGGGAGTTCCGCCGCCGCAAGCCTCTGTAGCCACCAAAAACCAATCGGGACCCTGTTCCGGCACCCTGCCGGAGGGGTGGATCCCTCACCGGTGGCCATCTTCATCATCTCGACGCTCTCCATGACAAGGAGGGAGTAGTTCACCCTCGGGGCTGATGGTATGTACCAGTAGCTCTCTCTCTTGTTCTTGATTTGGCATGATCTTGATGTATCGCGAGATTTGCTATTGTAGTTGGATCTTATGATGTTTCTCCACCTCTACTCTCTTGTAATGGATTGAGTTTTCCCTTTGAAGTTATCTTATCGGATTGAGTCTTTAATGATTTGAGAACAATTGATGTATGTCTTGCGTGGGATACCCGTGGTGAAAATGGGGTATTCTATTGATCCACTTGATGTATGTTTTGGTGATCAACTTGCGGGTTCCGCCCATGAACCTATGCATAGGGGCTGGCACACGTATTCGTCTTGACTCTCTGATAGAAACTTTGGGGCACTCTTTGAAGTTCTTTGTATTGGTTGAATAGATGAATTTGAGATATATTGTGTGATGCATATTGTATAATCATACCCACGGATACTTGAGGTGACATTGGAGTATCTAGGTGACATTAGGGTTTTGGTTGATGTGTGTCTTAAGGTGTTATTTTACTACGAACTCAAGAGTTGTTTGTGACACTTATAGGAATAGCCCAATGGATTGATCGGAAAGAATAACTTTGAGGTGGTTTCGTACCCTACCATAATCTCTTCGTTTGTTCTCCGCTATTAGTGACTTTGGAGTGACTCTTTGTTGCATGTTGAGGGATAGTTATATGATCCAATTATGTTATTATTGTTGAGAGAACTTGCACTAGTGAAAGTATGAACCCTAGGCCTTGTTTCCTATCACTGCAATACCGTTTGTGCTCACTTTTATCATTAGTTACCTTGCTGTTTTTATATTTTCAGATTACAAAAACCTATATCTACCATCCATATTATACTTGTATCACCATCTCTTCGCCGAACTAGAGCAGCTATACAATTTACCATTGTATTGGGTGTGTTGGGGACACAAGACACTATTTTTTATTTGGTTGCAGGGTTGTTTGAGATTGACCATCTTCATCCTACGCCTCCCACGGATTGGTAAACCTTAGGTCATCCACTTGAGGGAAATTTGCTACTGTCCTACAAACCTCTGCACTTGGAGGCCCAACAACGTCTACAAGAAGAAGGTTGCGTAGTAGACATCAAGCAGTTTCTGGCGCCGTTGCCAGGGAGGTGAGTGCTTGAAAGTATATCTTTAGATCTTGCAATCGAATCTTTTTGTTTCTTGTTTTAGCACTAGTTTAGTTTATAAAAGAAAACTACCAAAAAATGGAATTGAGTTTGTCTCATACGCTTTATCTTTTTAATATCTTTCTGATAATGATGGAAAGGAAATTGTGCCAAAGTGTTAGAAGGAGAATGCATTAAAATGTTTGGCACTAAATCTTTGAATGATGAGCATGATTGCAATGTTGTTAGTATGAACTCGTTGAATATCCATAGTACTAACGATGATTGCACTAGTCATGATGAAAATATCTCTTATAAGCATGTCAATTTTTGTGGAGTGCATTGGGTTTGCAAGTACACACCAAATAGGGAAGATAGATATTGCAGGAGGCATAAGAATTTTGAAACTAAACTGTTGCAAGAAAGGCTAGATGTTTGTGCTGAAAATTTAAATTTTCTTAGCCGTACTTGTGAACTTTGTAATGAACATGATCATTTCAGTACCCAATGCAAATTGTTTCATGATCGTATCGTGTCCAAAAATTGTGATGACTTGATTTCCCTTGCACTTCATAATGAACTTAGTTTGCTCTTGGGTTATGAAGAAATGAAACGTATAACTAAGGGTATTCCAGAATTTGCCCTTGATAGAGTTCTTCATTTTGATCAAGAGGAAATTTATATGTATTGCGCGGTGAATTGCATTGAAAATCCTTATATTGCCAACTACATAAAGAAAAGAAAACAAATAGAACATGAAGAGAATACTAATGAAAGGGAAGATACTTCCCAATATCCTCCTATTATTTCATATGATGAATCAGGTAACGAGGAGGAACCTTCTATTCAACCAATCTCATTAATAAGGAGCTCCAAAAAAAGGATTGAACCTACACATGATGTGGTGAAGAAGAAGAAAAGAAAAAGGAAGATAGGTAAAAATATATCTCTCCCAAATAAAGTTGCTCCTATTATTGTTGTGCCTCATGAAAATGAATCAAAAATAATTGTGGAAGATGATGCACTTGATGATGATTTCGTTATGCCTATTGCTTGTTGTGATGATTATGATTGGGAAGATAATAATACTTCTTATGATCTTGAAAATCTTTTTGGCACTTGCTTGGAAGAATATGATAATTGCTGTACTATTGGTGCTATCCATACTATTAATGATGAGAGTGATTATGCTTATGATATGAAAAGGCTCAAGATTGGGGATGCTATGTTTGAAGAAGATGATGTTTTTGAGAATATATTTGCTGCAATTAATGTTTGTCCCAAGCTTGGGGATGCTACGTTTAATGAAGATGATACTTTTAGCCTCCAAAGTTTTGATATACAAATTTGTTATGATGATAGCATGCCTCCTACTTATGATGATTATATTGATGAAAGTGGGTTTGGAAGAGTGTCAACTTTAGGAAGTAATGATCCCACTATTTTGGAGGATGTTGAATCTTATTATGATAATTATGAAAGTGGATTTGGAGAGGTCATGACTTTATTTAGTAATGATTCCACTATCTTGGAAGAGGTTTCAATTGATTATGATGAGAATAAAGTTGCTACTTATGATGATTATTGTGATGAAACTTATGCTATAAAAATTAGTGATGTTTATATTTATAAAACTTGTCCTGATTATGATTATTCTTTTTCTGAACATTACTCATTTAATGTGGAAACAATTTATAGTATTCGAGTTTCTTATGATACTCCCACTATTCTGAATGAGAACTTTTTTGCTTATGTGGAGAGTAATAAAAATTCTATGCAAGTAGATCATGAAAAGAATGCTTTAGGTGCTGGTTATATTGTTGAATTCATTCATGATTCTACTTAAAGTTATTATGAGGGAGGAATGTATGCTTGTAGGAATTGCAATAATATCAAGTTTCCTCTCTATGTGCTTAAAATCTTGAAGTTATGCTTTTTTTACCTTCCTATGCATGTTGATTCTTGTTCCCATAAGTTGTTTGCTCACAAAATCCCAATGCATAGGAAGTGGGTTAGACTTCAATGTGCTAGTCATATTCTTCATGATGCTCTCTTTGTGTTTCAATTCTTATCTATTATGCGAGCATCATTGAAATCATCATGCCTAGCTAGGGGCGTTAAACGTTAGCGCTTGTTGGGAGGCAACCCAATTTTTTATTTTGGTTCTTTCTTTTTGGTTATGTTTAGTAATAAATATTTGATCTAGCCTCTGGTTAGATGTGTTTTTATGTTTTATTTAGTGTTTGTGCCAAGTAAGACCTATAGGACCTTCTTGGATGATAGTTATTTGATCTTGCTGAAAATTCCAGAAACTTTCTGTTCACGAAAACAATTGTTTAAAATCACCAGAACGTGATAAAATATTGATTCCAATTGCAGTATATCAATAAAAAAATTATATAGGTCTTCATATTTTGGTAGATTTTCTTAGTTCCATAAGTTTGCGTTAGTTACAGATTACTACAGACTGTTCTGTTTTTGACAGATTCTGTTTTTCGTGTGTTGTTTGCTTATTTTGATGAATCTATGGCTAGTAAAAGAGTTTATAAACCATAGAGAAGTTGGAATACAGTAGGTTTAACACCAATACAAATAAAGAATGAGTTCATTACAGTATCTTGAAGTGGTGTTTTGTTTTCTTTCGCTAACGGAGCTCACGAGTTTTCTGTTGAGTTTTGTGTTGTGAAGTTTTCAAGTTTTGGGTAAAGATTCGATGGACTATGGAATCAGGAGTGGCAAGAGCCTAAGCTTGGGGATGCCCAAGGCACCCCAAGGTAATATTCAAGGACAACCAAGATCCTAAGCTTGGGGATGCCCCGGAAGGCATCCCCTCTTTAGTCTTCGTTCATCAGTAACTTTACTTGGAGCTATATTTTTATTCACCACATGATATGTGTTTTGCTTGGAGCGTCATTTTATTTTCTTTTGTTTTGCTTGCTGTTTGAATAAAGTATCAAGATCTGAAATTCTTAAATGTTAGAGAGTCTTCACATAGTTGCATAATTATTCGACTACTCATTGATCTTCACTTATATCTTTTGGAGTAGTTTGTCATTTACTCGTGTGCTTCACTTATATCCTATGAGTAAATGGTTGAATGATTTGAATGTCATAAATCTGGAATTATATATGTTTCATATGCCTTTCCCATGGGGAGTAATGCCTTCACATATAATAAGTAGATGTGGTAATTTTTTTGAAGGTTAGCAAACATTGTATTGGTCACTTGTACAATTCATGAAAGAATATTGAAGGAAGAGAGATTTCACATATAAATATACTATCTTGGACATCTTCTATGATTGTGAGCCCCATTAATTATTCTCAAACCTGAGCAAATTAGTTGAAGTTGGACAAGGAAGACAACATAATGAGTTATGCTTGGGCATATTTGTATAGAAGTTATATTGTTATGGATCCTCTAACATGTGGTGCTTGATATTTAGAATCCTTTGCTAGCCAAAATATTTGTACTAAGCGGGATTACTGCTTGTGCATCCAAAATCCTTGAACCAAGTTTCTTCCATGAGTGTCCACCATATCTACCTATATGCGGTATTTACCTGCCGTTCCAAGTAAATTTGCATGTGCCAAACTCTAAACCATCAAATAATAATCTGTTTTGTATGCCCGAATCGCTCATGTAGCGACTAGGGTTAGCAGTATCTTCCATGCTAGGTGGGTTATTCTCACGATAAGTGGACTCCGCTCATCTTTCACGAGAAAATGGCTGGTAACTGGGATGCCCAGTTCTATGATCAAAAGATCAAAAACAAATTCGCAAATAATTTAAACAAAACTCCCCCAAGATTGTTGAAAGTTGGACGACACTCGTTGTTTCTGACAAGCCGTGGAGTGTGATTGTTGGTGGAGGGGGAGTAAAAAATTTACATTTCTGCGTGGGAACCGCCTATAATGTATGTAGTATGGAAGATATTGGGAACTCTTGGTCGTTATGTTGACAATGAAAGCTTACCTCTCAAAATTATTTTCATCTCTGTTTTTGCTTCAAGCTCTGGCACCTCTGCAAATCCCTGCTTCCCTCTGCGAAGGGCATATCTTTTACTTTTATGCAAGAGTCAATAGTATTCCTTCTCATTCCAACCTACTCTTTAGTTGGCAAGCATCATGTGATGGAAAGATCTAAGCATATATGGCCATTCAAATATATTTGAGCATGAATTATTACAGTTGACATTACCGTTGAGGCAAAAGGTTGGGAGGCGAAACATTCAGCCCCTATCTTTCTCTGTGTTCGATGAATACTATTTGTTCTAAAAATATGCTTTGAGTGGTAGCAATCATGGAAGACTAAATGATAGTTGAGTATGTGAAGTTTGCTGAATCAAAGTTCTGACATAGACTCTTCCTGACAATAAGATGAATTGTAATTGTTTGATGACTAATAACATGGTTTGTTAGTTTTCAAAAGTTTATGATCTATACTTTAACATGTGAATAGTTTGTTACTTGATCATGCAAAGTTCTATGAGTTGAGCTACTGTTATATAATGATGCTAGAAAAGGTGATTCAAATTATCATTGATCAAACTTGTGCACCTGCTAGCATTCACATTTCATAAATTATTTCTTTTATCATTTACCTATTCGAGGACGAGCAGGAATTAAGCTTGGGGATGCTGATACGTCTCCAACGTATCTATAATTTATGAAGTATTCATGTTATTATATTATCCATCTTGGATGTTTAATGAGCTTTACTATGCACTTTTATATTATTTTTGGGACTAACCTATTAACCAAGAGCCCAGTGCCAGTGTCTGGTTTTTTTCATTGTTTCAGTGTTTCGCAGAAAAGGAATATCAAACGGAGTCCAAACGGAATGAAACCTTCAGAAAAGTTATTTTTTGATCGGAAGAATCCAGGGGACTTGGAGTGCACGTCAAGGAATCAATGAGGAGGGCACGAGGCAAGGGGGCGCGCCCAGACCCCTGGGCGCGCCCTCCACCCTCGTGGGCCCCTCGTGGCTCCCCTGACGCATTTCTTCCTCCTATATATACCAATATACCCTAAAACCATCGGGGAACATAATAGATCGGGAGTTCCGCCGCAAGCCTCTGAGCCACCAAAACCAATCGGGACCCTGTTCGGCACCTGCCGAGGCGTCCCTCACCGGTGGCCATCTTCATCATCCCGGCTCTCTCCATGACGAGGAGGGAGTAGTTCACCCTCGGGGCCGAGGTTATGTACCAGTAGCTATGTGTTAGATCTCTCTCTCATGTTCTTGATTTGGCACGATCTTGATGTTTCGCGAGCTTTGCTATTATAGTTGGATCTTATGATGTTTCTCCCCATCTACTCTCTTGTAATGGATTGAGTTTTCCCTTTGAAGTTATCTTATCGGATTGAGTCTTCAATGATTTGAGAACACTTGATGTATGTCTTGCGTGGGATACCCGTGGTGACAATGGGGTATTCTATTGATCCACTTGATGTATGTTTTGGTGATCAACTTGCCGGTTCCGCCCATGAACCTATGCATAGGGGTTGGCACACATTTTCGTCTTGACTCTCCGGTAGAAACTTTGGGGCACTCTTTGAAGTTCTTTGTGTTGGTTGAATAGATGAATTTGAGATTATGTGATGCATATCGTATAATCATACCCACGGATACTTGAGGTGACATTGGAGTATCTAGGTGACATTAGGGTTTTGGTTGATGTGTGTCTTAAGGTGTTATTTTACTACGAACTCTAGGGTTGTTTGTGACACTTATAGGAATAGCCCAATGGATTGATCGGAAAGAATAACTTTGAGGTGGTTTCGTACCCTACCATAATCTCTTCGTTTGTTCTCCGCTATTAGTGACTTTGGAGTGACTCTTTGTTGCATGTTGAGGGATAGTTATATGATCCAATTATGTTATTATTGTTGAGAGAACTTGCACTAGTGAAAGTATGAACCCTAGGCCTTGTTTCCTATCATTGCAATACCGTTTGTACTCACTTTTATCATTAGTTACCTTGCTGTTTTTATATTTTTCAGATTACAAAAACCTATATCTACCATCCATATTGCACATGTATCACCATCTATTCGCCGAACTAGTGCACCTATACAATTTACCATTATATTGGGTATGTTGGGGACACAAGAGACTCTTTGCTATTTGGTTGCAGGGTTGTTTGAGAGAGACCATCTTCATCCTACGCCTCCCACGGATTGATAAACCTTAGGTCATCCACTTGAGGGAAATTTGCTACTGTCCTACAAACCTCTGCACTTGGAGGCGCAACAACGTCTACAAGAAGAAGGTTGTGTAGTAGACATCAGCTATGTGAAGACATTGGAGCTTGGGATTTGAATCGATTGAAATTGAAATTTCATCAAAAGTTTTATCCTATGCTTCTAGTTCATCGTGATCGGAATTATATATTATAATATTTGGCCTCATTAAGGAGAAAGTATCGCTCAAGCCTGGGGGAGGCTTAAACACATGATGTATACATGCCCCAATCATGAGCTCTCAAAAGAAATTATCTCACTACAGGAATAAGCTTATTTGTTGTCTGCCATGGCGGACGGCAAAGGCACCAAAAGCGGGCGGCAACACCCTTTGCCGTCTGCCACCGACGGCGAACCTGCCCGGCAAAGGGAGCGACGATAACCAAGTTATTTGCCGTCTGTTTTCTCAAAGCAGACGGCAAAGGAACAGACGATAACGAACATGGACGGCAAAAAACGTGCGTTAGCCACGTTAGGTGGCTAACGGCGACCTTTGTCGTCCGCCAGCTGACGGCAAAACGTGCTCCGACACGTTACCCCACGTGACTGGCGTGACGTGTTCCCTCCAGCCGCGTCGCCCAGTCAAACAGACGCACGTGGCCCGGTCAAATTGGAGCGTTTGCCACCCCTGACGCCCTGTGCCATCGACGGCCGCCTCACCTTCTGCCCCCGCCGCCCCGTCCCGTCGCCTCGTCCCGAGGCACCGGCATTAATGAGCAGTAATGCCAGCGCTGGCCCGGCCGCCCGACTCCCGTCGCCCGAATGGCTATAAGACCACGTCCCGGTCGCCGTCCCCCCACACCCGACCTCACACCCCGACTCCTGCCGCCGACGAGAACCAGCGCAACGCTGGCGATGGGCTACCACCATGGGAGCAGCAACGCTGGCGGTGACGACGATGCCCCGAGCTCTTGGCCGTCGAGCCTCGGCAACCCGAAGATGGCGGAGCTGTGCCGGTACGGCCTGCTCGTGCCGTCGGGCTGCCGTCTTCCTCGGCAGTGGCATATCAGCGCTGACGGCTACCAGACACTCGGCCCTGGCGCGATGGTGGAGGAGCTCCGGACCCACCGCGGCGGCCGCCACAACATTGGCGGCCGTCAAGCCTTCTGGTAGGGGAAGGTGTATGACGAGCTTATCGCCGCCTTCCGGCTGGCAGAGGCCGGCGTCACCCCCGACCTCACGGGCGCGAGCGGTCGCCTTCAGGCCCCGGTCCCGGTGCAAGGCCTGGCCCCACGGGAGCACCGTCGCAGAGCTGCCCACCGCCAGCCAGCACCCCTGGCGGCTGCGCGGCACCCACATTGGCCGTCCCCCCGCCGTGGAGCTGCCGCCGGAACAGGTGGTCCTCCGCGAGGATGGCGACCCGGACGACACTCCGGGCTGGCACGTCACCCTACGGGCATCGAAAGTGGCGGCGGCAGCGGCTGCAAGGGAGGCCATCGAGGTTGCGACCGCAATCAAAGCCGCCGCGGCTATGGCAGCAGAGGAGGCCGCGATGGCGCCAGCGGAGGACAAGGATGTGCCGGCGGAGGACGAGGAGGCTGCGATGGAGGATGACGACCCCGTCGACTGGGATGACATCGCCAACAACCATAGCACCGACGATGGCAGTGTCAGCCAAGATGTCGTCGTGATGGACCTGCTGGCGCCCAGCGACGACGACGACTAGTGATCGACGGTGACGGCCTACTTTTATTTTTAGGTTTAAATATATATTGAACTATGTAATATATATGCTGAATGCAATGAAAAAATGGGATGAAAAATGTTCACTAACACCGACGGCGGTGCCGGCGAAGGCGGGCCGTGGCGGCGTGTAGGAGCGGCGGGGCGTCGGGAGGGAGGGGTGGGGTGGATGGGCGTGGGGCCGGGGGGCCTTAGCGGCAGGGCGGCGGTGACGGCGGGCGGCATGGGGTCAGGGGCGGCGGCGGCGGGGTTCGGTCGGGGGAGAGAGAAGGGGGCGTGGGAGATAGAGAGTGAGGAGGGGGGTGGCACACAGTGTTAGGTTTAGGGTGGGGCGGGCGCATTAGTGCCGTTAGATAGAATATTGTTTGCCGTTGGCTAGCTGATGGCAAAGTATCTTTGTCGTCAGTTAGCGGACGAAAAAGAACCAGCTGACGGCAAGAGCTACTCTGCCATCCACTAGCGGACGGAAAGAACTGGCTGACGGCAAAGGCGCAGTTTGCCGTCAGCTAGTTCTTTGCCGTCTTCTTTTCGTGAGCGGACGGCGAAGAAGGTCTTTGCCGTCCGCTACCGGACGACAAAGAACTGGCTGACGGCAAATTATCTGATTCCAGTAGTGTCTTAAAGAATTTTTATTCTCGGCTTTCTCATGATAATCAAAACATGCTCGATTCTTCTTTGACTAGATCTTTTATGAATAAATCTATTGAATTCAGATGTAATCTTCTTGAAAGATTAGACGCAACTCTGAAGATTGAGAACTTGACAAAGGTAATGACTCAGGTATAACACTTAAGTTCGATTGTGTTAAATCATTTATGGATACCGATGCTTTTCACAAGTTTAACTCTAAATATGGAATTGACTCTGAGATAGTAGCCTCTTTTTGTGAATCTTTTGCTACTCATGTTGATCTCCCTAAGGAGAAGTGGTTTAAATATCACCCCCTGTTAAAGAAAATATTAAGTACCCCATTATAGTTCAAGATGAAACTATCATTTATAATGTTGATCCAGTTGTTCCTACTTCTTACATAGAAAAACCACCTTTCCCTGTTAGGATAAAGGAACATGCTAAAATTTCAACTGTGGTTAACAAGAGTAATATTAGAGCACCTAGACTCTCTCAACAAATTATTGTTGAACCTAATGTTGCTATGGTTAAAGATCTCTTGGTCGATAATATTGATGGTCATGTTATTTATTTCTGTGGTGAATCTGCTAAATTGCTAAACCCGATGATAAAGATAAGATAAACCTGTTGTTGGCATGCCTATTGTCTCCGTTAAAATAAGATATCATTGTTATCATGGCTTATGTGATTTGGGTGCTAGTGTTAGTGCTATCCTGTTTACCCTATATCAAGAAATTATGAATGATATTGCTCCCGCTTAAATAGAAGACATTGATGTTACTATTAAGCTTGCTAATAGAGATAATATTTCACCACCTAGAATTGTTAGAGATGTTGAAGTCTTGTGTGGGAAAATAAATACCCTACAGATTTTCTAGTTCTTGGTTCTCCACAAGATGATTTTTGTCCCATTATATTTGGTAGACCTTTCTTGAACACTATTAATGCTAAGATTGATTGCGCTAAGGAACCGTCAGTGTTAACTTTGGTGATGTGTCTCATGAGTTTAATTTCTTTAAGTTTTGTAGACAACCTCGTGATAAAGAATCGCCTAATAAGGATGAAATTATTGGTCTTGCTTTTATTGCCGTACCTCCTACTGATTTCTTAGAACAATATTTGCTAGACCATGAAAATGATATGCACTTGAATGAGAGAAATAAAATAGATAAGATGTTCTTTGACCAACCACATATTCTTAAACACAATTTGCCTGTTGAAACTCTAGGAGGTCCTCCTCCATCTAAAGGTGATCCCGTGTTTGAATTAAAACAATTGATTGATACATTGAACGGAAAAGCTAAAATCCATACGGTCAGATTTTTACAACAAATCCGAACGCACCAGATTCCGTCTATCTTAGATTGTATGGTTGCAAAGAATCGCGACATGCGAGGAGGTTTTAATGAATTGTGATCTGTTTCCTTATTTGGCGGAGTGCAGTATTTGGTCGTGGACATGGACTTTGTCCCGATTCAAATGGCCAGCGGCCCCACGATGTCGTTAAGTTCCCCACTAATCATGCAATTAATCCCTCAATCACGCCATGCCTCCCTGCCTGATTTTTTTAGATCAAGCCATGCTTGATTTTAATAGGAAAAATTTGATGCTTTAGCGTGGATCGATCTCACGCCCCGATATGTTGATTCTTATGGTTAACACCAACTGGATTAGCTGTTTTCTATGCTAAAGCGCAAATTACATGTTAGTTATACCTTTGGAGATTTCTAACTTCCGTATGACGTCTTTTCTACGATGGGTCCAAATACATCGGATGCCACCTGATGCGCATCTCGTGGCTCAATTACTCCATGGTTGTTTATGTGCATGCATGCGGGAGACGCGGGGTGGTGGGCGGTAATTTCCTAGATGGTTGGACGTGGCCTTGTAACCAACTATTCTACTCAAGGTTGTATTCCAAATCTCAAAGTCATCCTTTGTAACCTTTTTTTCTTTGCTATTTTACACTAGTATAAATGGTCATTTTTCTTGTTTCTTGTGTGAAAAGGGTATTGAAATATACCTTGGTAATTTCTTTATGAATAGCATGATAATTTATACAACACATACCTGATAACTTATGTTAAAACAATACGGTAACTTTGATCTGGTGGGAACAAAGTTGTTGGAATATACCCCGGTAAGTTTCTTGTAAATAGCATGGTAGTTTATACACCGCGAACCTGATAACTGAGGTACAAACTCCGTGTTAAACCCAGTGGAAGAAGAGTTATTGAATACATCTCCCGACCACTTCTATCTAAATAGATGATAATATACACACCACGAACCTGATAACTACATAAAACACCATGATAACTTTGAACCGGAGAAATAATAGTTGTTGAAACCATGCCCCTGGTAACTTCTATGAAAATAGCATGATAATATATGCACCGTCGACCTGATAACTCAGGTACAAACGTCATGGTATTTTTTAACCAGGGGGGAAATGTTGCTGAAAACATGCCCCAATAACATACGTGTAAATAACATGGTAATATACGAATAGACTTAACTTATGCACAAACTCAATGATAACTTTTGACTGGGGCCAAAAAATGTTCAAAACATTCCCATGGTAAATTATGTATAAATATCATGGTAACATATACACAATACAGCTGATAACTCACGCACAAACACATCAGCAACTTTGACGATAACTTTCATGTAAGTAGCATGGTACTATATGCACCGTATACATGATAATTCACACACAAACATCACGGTAGCTTTAACTGGGGTTGATGGAGGGGAGGAAGTTTTTTCAAAACATACCTCCCTCCTAATAACTTACGTGTAAATAACACATTAATATATGCACCAAAAACTTGATAACTCACGTACAAACACCATGGTAACTTTGACCCCTGTGGGGACAAAGTTGTTTGAAAACACACCCTCAATAACTTATGTGTAAATAGTGTGGAAATATATGGATTGCAAGTGTGATAACCCATGCACAAATACCACAGTAACTTTGTTCTGGAAAAAAAGTTGTTGGAAATGTACACAGGAACTCATGTGTATATAGGATGATAATATAGTCACATCAGAGTTAATAACTTACTTAGCCCAGGCCTGATAACTATTTGCATGAAAAAAAGTCATCAGAACATATCAACATGGGATCTAATTTTTTTGGTCTCGTCGTGACGGATTTTTTTTGTGAAAACCATTTTTCGATCGGTTTGGCGGTTTGAGCTATAAAACATTTTGAAGTTTCAAAATATGGGAGAATCTAGGCTGGTATCAAATTTTTCCCTCTAAAGCATGCATGCATGTGCATGTAAAAAGAATATTTGAGGAACCATTTTTTAAGCCCTGGTAATTTCTGTGTAATCACCATGATAACTTATCTCAACTAGCATGATAACTTACGTAGGACACACGTGGTAACTTTTCACCTGAAAATAAAAGTCGTCGGAACATACCAACATGAGATCGAGTTTCGAAGATCTCGTTGCGACGAATCTTTTATGTGAAAACAGTTTTTGAATTGGAGTGAAGGTTTGAGCTACAAAATATTTTTAAAGTTTTGAAATAAAGAGAATCTTTTGCTGACATTGTCTTGGTCTTTATTACTAGTTTGCAAGCATGTGTAAACCATGCTGCATGCAGATGCACAGATGCATACGGTGCGGGATTGCATGAGTTTTTCATTAGCGATGGGTGATTAAATAGGTTAGGATCGTTCAGATTTTTTGTTTAAATTTAGACTAGTGGGATGTTAGTCCACTCCTACATTGAAATATGCTTATCTTGATGAAAAAAAGATACATCCTGTTATTATTAGTGCTAACCTTTCAGAGCATGAAGAAAAGAGACTACTTATAACTTTAAGGAAGAACCATGCAGCTATTGGATATACTCTTGATAATCTTAAGGGCATTAGTTCCACTCTATGTCAGCACAAGATTAATATGGAACCTGATGCTAAACCAGTTGTTGATCATCAACGACGATTAAATTCTAAGATGAAAGAAGTGGTAAGAACTGAAATATTAGAGCTCTTGGAAGCAGGTATAAACTGTCCCATAGCTGATAGTAGATGAGTAAGTCCCGTTCATTGTGTTCCTAAGAAAGGAGCATTACTGTTGTTCCTAATGATAAAAATTAACTTATTCCACAAAGAATTGTGGCCGGCTATAGGATGGTAATTGATTTTATAAAACTAAAAAGCTGCTAGAAAAGATAATTACCCCTTGCCTTTTATTGATCAAATGTTAGAAAGATAGTGTAAGCATACACACTTTTGCTTTCTTGATGGATATTCCGGTTTCTCTCAAATACCTGTATCACAACCCGACCAAGAGAAAACCACTTTTACTTGTCCTTTTGGAACCTATGCTTATAGACATATGCCTTTTGGTTTATGCAATGCACCCGCTACCTTTCAAATATGTATGATTGCTATATTCTCTGACTTTTGTGAAAAGATTGTTGAGGTTTTCATGGATGATTTTTCTATTTACGGAACTTCTTTTGATGATTCCTTAAGCAACCTTGATCGAGTTTTGTAGAGATGTGAACAAACTAATCTTGTCGTGAATTGGGAGAAGTGTCACTTTATGGTGAATGAAGGTATTGTCTTGGGGCATAAAATTTCTGAGCGTGGCATTGAAGTGGATAAAGCTAAAGTTGATGCAATTGAGAAAATGCCATGCCCTAAAGATATTAACGGTATTTGAAGTTTCCTTGGTCATGCTAGTTTTTATAGGAGGTTCATTAAAGACTTCTCTACAATTTCTAGGCCTCTTACTAATTCTTGCAAAAATATGTTCCATTTGTTTTTTATGATGACTGTGTAGAAGCCTTTGAAAAACATAAGAAAGCCTTAACTTCTGCACATATTGTTGAACCACCTGATTGGAATTTACTTTTTGAAATTATGTGTGATGCTAGTGATTATGTTGTTGGTCTTGTTTTGGGACAAAGAGTTGATAAGAAATTAAATGTTATACACTATGCTAGCAAAACTCTAAACTGTGCCCAAAGAAATTATGCTACTACCGAGAAATAATTTCTAGCAGTTGTGTTTGCTTGTGATAAATTCAGATCCTACATAGTTGATTATAAAGTAATTGGTCACACTAATCATGCTGCTATTAAATACCTTATGGAAAAGAAAGATGCTAAACCTAGACTCATTAGGTGGGTTCTTTTGCTGCAAGAATTCGACTTGCATATTACTAATAGGAAGGGAGCTGAGAGAATCCCGTAACAGATAACTTGTCTAGGTTGGAAAATATTCTTGATGACCCACTACCTATTGATGGCAGCTTTACTGATCAACCACTAGCTATCATAAATGCTTCTCGCAATACTTCTTAGTATGTAGACTATGCTAATTACATTGTTGCTAAATTTATAACACCTAATTTCACATAACAACAAAAGAAAAAATTCTTCTTTGATTTAAGACATTACTTCTGGGATGACCCACATCTTTATAAAGAAGGGGTAGATGGTATTATTAGACTTTGTATACCTGAGCATGAATTGGAACAAATCCTACGGAAGTGTCACTCCGAGGCTTATGGAGGACGCCTCGCGGGAGACAGAACGACACACAAGGTAGTACAATCTGGTTTGTATTGGCCTACTATTTTCAAGGATGCTTGTAAGTTTGTCTTATCTTGTGATGGTTGTCAAAGAACTGGTAATATTGGTAGATGTCAGGAAATGCCTATGAATTATTCACTTGTTATTGAACCATTTGATGTTTGGGGATTTGATTATATGGGACCTTTTCCTTCCTCTAATGGGTATACTCATATTTTGGTTGTTGTTGGTTATGTTACTTAGTGGGTAGAAGCTATTCCAACTAGTAGTGCTGATCGTAAAACTTCCATTAAAATGCTTAAAGAAGTTATTTCCCAAGGTTTAAAATACTCATATTTAATGACTGATGATGGTTCACATTTTATTCATGGTGCTTCTCGTAAATTGCTTGCTAAATATGATGTCAACCATATAATTGCATCCCCCTATCACCCTCAATCTAGTGGTCAAGTTGAGTTGAGCAATAGAGGAATAATGTTAATTTTTCAAAAGACCGTCAATAGGCCTCGAAAGAATTGGTCTAAGAAACTAGATGATGCATTATGGGCCTATAGAACTGCTTATAAAAATCCTATGGGTATGTCTCCATACAAAATGGTTTATGGGAAAGCATGTCATTTACCTCTTGAGTTAGAACATAAAGCATATTGGGAAATTAAGAACTCAATTATTATTTCAAACTTGCCAGTGAAAAGTAGTTATTTGATATTAGCACACTAGATGGATGGAGGACCAAAGCTTATAAAAATGCCAAGTTGTTTAAATAAAAAGTTAAAAGATGGCATGACAAAAGAATCCAAAAACGGGAATTCAAAGTGGGTGAGTATGTTCTATTGTACAATTCTTGTTTTAGATTTTTTGTAGGAAAACTTCTTTCTAAATGGGAAGGACCATGTATCATTGAAGAAGTTTATCGTTCTAGTGCCATTAAGATCAATAATGCCGAAGGCACAAATCTAAAGGTTGTCAATGGGCAAAAAATTAAGCGTTATATCTCAGGTATGCCTATTAATGTTGAAACTAAAATTATTCAAACTATGACACTAGAGGAATTTATAAAAGAGACTTTACAGAGCACTCCAGAACCCTAAAAAGGAAGAGGTATGTGATACAGTAAGTAAACCGGCTCCAAAAATTCCATAAAAATATTTTCTGTCAGTTTTGGAATACTAGAAAAAATACAAAAAATAAGAATCACTGCAGGGGGCCACCCAGGTGCCCACTAGGCACCAGGGTGCGCCTACCCCCTGGCGTGCCGTGGTGGGTAGTAGCCCCCTCGTGAGCCTTCCCGGCTCCGTTTTCTTCTGGATTACTTGTTTTGCAAGATAAAAATTGATATATACTACTGGATGTTTTGACCACCGCATCGCGGAGATATCCTTTGTTCTTGTTTCGTGCTATTTTCCTGGCAGATACGAAAGTATGTCGTCTCAAGACTCAGATGGGGAGAGCTTCGTATCACACTATTTTGCAAATCCAAGGATCTATGGGGATATAGACCCCCATGGATGGTCCACGGAGGGAGAGCAATATGACAACTTGAAGGAAATGGGAGACGCGAGCTCTGATGAAGACGATGTCCCTCTACCTCAACCAGGAGATATGCATGTGGAGCTGAAGAAGTCGAGCGTCCCAAACGCAGTAAACAAATCTAAGATCCAATTTATCCCGTCCCATTTTCTGCAGGAAAGCAAGGAGGCATTATGTAAAAAGGTATTGAAGCTTGAGCAAGAAGTCGATCATTTGAGGGAGGAAAATTTCATCCTCAAACGTAAGCTAGACAAGCTCACCACTTCATCACCACCATCACCAAAGAGGGAAACTTGAGTACACGGGTATGGGCACTCCCCTTGGCTTGTGCCAATCTTGCGGGAGGTGCCCCGGTATGGTATCACCATCACTTTTATTATCTTTACCAGTTTTTAGTTCGATCCTTAGCTATTTCATGATTTAGTAGAATAAAATTTTAGTGTGATCTAATTTTGAGTGCTAGTTTCGTGATCTATCCATCTATGTAATCGAGTTGAGAGTTATATAATAAGAGTAGTTTGAGTTTTTGCTTCTTTATTTTTATGTTGCAATCTTAGCAATGAAAATAATGAAAAAGATCATATGCTAATCTTATCGAAAGTAATGACATTACATAAGGAAGAGTATAAGTGGTAAATTTATTGAAAGTTGACAAACATAGCATTGGTCAATGATGCAATTCATGAAAAAAATTAATAAGGGAAGAGAAGATTCACATGCAAATATATTATCTTGGACATATTTTATGAATGTGAGCCCCCATTAAGTATTTTATGCCAAATTGTTGACGTTGGACAAGGAAGACAACATAATGAATTATGTTTGCTTATATTCACATAGAAGTTATTGTTTGCTTATATTCACATAGAAGTTATATTGTCATAGATCCTCCAACATGTGGTGCTTGCCCAATATCTTTGCTAGCCAAAAATCCGCACTAAGTAGAGATACTACTTGTGCATCCAAAAAACCTTGAACCCAGTTTCGTGTTACAAGAGTCCACTATACCTACCTATGGATTGAATAATATCCTTCAAGTAAGTTGCCATCGGTGCATAAAATAATCAAAATTGCAACTAAATAAGTTTGATCTTTTATTGTAAGGGAAAATAATCATTGTACAAACTTGTAATGGCAAAGTAATAAAAGCGACGGTGGACATGATTATCGATGTCGGCTTTCGCTAGAGGACAAGCGAGGTCTAACCTTGGGGGAGTTGATACTTCCATTTTGCATCTTGTTTTCTTGCTGTTATTTATAGTGTTTTCAATCAATATAACACTTTGTGGAGAAATTCTAATGCCTTTTATCTCTTAATATGCAAGGTTTACATGATGAGGGAGATTGCCGGCAGATGGAATTCTGGACCTGAAAAAGATACGTTGAAGATACCTATTCTCCACATCTCCAAATGGGCTGAAATTTTACGGAGATTTATTTTGGAATATATAAAAATTATTGGAGAAAAGAAGCACCAGAGGGGGCTACCCATGTGCCCACTAGGCACCAGGGCACGCATGCCCCCCTGGTGCGCCCTGGTGGGTAGTGGGGCCCCTATCCAGCCTCCAGTGCCCAACTTCTGGTATATAGACCCATTTTCCCTAGAAAAAAAGTAAGGAGAGGACTTTCGGGACGGAGCGCCGCCGTATCGAGGCGGAACTTGGGCAGAAGCACTTTTGCTCTCCGGCGGAGAGATTCCACCGGGGATACTTCCCTCCGGGAGGGGGAAATCGAAGCCATCATCACCGCCAACAATCCTCGGATCAATATTTTCACCAGCACCATCTCATCTCAAACCCTAGCTCATCTCTTGTGTTCATGTTTGTATCAAATCCTCAGATTGGTACCTGTGGGTGACTAGTAGTGTTGATTACATCTTGTAGTTGATGCTAGTTGGTTTATTTGGTGGAAGATCATATGTTGAGATCTACTATGATATTCAATACCCCTCTGATCTTGAGCATGAATATGTTTTGTGACTAGTTTCTTTTGTTCTTGAGGACATGGGAGAAGTCTTGTCATAAGTAATCATCTGAATTTATTATCCGTTCGATATTTTGATGATATGTATGTTGTTGATTCCCTTAGTAGTGTCATGTGAACGTCGACTACATGACACTTCACCATCTTTGGGACTAAGGGAAAGCATTGTGGAGTAGTTATTAGATGAATGGTTGTTAGAGTGACAGAAGCTTAAAACCTAGATTATGCGCTATTCCGTAAGGGATTGATTTGGATCCACATGTTTAATGTTATGGTTATATTTTATCTTAATTCTTCTTTCATAGCTGTGGATGTTGCGAGAGGGGTTAATCATAAGTGGGAGGTTTGTTCAAGTAAGAATAGCACCCAAGCACCGGTCCACCCACATGTCAAATTATAGAAGTAGCGAATGTGAATCAAACAAACATGATGAAAGTGACTAGCATAAATTCCCGTGTGTTCTCGAGAACGTTTTACTTATTATAAGAGACTGTTCTAGCCTGTCCTTTGCAACAAAAAGGATTGGGATACCTTCCTGCACTTATTGTTACTCTTGCTACTTGTTACTTGTTACAAATTATCTTGCTACCAAACTATCTGTTACCGATTATTTCATTGCTTGCAGAAAATACCTTGCTGAAAACCACTTGCCATTTCCTTCTGCTCCTCGTTGGGTTCGACACTCTTACATATCGAAAGGGCTACATTGATCCTCCATACTTGTGGGTCATCAGTGCTGGCCTGCAAGTTATATATTACTCCATCCATCCCATAATTTAAGAGCGTTTTTACACTATAGTGTCAAAAACGCTCTTATATTATGGGATGGAGTGTAAAAAATTCTCTTACATTATGGGACGGAGGGAGTAGATGAAAAATAGTTATGTGATGTCTACTACGCAACTTTATTCTTGTAAACTTGTGTTGGGACTCCAAGAGCAGAGTTTTGTAGGACAGTTGCAATTTTCCCTCAAGTGGATGACCTATGGTTTATCAATCCGTGGGAGGCGTAGGTTGAAGATGGTCTCTCTCAAACACCCTGCAACCAAATAATAAAAAGTCTCATGTGTCCCCAACACACCAAATACAATGGTAAATTTTATAGGTGCACTAGTTCGGCGAAGAGATGGTGATACAAGTGTAATATGGATAGTAGATATTGATTTTTGTAATAGTAACAATAAAAAACAGCAAGGTAGCAAGTAACAAAAGTGAGCACAAACGATATTGCAATTCTTGAAAATGAAGCCTAGGGTTTGTACTTTCACTAGTGCAATCTCTCAACAATGCTAATCTAATTGGATCATATAAGCATCCCTCAACATGCGATGAAGAATCACTCCAAAGTTCTTGTCTAGCGGAAACATAAGAAGAAATTGTTTGTAGGGTACGAAACCACCTTAAAGTTATTCTTTCCGTTTGATATATTCAAGAGTTCATACTAAAATAACACAAAGTTATTATTTCCGTTCGATCTACCAAAGAGTTCGTACTAAAATAACACCATATGATAAACATCAACCAACTCTAATGTTACCTAGATACTCCAATGTCACCACAAGTATCCATGAGTTAATTATACAATACGCATCAAACAATTTTAGATTCATAATACTCAATCCAACACAAAGAACCTCAAATAGTGCCCCAAGATTTCTACCAAAAAAAGTAGGACGAAAACGTGCATCAACCCCTATGCGTAGATTAAACCAATGTCACCTCGGGAATCCGCGAGTTGAGTGCCAAAACATATATCAAGTGAATCAATATGATACCCCATTGTCACCACGGGTATTCATAGCAAGACATACATCAAGTGCTCTCAAATCCATAAAAGTATTCAATCCAATAAAAACAAAATCTCAAAGGGAAAACTCAATTCATCACAACAAGATAGAGAGGGAGAAACATCATATGATCCAACTATATTAACAAAGCCCTCGATACATCAAGATTGTGCCATCTCAAGAACACGAGAGAGAGAGAGAGAGAGAGAGAGAGAGAGAGAGAGAGAGAGAGATTAAACACATTGCTACTGGTACAAACCCTTAGCCCTGAGGGTGGACTACTCCCTCCTCACCATGGTGTCTGATACGTCTCCAACGTATCTATAATTTATGAAGTATTCATTCCATGTTTACAATAGTTTTATATGATTTCGGTGTGATTTTATTAGAACTAACCCGGACTGACGCTGTTTTCAGCAGAACTACCGTGGTGTTATTTTTGTGCAGAAATAGAAGTTCTCGGAACACGATGAAAATCAACGGAGAATTTTTCTGGAAAATATGAAAAATACTGGAACAAAAATCTCGGGAGGATTCACGGGGCCTTGCGAGGGTGGGGCGCGCACCGCTACTGAGGCGCGTCCCCTGCCTCGTGGACTCCCTGAGGGTCCCCCTAACATGAAATCAACGCCAACTTCTCCTATAAATACAGAAACCTTTAGGAAATAACCTAGATCGTAAGTTCCGCCGCCGCAAGCCTCTGTAGCCACGAGAAATCAATCTAGGCCGTCTCTGGCACCCTGCCGGAGGGGGCCATCATCATCGGAGGCCAAAGTTGTCAGAATCGCAATTTTGAATCAGATCGAAGCTTCAATGGTAGGATCGAAAATCGTAGAATCTTCACTAGCAAGATCGTAGAAATATAGATTCTAAGAACTAAAATCGTAGAATCAGAGGGGTCTTGGATCGTAAAGTCGTAGAATCGTATAATAGAATCACGATTCTGACAACCTTGCCGGAGGCCATGGGGAAGGATCTCGGAGGGGCCATCATCGACATGAAGGCCAAGGACCAGAGGGGGAACCTCTTCCCATCCAGGGGGGAGGCCATGGAGGAGGAAGCACAAGGGGGATAACCTCTCCTCCTCTCTCTCTCGGTGGCGCCGGAGTGCCATCGGGAGGGGAATCATCGCTGCAGTGATCGTCTTCATCAACATCACCATCGTCATCACCATCCTCATCTCTTTTACGCGGTCCACTCTCCCGCACCCCGGTGTAATCCTTACTTGAACATGGTGATTTATGCCACATATTATGATCCAATGATGTGTTGCCATCCTATGATGTTTTGAGTAGATATCCTTTGTCTTTGGGTTGATTGATGATCTAGATTGGTATGACTTGTATGTTTTATTTTGGTGCTGTCCTATTGTGCCCTCCGTGTCGGGCAAGCGTGAGGGATTCCCACTGTAGGCACTACAAAAAAATATAAATCCGTGACATTTTGGGCCGAACGAAACTTTTTTCTGTCATACATACAACACTTCTATGACGATAATTGTGACAAAACCCGGTATTATCATAGATGTGGTGGGCTCCTACTTCTATGACAAAAAATCATGACAGAAAATGGGCTTTTCGTCCTGGGCGGGCCAGAGAC
The DNA here is from genome assembly GCA_021605205.1 of Aegilops longissima. NCBI lineage: Eukaryota > Viridiplantae > Streptophyta > Magnoliopsida > Poales > Poaceae > Aegilops > Aegilops longissima. The sequence continues at coordinate 579,095,456 of CM038681.1, forward strand.
GCAGCTGCATGATATTATTTGGGCCGTCCATGACGCTAAAAACCGTGGTAGAAGCGAGGGGGAGGAAAATTTTGGGGAGTTGCCGGTTATGGTGGGAGGTCGGGGGCCGAGCGATGCACGTTTCTCTCGTACACGTACGCGCGTGTGTGCGAGACGTTGGCTCTAACTGAACCCGAGCGAGGCGTTGGGCTCTAACTGAACCCGAGCGATTGCACTACATGCTACGTGTTACTGAACCCGAGCGATCGATCGATGGCTGTTAACTAAACCCAATCAAGCGATTCCTTCGCTACTGCTGCTAACTGAAGCCGATCGATGCTGCCTCTGGGATGAATAGTGAGTGTTGCGGGGGGTTGGCGAGCGATGGCGGTGGCGTTTGCCTCTGGATGAACAGGACCCCGTGGTGTGGAGGGCTGGATGAAGAGTAGATGGTGGAGGGGTGCCCGTGGAGGGGTGGTTGAACAGGACCCCGTGGTGTGGAGGGCTGAATGAACAGTAGACGGTGGAGGGGTGGCTGAACAGTAGCCGGTGGAGTAGCACGCGGTAGAGGCTAGATGAACAGGAGCCCGTGGAGGCTGGAGGAGGTCGACGGTGGAGATGAACAGTATCCCGTGGAGTCCCGTTTTGCGGTACGAAGATGAACAGTATCCCGTGGAGGCTGGAGGAGATCGTTTTTTTTTGCCCGGATGCACTTCCTTGCGTGCGAAGATGTAGCTGGTGGGTCCCAGCAGTCAGGGGAAATGTTTTTTTTTTGCGAAATACGGTGGCCCGTCCGATGGATCCCCGCTGTCAGGTGGAGGAATCATTATTTTGCGCGTAATAAGGAGGCGCTTCCTTGGTGGGGCCGTGGACCCAGCTGTCAGCCTCTCCATGTACAGTCCATGTCCGATGGAAGTCGTTCCTTGACCACGTTGACCACGCCGCGCTGAGAGCACCACGGCGGTGGACGATGGCGAGGCCTAGGAAGGGGACCAGTCTGAGCCGGGGAAGATGCAGCAGGTATGCCCACGCGAAGAGGAGTACGAGGGTTCACTGGTTCGGCTGCGGTGTGACGCTGCTGTCGCTGCAGAATAACAGGGGATGTGGGTGAGTAGAGGGATGGCCTGGCCAACGGTGGGAGTAGTAGGGGGTGGTGAGGCCTCCGGGGCATCACAGCCGGCCACGGGAGGCAGGAGCATGCGACACGACCGGCGCTGGTTTGGGCGGTTGGAGCAAGAAGATCAGAGGTTGAAGAAGCACTACGGCCGTTGGATAAACATCGTACGGTAACAGGAGCTAGAATCGTTCATATTGACTAAGTTGACAAAGCCCTCCGTCCCCGTCAACTTGGTAGGCCCGCAAGTCAGCCTCTCACTATGCTGGGTTCCAGCTGGCGGGGGGAGTATTCATTTTTTTGTGCGTAATAAGGAGGCACTTCTTTGCGTGCGAAGATAGCTGGTGGGTCCGACATGTCAGCGGGGGCATGTTTTTTTTGCGAAATACAGAGGCCCTTCCGGTGGGTCATAGATGTCAGGTGGAGGAATAATTATTTTGCGCGTAATAAGGAGGCACTTCCTTGCTGTGGCCGTGGACCCAGCTGTCAGCCTCTCCACGTACAGTCCACGTTCGATGGAAGCCGTTCCTTGACAACGTTCACCACGCCGTGCCGAGAGTACCAGGGCGATGGACGACGGCGAGGCCTAGGAAGGGAACGACACGGAGGCAGGGAAGAATCGACAGTTGTTTCCCACGCGGAGGGGAGTATGAGGGTTCACTAGTTCGGCTGCGGTGTGAGGCTGCCGTCGTCGCAGAATAACAGCACAGCCGGCCATGGGGAGGAGGGAGCAGGTAGTCCCGCCGGCGCTTGTTTGAGCGGCTGGAGCAGGAAGAGCAGAGATTGAAGAAGCACGACGGCCGTTGGATAGACATCGTACGGTCACTGGAGCTAGAATCGTTCAGATTGACTAAGTTGACAAAGCCCTCTGTCCCCGTTAACTTAGTAGGCCCACAAGTCAGTCTCCCACCATGGTGGGTCCCAGCTAGCAGGGGGAGTATTCATTTTTCTGTGCGTAATAAGGAGGCACTTCCGGTGGGTCAGAGCTGACAGCGGGGAGGATGTTTTTCCGCAAAATACGGTGGTCCGTCCGATGGGTCCCAGCAGTAAGGGGCAAACGTTTTTTTCGTGAAATACGGTGGCCCGTCCGGTGGGTCACAACATTCAGGGGGGGAACGTTTTTTCCGTGAAATACTGGTGGCCCGTCCGGTGGGTCCCTACTGTCAGGTGAAGGAATAATTATTTTGCGCGTAATAAGGAGGCACTTCCTTGCTGCGGCCGTGGACCCAGCTGTCGGCCTCTCCACGTCTGATCCACGTCGATGGAAGCCGTTCCTTGACCACGTTCACCATGCAGCGCCGAGAGCACCGGGGTGATGGGCGGCGGCGAGGCCTAGGAAGGAGCGACACGAGGCGGGAAGACTCGGCAGTTGTTTCCCCGTGAGGGAGTCGAGGTTCACTGGTTCGGCTGCGGTGTGAGGCTACCATCATCGCAGATTAACAGGGGGATTGGGTGAGTGGAGGGATGGCCTGGCCAGCGGTGGGAGTAGTATGGGGACGGTGAAGCCTCCGCGGCAACACAGCCGGCCACGGGAGGCAGGAGCATGCGGCACGACCGGCGATGCTTTGGGCGGCTGGGGCAAGAAGACCAGAGGTTGAAGAAGCACTACGGCCGTTGGATGGACATCATTGACCACGCCGCACCGAGAGCACAAGGGCGGTGGACGGCGGTGAGGTCTACGAAGGGAACAACACGGAGCCGGCGAAGACACGGCAGTGGCTGCCCACGCGGTGGAGAGTACGAGGGTTGACTGGTTCGGCTGCCATCGCCAGAAATAACAGGAGGTGTGGGTGAGTAGAGGGATAGACAGGCCAGGGATGCTCGTATGATGGGGCCGTGAGGCCTGCCCGGCAGCACTGCCGGCCACGGGAGGCGGGAGCAGGCGGTTCCGACGGCGCTGGTTTGGGCGGCTGGGGCAGGAAGATCAGAGACTGAAGAAGCATGATTGCCGTTAGATTGACATCTAACGGTCTCATGCTGGTAGAGTCGATTGTTGACTAAGTTTCTTTTTTAAGAAACCTTGTGTAGGCCCACAAGTCAGCCTCCAAATCTGTGGCAGACAGCATAAAGCCCATTTGCTATTTTTTATAATTTGCAGCCCATTTGCTAATTCTTAAGTAATTTATTACAGCCCATTTTCTGCCCAGGACCACGGTCAAAAAGTATAACCTTATTTTGCATATTTCGGTGGAGTCCAAACTGTTGTAATCCCGAAATGATAAACATTTTTTAAGAACTTATTGATTTGCCAAAAAAATCATTTTGTTTTTGTAAGCAAATAAGACGTGGGACAATTGAGTTGGTTTAAGGGAAAACCATTGGTAAAAAAATCAGCGCTGGGTGGGAAAAAACAACCAAAATAAGGATGTAAATATGAAAAGGGAATTTTATGTGTTTTCAATATAATGTTACGTGTATATGAACTAGTAAAACTATAGGTAGAGATTAGAAAACCGGATGTAGGACATGCGTTCAAGAGGAAAATTAGAACTGGGCTGTGTGTTTGATTCAGTAAAAAACTGCATGCGGATGTTGTAAGACAAAATATAACTAACGTTGGCGGGCCAGAAGCCAGTAGGTACCTGCTGGATCTTTGTGCCCCGTTATCGTCATGGGCTGGGCCTGTTAAAAACAAAACCAACCCTGGACAGTCTACAGCCCAGTTGAAGCTTGCTCGACCTGAAAAAACAATATACGTGCTCAATAAACGAGAGAATTCTACAAGCACAGACCGATAACATGGATGCAGCACGAATATTGTTTTTTTATCGTGATAATAAGTGCATGCACTTGTTTCGAAAAAACTGGAGAACTGGGAATTCGAACGGTGGGTGCTTATGCTGCCCACCAAATAAAAATGAGGTGCCTGAGAATTCGTTTTGAAACAAATGATTCAGCTTTATATCCACGTCGACCGTCGGCATGATGGTTGGAAGCAAATGCAAGTTCATACCAAAAGATCGTTAACAACAATACCAACTGTGACGCCCGGGTAATTACGCTACAGTAATCCCCGCTAATGATGCCATGTCACCTCGGTTACTGTGGATAAACTCGCGCTAGTTCGGAACCTAGTTCGAATTCCAAATTCAAAATCGAGCAAACAATAAAAGTTTTCAAATATTAAAACTAAAATGTTCGAGAGGTGACATATAAGGCATAGGTAATTATGGTGATGAAACCACATTTTTATAAAATGTTTAAATGCTCAAAGGTAAAGAAAACAGCAGCAAAAGAAATTAGTTAAATGCCTTTTTCAGTTAATAAAATGTTGAGCTAATTTTGTTTTATTGCCCGGAACTAATGGTGCAGTGGCATATTTATTAAAACTAATTTAGGAACTAGTTTTGTAGTCATTAAACTATAATAATGTGAAACTAAGAGTAAACAAAAGAAAATAAAGATAAAATACAAACATAAAAGAAAGAAGACCCCCACCCCACAGCCAAGGCTGGGCGAGCAGCCCAGCCGGCCTACCCACTAACCTAACCAGCCCACCTCCACCTTATCCCCCTCCTCATGACAGAGGCGGGAGGTCGTGGAGGGCATCCATGGCGCCCGGGCCATGTGTCGGCCATCCCACGGCCTCGTGGATGGATTAGGTCAACCCTCAGCACCCCCTGGTCGAACCCTAGCAGCAATCCCCCTTCCTCTCTTCCTCCCCACGCGCGCTCTTCCTCCCCGCATTAGACCGCCGCCACCGTCACCATGGCCGTCGTCGTCTCGTGCTCCCTGTCACCCCGCCGCCTAGGACCGCGGCCAGAGCCTCGCCGTCGACCGCCTCGTCCTCTCCGACCACCAGCTCGAGCTCGGCGGCACCTCACCGGCAGGATCGGCGCGTCTTCTCGCCTATGGCCGCCGCTGCCCGCGCCCGATCTACCTCCCGGAGCTCCTCCGCCCGTCAGACGCGTCTTCCGCCTTCCCGTGGCGCCACACCCATTCCCCTCGTTTCCCCCTCATTTGTCGCTCGTGGCGCTGCCCAAATTCCGGCCGATGGCGCCACCACGACGACAGCGTCCATCCGCGCTTCGAGCCTGCGTCCTGGCCGCCCAGTGTGCGCGCTCGGCCGCCGCCACGCCAGCGTCTGCGTGCTGCGCCCCGCAGCAGCGTGGCGCCCTCCTCGCCCGCTGGCTCCTCCCGTGGTCGCGCCTTCGTCGAGCTCGTCGATGTTACTGCTACTGCTTGTGCCGCTGCTGCCCCTGCTGCTCTCGTCTGCTGCTGCCACTAGGTGCCGCCACGACCGCCGTTACTGCTGCTGCTGGCCAGCCATGGCGTGTCTTGCGAGTGTGTGTCTGAGATGTGTGCGTAGTTGTGTGTGTGTGCGTATGTGTGTGGATGAGGCTGATCCTGGTTAGGTAGGTTAGCTAATTAGTAGTTAGGCTAAGTAGTGGTTAGGTATAGTGTAAATGACATGTGGGACCACCTTAGTTAATTACCATTTTATTAAACAAAATACAATGACACACGGGACCCACTTACACTATTCATATGTTGACCAGTCAACCTTTGACTGGGTCAACCCAACCCCACAGCCCCTTTGTCATACTCACATGCTAGGGTAGCACTAGGTGACAAAAGTATATTCTGTTTTTAATTTCGAATTAAATTAAATCCAGGAAATCTAGGAAATGATTAAATCTTTATAAATTAATATAAAATAATCCGTAATTCGGATGAAAAAACTTTGTACATGAAAGTTGCTCGAGCAGCGAGACGAACCCGGATCGCAGTCCGTTCGTCCGCCACACACCCCTAACCTATCGAACCTGCAAACTTTCCTCTCGGTTCAAGCTGTCTCGACAGACGTCCGGAACCGGAAAACTTTCCGGATGTTTCCCCTTCGCCGATGTCGCCTAGTGCTACGTTAGAACACGTCTAGCTCATCTTTTGCCTGTTATGCACTTGCTGCTATGTATTTACTGTTTCTTCCCCTCTTCTCTCCGGTAAACCCCGAGACCGATCTTTGATGTCCTGTGATCGACTCGTCACCGGCGACCCCTCTCTCTTGCCGAGCAACCAGGCAAGCCCCCTTTGATCATCCCGATATCGCCCATTCCATTCTCTTATTGCTTGCACTAGATTTTTGCTCTGTTATTGTTGCTCCTATTCATTGCATAGCCTGTTTATTGTAACCTGCTTTGTTACCTACACCTTATCCTAAACTGCTTAGTATAGGTTGGTTAGAGACCCATCGGTGACCCCCACCTTGTCCTTGTTGCCCTGCTTCATCATTGAAGACCCGATCAGCGGGATCGAAGACCAGGCCCGACACGCACATCACTTCCCTTAGTTGCTCGACACTACTAGGTTACTATCAGTACCGAGGGTGAAACCTCTGACACCTCGATATTAACCCTGTAGTATAGCTATCCGGTTGTGGGCATCGAGGTGATTTTCCTCCTTAACCACTTCCGACACGACTGTCGTGCAACCCCTCAAGTGTGGACCTCGAGGGTGAATCCTCTTATGTTCACCTTGACGACTACATTGAGTGGAATACACGGGGTGATTCCTCGTGTTTTCCCTTGATGTTTGGACTCACGGTTACTTGGACTTTTACCCATTGTTACTTGGAAAGGCGGGTCGACCACGAGGGTACCAGCGTTAATTGCAGTGATGTGGAGCGGGTTGACTGGAGGGTGCCGCGAGATAAATTACGAGGCGTGGCGGGCATTCCTAGCCCTTGCCGCAAGTCCTCGAGGCGGGCAACGGGTCACATCTTCGTGAGTCTCGCTTGTTACCGCGTTCCTAATCCACTCGATTTGGATATTTGATCCGAGGGCCTCGGCCGATAGCACTAACCATCACGTGGGCTAAGTATGGGCGTTCTCGTCGTATACATCAGCGAAGCTTGTTAGACGTCGGCGAGCGAATGGCCTTGGCGCGGATTGGGCTGGAGCGCTGTTAGGCTAGGTCTGCTTCGGCCGCCCGCATAGCGTCAGGAGTTCGGGAGATGGCCCATGACCCCCGGGGCATAGGTTTAGTCCGCGTCTGGCCTCTCTATTAAGCCTAGGTCGGGTTGCGGCGTATTGTTTGACCGAGGCGGGCATGACCACAGAAAGTGTGTCCGGCGGAGTTAAGCGGCGTGGTGGGTAAGTTGGTGCACCCTGCAGGAAGAAAACATCTATCGATAGCCTGTCCTCACGATAGCGGACACTTGGAGTTGTATCGATCGATACAACTAGAACTGGTTACTTGAGATGAGACATGGATATGAGCTTTGGATTGTGATGATAAGCTGGATAGTATGGCTCAGGATTTCTTTCGCAGGAGTCGAGAAAGGATCTCGCCGAGGTTGATAACACTCTGCTACTTTAAGTTATGTTACTCTACTCCCTCTTGTTTGCTGCAAGATGGTGGTTTCGGAAGATGCTAGTCTTCGATAGGACTAGGCCTTCTCTCTTTTCGGCATTTCTGCAGCTCGGTCCTTGATATGGCCTTTACATATATCCATGCATATGTAGTGTAGCTCCTTGCTTGCGAGTACTTTGGATGAGTACTCACGTTTGCCTTGTTTCCCTTTTTCCCTATCTCTACTCGATTGCTGCTATCGACGATGGAGCCCAGGATCGAGCGCCACCGCCTCGACGACTACTACTCGGGCGCCTACTACTACGTGCAGCCCCGGCGGCGACCGGGAGTGACCTAGGAGGATCCGGGCAGGAGGCCTGTCCTCTTCGATCTGTATCCCAGTTTGTGCTAGCCATCTTATGGCACCTTGTTTAACTTATGTCGTACTCAGATATTGTTGCTTCCGCTGACTCGTCTATGATCGAGCACTTGTATTCGAGCCCTCGAGGCCCTGGCTTGTATTATGATGCTTGTATGACTTATTTTATTTGTAGAGTTGTGTTGTGATATCTTCCGTGAGTCCTTGATCTTGATCGTATACATTTGCGTGCATGATTAGTGTACGATTGAATCGAGGGCGTCACAAGTTAATATCGAGCCATTGCTGTAGGAATCCCCCTTCCACACTCCTTGGCCGAAGTCGAGTCTAGACATTGCAAAACTTTTACTAACATGGCTGTGTGTCTTATGGGCACACGTCGCCATTGGGTGGTATTAGGATCTTTTACTCCTCGATCTTTACTCTGGGATTCTGAACTCTCTTCTATTCGGGTTAAACGATTTTGTTAAAAACAACACTAACTTTAGGTTCTCGCAAGTACTTTCTCCCGGAGAGCCCCTCACTTCAGATGGTCGTCTGCTAATCAGAAGATTCCGAAGATACTATCTGATGTCCTCTCGAGGCCTTGTGCTCATCACTTATGCTATTCCTGACCACCGATAAATCCGTATGGATTACTACTTACACTTGCCATTCATACGATCACCCCCCCAGTGATCTTGTTATTACAAGATACCCCGAAGTTTTCTCTATTGATCCGAGAATACTTTGTGCCTACTGCCTAGCAGTTCTTTGCCACATGAATACCCCTTCAAATAAATCCTCGCACTTGTCGAGTATCCGCTCATTCCCTGTTGTTCATGTGTTACACAAAATTCTTCAAAATACTATTCGATCTCCCGAGAATCCTCTGGAGCCTTTGGCTCTTGAAATTCTTGCTTGCTTGCATTATGGTTAATCCCATAAGTCTCGTAGCCATATTGACATTCCTTGTCATTATCATTTTGGGTCTGTTGACTCAATATGTTTGCGAATACCCGCAATCATCATTGATTCTTATAAGTTACCTTTCTGGCTGAGCTGCCATTCTTTTAACCGGAATTGGTTCTTGACCAATCCAATTGCCGTTGATTGTACCCTAAGGCTATTCAACTTATCCACCCCTAAATCAGAGCATTGCTTCTGATCCCTTGTTTTGGGAATCATAATTCATTTGCATTTGACAATTGAGTTAGTCAGTTGTTTCTATAATTTGATCTCCTTGCATTCTTCTTCCTCTAGATGAGTACTGATGCTCACATCGGATCCCTTGTGGACCACCAGATCCTTTGTTGGATTTTATCTGACAACGCCCTTCATATTCAATAACCTTGTGAGCTTTTCCTCTGATACATAATGCCTTTGGTAAATTGCATCCTTCCCTTTTGCCAACCATGCTCCGCTTTCGAGCTAGTGGTATTTACTATTGAAGCTTGTGGTATATGTTTCCGTGTTACCCTGCCGGGTTGAACCTATGCCTTCCTTTATATGTGTGAACTCGGAAGTTTACACGAGTCATACTCATCTGGTATTTCACCAGGTACAACTTTCAACACTAATGCCTTTATCAGAGCGAGAAGTGAATGGAAGGGTATGCATTGGAAAAGTGGGAGTCGACCTTGAACTTTGTGTTCATGCCCATGGACACGATGTAGATCTTATCATTAAAACTTCTCTTAAATTAATTATTCCTTTGGTATAAGTTCATCTTATATCTGGGATCTGGCCTTTTGCAATCGTGGTTCCGACCATGATTGTTCTTCTTTGATCTCATTTCTCGGACAAGTTAAAACAATTGTCTCCTATGGATCAATACACCAGTCCAACCTTTACTTTGATCTTGTGTCGAGTATTACCCCCCTGGTATCTCGAGATTGTCATGGAACTGCATAACTTTTTATGAGTTCTTCAAGTGCTACCTTCCCACTGATTCCAATTTTTCACGGGCTCTGAGTTTTAAACACTCAAAGACACCGATAAATGAACCGAGTCCGCACTACGGTTCAACAACTCTTCAGTGAGCTTCTATAAGTACGAGTTGGTACCCGATCACGCCATTCCTAGCCTGTTTGGCTATATCGTTGTCGTGATGATTTTAACTGTACTACCCGTTCCTTCTTCACGGAACACAATTTTCGACGGTGAATTAACCTTACGTCGATCCTCATCGTCTTATCATTTCACCTTGGACAACAAGCTTGGTATCGAGTTTGTGTCGTACCCTTGGTTCTAATAACCTTTCACGTCAGCATTACTTTGACTTGATGTCGTCACCGATCGATTACATCTTCATGAAGTCACTCGACAATTGTGTCGTGATCACCAACATTCTGAGCTCATCCAGGATATCAACTGAAATCATGATGAGAAATACCATCCTTGCCCTCGATGATTTGCATTATCATCGACCACTTTATTGCCTTCCCACCAACACAAGCTTGTTCATGTTTGGTGTTATACCTTGAGTTCCTTGCTACCCAGCAGTCGTTCTTCTTTACCTTGGAGTATTACCATCTTAAGAAATTCTTGGTATTGAGATGCTTCTCACCATCACCATTCTTTCTTGGTCCCCGCGTTGCTTCCAACCGGTGTACCAACAAGTGAACGATGCTGTTTGAATTCTGCCCTTCTAGCAAGCCTCGTGCTTTGAAGTGAAGTTCTCAGACTATCGATTATTAAATCACCATTCTGACATTGATCGTGCAACCCAACCCATCGGGCGCACCTTTCAACCAATGTTTACTTGTGTATGTTTTCCTCGAGCATACTTCCTTGTATCATTTGATCCGACAAATGTTATCTCCTTGTTCATTTAAATGTGGGAGTCTATCTTTTGGGAGTCTCGGTGAATTGTCGTTGAGTTCACCAGAAACCTCCTTGTCCTCTCCTTGGGCTAATGATGGACTCTTGTTAACGGGAATCACATCATAGTTCATTTCCCCGAGAATCTTACAAGGTCATCTCGTCAACTTGCGTTGCACCTTTTCTTCTCGGGTATCCTAAGCTCGAGGTATCCCGACACCAATCGGATCTGAATCTCGGTCGATATGATGGTTGGGACGACTTTCAAGAGTTATGATGTTGATACTTTGATGACCTGGTAGCATGATGTCATGCCTAGCACCCCGCTGGAGGACCTATCATTATAGATTCCTTTTCAGCAGGGTTATCCATTCCTCCATGAGGGAATTGTAATACTGATTCTACAAGTTATTCCAGATGGATCCTTCGTGGTTCCAAAGTCTGATCTTCACCTGAAGGCCATGTCAATGCTATCTCGTAGCATGTCTGTGATACTCTGATTTTCAACAAGAACATTCGAAGCCCAATGCTATATGTTCTTGCTCAATTAACCAAACACCGTTGTATGGGTAATGTCATGAAATTTCTCTCCCCTTACCTAAAGGGTTTTCCACATTATATCCTGTCATGGATATCATGCTCTGCTTATCCTTGGTAAGGGTATATCCCTGAAATATGTGTTTAAACACATTTTTCCTTTCCATTATTCTGTTCAACCTAATGATCACATTTTCCTTTCCATGGGTCTGTTTGACCATCCTTGGGATATATATAATCTAAGCAGTGATAATCCCCTGCTTAGGTAAGCACCTCGTTGTACCACTCTGTAAGTAAGACCCTATTACTATTGTTGATGACATTCCGGTAACCACCGATGGACGAGAACCTTGCCGATTGGTCCGCCTCGTTCGACGAGCAGGAAAATGGTTCTCTTCGTCCCTCGCCCTTGGTACCTATGTTGTTGCCGACATGACCCTCAGAGTCTCCTCTGACTTGCCTTGCTTACATGATCGTGTAAGAGGTCACCAACCTTCTAATTGTAACCACATGGTGGGCCCATAACCCACAGTTTCACAGGATCGAAACCCGACTCGTATCTGTACACCCTTATTCCCAAAGTTATTCCTCCAGCGTGGACTCGTATGTAATTCACGGGCCACCGACATAGTGATCTATTCGGTATCGACGCGATACTTACTCTCGCTACTCGAACCCCTTTCTCACTCTGGTTGGGGCTTGAGCAAACTACCTACCCGCTTGGAGCCTATTGTGGTACCTTCGTACCTTACTCTCGAGGTATTTCATATGTTCAACTCGAGAGATAATCTTATACTAATTCATGGGTTAGCCCAGTTGTTTCCCTTAAAAGCATTATGTCGTGAGAGCTGCCCTTATTTTTCGTAAGTACGATGGAGTTCGAAGAAATGATGACCAGTTTATCATAATGCATCGGAATAAAGGATTGAAGACATCAACGAGAAGGATTAACTTCTTCGAGAAGTTCCGTTAGATTATCGTAACCAGACCTTTCCCCTTGCTCCCTCTTAAATCTCGGACGAGATTTCTTGTAATGGAGGAGAATTGTGGCCTTGGGGTAATTACGCTACAGTAATCCCGCTAATGATGCCATGTCACCTCGATTCTTGTGGATAAACTCGCTAGTTCGAACCTAGTTCAATTCCAAATTCAAAATCGAGCAAACAATAAAAGTTTTCAAATATTAAAACTAAAATGTTCGAGAGGTGACATATAAGGCATAGGTAATTATGGTGATGAAACCACATTTTATAAAATGTTTAAATGCTCAAAGGTAAAAAAACAGCAGCAAAAGAAATTAGTTAAATGCCTTTTCAGTTAATAAAATGTTGAGCTAATTTTGTTTTATTGCCCGGAACTAATGGTGCAGTGGCATATTTATTAAAACTAATTTAGGAACTAGTTTTGTAGTCATTAAACTATAATAATGTGAAACTAAGAGTAAACAAAAGAAAATAAAGATAAAATACAAACATAAAAGAAAGAAGACCCCCCCCCTGGCCAACTGGGCCGAACGGCCCAGCCGGCCTACCCACTAACCTAACCAGCCCACCTCCACCTTATCCCCCTCCTCTGTACAGGAGACTGGGAGGTCGTGGAGGGCATCCATGGCGCCCGGGCCATGTGTCGGCCATCCCACGGCCTCGTGGATGGATTAGGTCAACCCTCAGCACCCCCTGGTCGAACCCTAGCAGCAATCCCCCTTCCTCTCTTCCTCCCCCACGCGCCGCTCTCTTCCTCCCCCGCATTAGACCGCCGCCACCGTCACCATGGCCGTCGTCGTCTACGTGCTCCCTGTCACCCCCGCCGCCTAGGACCGCGCCAGGAGCCTCGCCGTCGACCGCCTCGTCCTCTCCGACCACCAGCTCGAGCTCGGCGGCACCTCACCGACGGGATCGACGCGTCTTCCTCGCCTATGGCCGCCGCTGCCCCGCGCCCGATCTACCTCCCCGGAGCTCCTCCGCCCGTCAGACGCGTCTTCCGCCTTCCCCGTGAGCGCCACACCCATTCCCTCGTTTCCCCTCTTGCCGCGCTGTGGCGCTGCCCAAATTCGGCCGATGGCGCGGCCACCACGACCGCGCCACGCCACGCGCTCGAGCCTGCGTCACAGCCGCCCAGCAGCGGCGCGCGGCCGCCCTGCCACGCCAGCGTCTGCTGCGTGCTGCGCTCCCACGCAGCAGCGTGGCGCGCCCTCTCCCGCTGGCTCCTCCCGTGGTCGCGCCGTCGAGCTCGTCGATGTTTGCACTGCGCTTGCTTGTGCTGCTGCCCCTCGCTGCTCTCGTCTTGCTGCTGCCACTAGGTGCCGCCACGACCGCCGCTACTCTGCTGCTGCTGCCACGGCCATGGCGTGTCTTGGCAGTGTGTGTGCGAGATGTGTGCGTAGTGTGTGTGTGTGTATGTGTGTGGATGAGGCTGATCCTGGTTAGGTAGGTTAGCTAATTAGTAGTTAGGCTAAGTAGTGGTTAGGTATAGTGTAAATGACATGTGGGACCACCTTAGTTAATTACCATTTTATTAAACAAAATACAATGACACACGGACCCACTTACACTATTCATATGTTGACAGTCAACCTTTGACTGGTCAACCCAACCCCACCGCCCCTTGTCATACTCACATGCTAGGGTAGCACTAGGTGACAAAAGTATATTCTGTTTTTAATTTGAATTAAATTAAATCCAGGAAATCTAGGAAATGATTAAATCTTTATAAATTAATATAAAATAATCCGTAATTGGACGAAAAAACTTTGTACATGAAAGTTGCTCGAGCAGCGAGATGAATCGGATCGCAGATCCGTTCGTCCGCCACACACCCCTAACCTATCGAACCTGCAAACTTTCCTCTCGGTTCAACTGTTCGACAGACGTCCGGAACGGGAAAACTTTCGGATGTTTCCCCCTTCGCCAAGATCGCCTAGTGCTACGTTAGAACACGTCTAGCTCATCTTTTGCCTGTTATGCACTTTGCTGCTATGTATTTACTGTTTCTTCCCCTCTTCTCTCCGGTAAACCCGAGACCGATGTTGATGTCCTGTGATCGACTACGTCACCGACGACCCTCTCTCTTGCCGAGCAACCAGGCAAGCCCCCTTTGATCATCCCGATATCGCCCATTCCATTCTCTTATTGCTTGCACTAGATTTTTTTTACTCTGTTATTGTTGCTCCTATTCTATTGCATAGCCTGTTTATTGTAACCTGCTTTGTTACCTACCTGCTTATCCTAAACTGCTTAGTATAGGTTGGTTAGAGACCCATCAGTGACCCCCACCTTGTCCTTGTTGCCCCTGCTTCATCATTGAAGACCCGATCAACGGGATCGAAGACCAGGCCCCGACACCGCACATCACTTCCCCTTAGTTGCTCGACACTACTAGGTTACTATCGAGTACCGAGGGTGAAACCTCTACAGCACCTCTGATATTAACCCTGTAGTATAGCTATCCGGTTGTGGACATCGAGGGTGATTTTCCTCCTTAACCACTTCCGATACGACTCTGTCGTGCAACCCCTCAAGTGTGGACCTCGAGGGTGAATCCTCTTATGTTCACCTTGACGACTACATTGAGTGGAATACACCGGGGGTGATTCCTCGTGTTTTCCCCTTGATGTTTGGACTCACGGTTACTTGGACTTTTACCACTGTTACTTGGAAAGACGGGTCGACCACGAGGGTACCAGCGTGTAATTGCAGTGATGTGGAGACGGGTTGACTGGAGGGTGCCCGCGAGATAAATTACGAGGCGTGGCGGGCATTCCTAGCCCTTGCCGCAAGTCCTCGAGGCGGGCAACAGGGTCACATCTTCGTGAGTCTCCGCTTGTTACCGCGTTCCTAATCCACTACGATTTGGATATTTGATCCGAGTGGCCTCGGCCGATAGCACTAACCATCACGTGGGCTAAGTATGGGCGTTCTCGTCGTATACATCAGCGAAGCTTGTTAGACGTCGGCGAGCGGGCTGGCCGGATTGGGCTGGAGCGCTGTTAGGCTAGGTCTGCTTCCGGCCGCCCGCAAGCGTCTTGAGGAGTTCCCGGGAGATGGCCCATGACCCCGGGGCATAGGTTTAGTCGGCGTGCTGGCCTCTCTATTAAGCCTAGGTCGGGTTGCGGCGTATTGTTTGACCGAGGCGGGCATGACCCTGGAAAGTGTGTCCGGCGGAGTTAAGCGGCGTGGTGGGTAAGTTGGTGCACCCTGCAGGGAAGAAAACATCTATCGATAGCCTGTCCCACGATAGCGGACACTTGGAGTTGTATCCCGATCGATACAACTAGAACTGGTTACTTGAGATGAGACATGGATATGAGCTTTGGATTGTGATGATAAGCTGGATAGTATGGCTCGGGATTTCTTTCTCGCAGGAGTCGAGAAAGGATCTCGGCCGAGGTTGATAACACTACTGCTACTTTAAGTTATGTTACTCTACTCCCTCTTGTTTGCTGCAAGATGGTGGTTTCGGAAGATGCTAGTCTTGATAGGACTAGGCCTTCTCTCTTTTACGGCATTTCTGCAGCTCGGTCCTTGATATGGCCTTTACACATATATCCATGCATATGTAGTGTAGCTCCTTGCTTGCGAGTACTTTGGATGAGTACTCACGTTTGCCTTGTTTCCCCTTTTTCCCCTATCTCTACTCGATTGCTGCTATCGACGATGGAGCCCAGGATCGACGCCACCGCCTCGGCGACTACTACTCGAGGCGCCTACTACTACGTGCAGCCCGGCGGCGACCAGGAGTGACCTAGGAGGATCCAGGCAGGAGGCCTGTCCTCTTCGATCTGTATCCCGGTTTGTGCTAGCCATCTTATGGCACCTTGTTTAACTTATGTCTGTACTCAGATATTGTTGCTTCCGCTGACTCGTCTATGATCGAGCACTTGTATTCGAGCCCTCGAGGCCCCTGGCTTGTATTATGATGCTTGTATGACTTATTTTATTTGTAGAGTTGTGTTGTGATATCTTCCCGTGAGTCCTTGATCTTGATCGTACACATTTGCGTGCATGATTAGTGTACGATTGAATCGAGGGCGTCACACCAACTTGCGGACAACAACGTAGTACAACTACCAACACCAAACTAACTTATAATCTTTTTACTCCTGGCCCTAGTGTTCGTCTGGTAGAAAATCTTGCAGAGGACCAGCTCCTGCTCCTTCTCTTGCTCCAGGTCCCGAGGTGGTCTGGTGCATCACCCGATTGGTCCTCTCGCTGGTCGAAGTTCTTGTTGGTGTGCAGCACTGAACCTTTTTGCTGCCCGTCTGTCGGCGTTGACCATTACCGCAAGGTATTGCCGGTCTTGTGCTATATCGCGTGCATGCTGCACTCGATCGTATCTTGCGACGCGTCCACGCACCCCTTTTGAACGCATCGAATTGCGGCTGGAAGAAATTCTTCCTTAGGCCACTCGGTGTGATACCTGCAGATTGTGGAATACAGGTTTTAGTGTACCTAGTTGGCATTTTCATAACATCTTTGGCATGTTGCAGTCACTTGTTTCACTTTTTATTAACTGTCAAATTGTAATTGCTTCACCGGGTCTGCGTCTAAAAAGAAAAATAGAGCTATAAAGAAAGGAATATGTTTGTGCAAGTAGACGGCCGATCGGTGTCTTACCTAGAAGTTTCTCAGGTTGGGTGTAGCATATGCCATGCTCGCTGTCGATGGTTGGTATGAACAAATCGATGAGAGACTGAAATCTCGCGCTGTCAGCACTCACTTTAGCCTCAAGGTGCTCGATCAGCTCCTGATCCGTGGGATCGAACTTGACGCCAGCCGTCAGCAGCGGCCAATCCTTCTTCAATTTGCATCGGTAATTCCAGTTATATGGTACTCGATGTATGATCGATCGACTGTTTTAAGTGAATGATGAAAGACTTCGACAGATAAGTGGGATTCCAAATCTGAAGTCCAGAATACCCGAACACGCCGCAGGGATTCTTGTGTCACCTCACGCGCATCGTGTTGTCACATCAATTCAATGTGTGGACATGATGAATAATTTGACCGACCTATACTAACTATATATATATATATATATATATATATATATATATATATATATATATATATATATATATATATATATATGGCGTCATATCTAGTGCATCCGGGATAGGTCGTGCATCCGTGTATCCGTGAGTCCTCAACCGGCCGATCCACATCTCACGCATGGAATCAAAAGTGACATAATTTTGCAGAAACATGCCCGCTGCTGCTCCTAGTCCAGTCTGCTAACTTGCTAATAACCCCCTCCCTTAATCACACATCCTAAATCCCTATTCTCTGTTTCTTCTCCCTCTCAATCCCTAATCACGGCCGCAACTCCATCCCAACAAGAGGCATGGCCGCGACAGGGACAAATGCCACGAGGGATTTCATCCGCCCTGACGATCTCAGCGACGGCCACGACGGGATGCATCCCTGAACTCCCCATCGACATGGTGGAAAATTTCTCGTCGTGTGATAAGCTGCAACAGATCATTATGGAGCCTTCTACTATTAAGGATGTTGAAAACGCATCAGCAATGATCCATAATTCAAATGTTGACCCTCAGTGTGCCTCTACGTCTAGCCATTGTGAGGCCCACCTCACTTGCCCTGCTACGTCTGTTGAAAATAGTAGTACTGCAGAATATGATCAGAACTTCAGTATGATGGGTGGAGCTTCAGGTAACATCCGTAAAATCTAACCATGTTGTGTATGACCCTGATGAGTATTTGTTTATGGTGTTCCGTGATGGGCTGATGGCCCTAAGTCTGTTGAAAAACATGAATTTATATTACTATTACTGATGTATTGAATTCTTGTGATGGATGGAAATTTGAGTTTCTTGAACTATCTTCCTCTTATTTTCTCTGAATTGATGCATATTGATAGAGTATATGAAGCAGCAGGGCCACCATGTTACATTATGTTCACATAAACCTTAAGCATGCTATGTTTTTTTGTACAAAGATCATCATCTAGTCATCTACCATATAGGAAAATACATTTACAAGAATCTTTGTCAGCCTGTGAGCCATCATTCCTTTATTTAGTTCTATAACAGTATGACCACTATGCTCATTTGATTCGTTAACTATTTCATCTCTTTGCTTAATTAGTACTAGCAGTACCATCGGGTGTAATATTTTGCCAGTAGTATCCAGGGAACAACTCAGCTTGCAAACCCACATCAGCCTCAACAAATTCACGAACAGAAATTAAACAGTGGTTTGTTTGTAAGCTTGCAGTAGCAACATCTTATTTATGAATATTTGAATATGTCAAAGAGACGGAATGCCCTAGAACCAGCTCATATTGTTGCCCTGGATCAGCTGTATTACATCAGGTATTGCAGAATACCTCAAATCGCCGGGGCCAAGCTAAATTCACTTGTCTCTGAAAAACAATACGATGGATGAGCTCGGAATCTACAATCTGGACATAGCCAAGTACTAGATACATTCAACATGAACAAGAAAGATCTAGAAACGTGGTCCTTGTTTGCCGGCCACACGATCGAGTCTCTTGTTGCAGGTGGACAACATCGTCAGGAAGAGGAGCAGCGCTGCATGGGGGCGCAGTGTACTGGATGGTGCGCAGGTTGCGGCCGTTGCCGAACTTGGCGTAGGGAACCCACAAGAAGGCGGGCGGGCGCGGAGGTAGTCCAGACATGGCGGATCTCACCGCGGCCGTCGTAAGAATCACCAGGGTCGTCGAGCGATTTGAGGCAGACGGACACGGACGCAGTCGTTGAAGCGCGAATAACGTCGAAGCGATCAGCAGGGCCTTGAAGCCGTTCGAGGCGGACGAGCCAAGTGCGGCTGCCGTGGAAGGATTGACCTGAGCCGCCGTCATGGAGTGATTGGAGGAGAAGATCCATATTGAGAGGGAGAAGAAACAGAGAATAGGGATTTAGGATGTGTGATTAGGGGAGGGGGTTATTAACAAATTAGCAGACTGGACTAGGAGCAGCGGCGGGCGTGTTTCTGCGAAATTATGTCGCTTTTGATTCCATGCATGAGATGTGGATCGGCTGGCTGAGAACTCAACGGATACACGGATGCACGACCTATCCTGGATGCACTAGATATGACGCCTATATATATATATATATATATATATATATATATATATATATGGCTTCTGCACAACATCTCCATCATGATTACTAGTACATCATAAAGAGGGAAGTTAGGATTCACTTATTCCCAGGAAGGTATCTATCCTTCAAACAAGAGGAGTGCTTCAAACTAACAACAGTACATAATATCCAACAAAAGAGGGACGTGCTACAGCAGCAGAATACATGGCTCAGTCTAGATATCAGAACGAATCAAGTTGTGCATATTTGTTGTTGGCATGAACCACATCGCCGCATGTCGGGTTTGCAAAAGCCATCCATCGCATGGAAGCTTGATGCCTTTCACACACTGAAGATTATCTAGCAACAAGCTGTGTCGATGAATCTCTAGATATGGTGATTCATGAAACCCATGGTATGATGTGTAAACACAGCCCCCCCCCCTCGCGAATGGAAGTTGCATAGCACAGTAATCATCGCCGGTGATATGATTGATGATTGGTTGGATGATCGGATAATTGAGCCCGAGGAACAAGGAGTGGTTGCCGAGGCTGTAAACCCGCCTCTAGTTGAATATGCCTGGCCCAACGGAGCTGGGATCTTTCTCGAACATGAAGCAGCCATAGCCATCAATGTCATGAACGCCCAACGCATTGTACTGCATGTGGTTTGATGTAATGGTTTGGTCAATTTGGTACGTGCAAATGAGCATCAAATGATCGCCGTCAGCTGAACGAGCGATAAACCAGCACCCATCGGCTGGTATGATTTCAGGTCCTGGAATCATGAAGGCCAGCGCATCTGCGTCTGCTGCAACAATTCAAATTGGAGACCAAAAGGACAAAAATAAACAATCATGTTCAGAGTATGTGTGGAATTAAGATTATTATAAGAGTGACACATATCATAGACAGAGAATTGCAATGTCGTGGTCATAATCATACCCCAAGTTAAAAAAATAAGCCAATGGCTTTCATATTCTAGCAACATGTCATGGTTCAAACATCATGTAACAATGAGAGGAAAACATCTATGACAGCGCCTACTCATATTCTACCATAGCACTTACTACTACTATTTTCATATCAACTCTAAGCAATAACATGCGTTGTTATAAAAATCTTATAAACGAGAGTAACATATAGCAATCATGATGTTATGCTCATAATATGTATTCTAACCATCATTAGATGCCAATTTTTCTCATATCAACTCTAACAATAACATATGTGGTCATAAAAATCTAGGAAATGAGAGGAACACATAGCAAAGATGTGGTTATAGACATGCTATGCATTCTAAATTTGTAACAAATGAACATGCAGTCGTATTCATAAGGTAAAGATGATTATGAGATAGAACAATTACACGACGATATATTCCACCAGTATAGGCAACCAATATGTGCGTCGACCGCGTAAACGATGCCATCGTGCACTATAGCATCAAACAGAAATGTTGCCTCAACAGGATTCACGATGAGCCATAACCATGTATGGTGACCGGATTCCAGATAGACTAATCCCATGTTGAACAAGGCAATGAGCTTGTAATCCATGTAGTCTTCTGGTGGTGTGGGCACTTCGCAGATTACAACTTTCTGCAAACAGAGGTCAAGCCAAAAGCTTGACGCGTCTCGTGCGTAGTAGGCAGGAGTGTCCGGCGGGCCGCGAGGCTCGATGGCGGCGGTATCCAACGATGGAAAGGTGATCTCTCGCTAGGTGTAGATATCCACAAGACGCCACTGACAACCGGTGTGGTGGATGAGGACGATCTAGTTGGCCTTCATGCCCGCCCAGTAGTGGCCGCGCATGAAGGACAGGTGGACGGGTAGTGGTAGCATGTCGAGGGGCACCACGGAAACCTCCGTAGGATCGTCAAGTCGGTGTCTGGGCCACCTGCGAGGATCGGGCATCAGCAAGCAGGGTGTCTTGAAAAGAGCCGGCCGGTTGCAGACGAGTAGACGGTACAAAGACACCGAGCATGCGGCCAGACGGACGGTGATGAGTAGGTCCATACGACTACAGATCTGCTCCAAGAGAACACAGGGGAGGGAATTCCAATCGCGGCTCTGCATGTCAGTCGGTCCTGCCACTGGGGTTTTCGGTGCCTGCGAGCCATCGGGGAAGTGGATTCGGGCGGGCGAGCGAAGAAGCTTCTCCTCGTGTGGCCGAGCAGTGAGCAGGGGGATATGGTACGTGCGCGCTACCAAGGAAGATGGCGGAGGAGGGAGAGCAGTGAGCGGGGGTAAATGGTGTGCGGCCGACGATGGGGAAGAGAGGAGGAAGAAGAAGAGAGGAGGAAGAATAGTGGAAGACGGGGAAGAAAGTGCATTAAATCTCAATTCTACTAGTACTACTACCAGGATATAGGCACCGTCCTTCTGAGTGTAAATAGTTACACCGATGACATGTGGTTCTACCCCAAGAGGGCCCATATGTCAGTTAATGGAGGACAGAGGTGCGTAGGCGTATTTTCCGAAGCGTGCTCTACTGGCAAACATGATGGCAGTACTGGGTAAGGCTGATTTAGTAACAGCAACACGCTGGTTCAGCTTATTAATTACGTGTCCCATCTACTGCAGCGTGTATTGTCACTTCACTGCGAAGACTAGTTGAATAGTCCTCTCTGACCGAGATGGGGAATAATGGATCGCTAGGACTTCCTTTCTACAGTATCCCTATGCCTCTACGCTCACTTCACTCATTTTGCTCCGTACCTAGTCACTTGTTGAAATCTGTAGAAAGACAAATACTCCGTATTTGGGAACAGAGGGAGGCTTTTACTCCATACTATTTGGGAACAGAGGGAGTATCACCATATGGAGGGAACAGAGGAAGCTTGAAATATGAACATGTCAATGGGAGGGAGTAAGCCCCATGCATGCATGCATGCAACATGCAACATTCACACGTACTCCACATGGATGCACGCAACACTCACGCACCCATGCGGCACACAACACACGACGCAACACACACGCTCACGCTCAAGTGCTCAACCTACTCCCTACGTCCGTGAAAGACTGTACATTTAGAGATTTAACATTGACCAGGGTATAATTAACGCCGAAAAGTAGCAGACTTATGTGTGCATGCGACCATTGAGATAAGAAGATTAAATGAAGGCCGTTGCATGCTATAATTAAGGATAGACATGTAGCCTATACTTACAGCACAAGTTGGTGCATTAGTCAATCAATATCGATTTAGATTAAAGGCTAAATGCATTGGAAGTGTAGATGTACATCATGTACTACTACACTCTTTGTTTTATAGCCGATGTACACTCTTTGTCGGAAGACAGAGGGAGGACACGTGCATGCACTCACATACACAGCTAGGGCGGTTCGGGCGCAAGGGTTGGACTCGTGTCGCGCCTGCGTAAAGTTTTGTTTAACTGATTTCTTTGCTCTGCCAACTGATAGGTGGGACCCAAAAACCAGGTGAGAATTTAACCAGTCAACAAAGTGCCACGTCGACTATGTGGCCGGTAAGTAGGGTGCAATATGGTGCTCTACGATGAGCTAGTGATCGTATAACCGATGCAAAAATATATATATAGTGACCGTAAAGAGCTTATTGTTACATATGTTGACCGCCAGTGTATTTTTCTCGTTTCAAATTAAGCCATATTAATCGGAAAGGATGCAGTATGGACTACTACTAGTACTAATACTGCTTTGATGTGTCCCATCAACTCGCCGAACGAGGAGAAGCTTGCTTACTACGCCTCTCCCTTGCCCACGCGCGCGGTGGTTCGTAGGACGAGGAGAGGGTTTTGACTACAGCGCCCTCTCCCTCTCCCTCTCCCTCTCCCTCCCCCTCGCCCTCGCCGTCACGGTGGACGTGTAGCAGTTCAATCAAAGTCAGATTGCCAGAAGCATATTGTACTATAGTATCATCATTGTTGGACCTTTCGAAGAGGCGAAGAGCCAAGTGCAAGGTTCACACGAGTAGAAACTGTTGAACCTCCCAAGGAGGCAAAGAGCCAAGCGCAAGGTTTTATAGGAGTTGTCGTCCTAGTAGGAGTGTACTACAACTATAGCGAACGATGCTACTGTATGATGCCACCACGTCACGTATATCCAAAGTTGTGCCACCTTTTTTCTCAAAGAGCGTGTTGGAGCCCGTGCAACAACCACACAAGTTGCACGTACACATAACACATTTACTAGTAATAAATTCTAAAGGACAAATGCCAGTATGCCACACAAGTTCATCTCCAATTCATGTGATAAATTTGTGCATGACTAGTCTATATATATTCACAGCGCTACCATTCACAATTACCGTACTCCACTTACACGTTATAGATGGGCTACATGTCCTCCTCCAGGTTCCAGTCCTAGGTGTTCTTCATGGATGGCACGATCCATGGCGGTGGGCAACGGGAATCATTGTCGCAGCTTTCTAGTCTGGTTCCACACGATGGAGACTCATCCAAGATGAAGCGACATAAATCAGGGATAGCGTGTCCCAGCATGTCATTCATCCGGCGGTGCGCACTAAAGACACAACCATGCTTCATGAACGGTAGGCCTTCAGTGTCATGCACGGAAGGTGGCATCCGCTTCACAATGGGGTAGCTGTCCCCGATGAAAAGCGAGTACTCTCCAAGAGTGTTCCTCGGCACCCACGTAGCATCACAGGGGTCGAACTCAGCGCCGTTCATCTGGTACACGCGACATCCCAGATCTGGACACATGGTGACGTACATAGTCAAGGTCCATGCATAATAATGTTGTGCTCAAATATGGCGGTCAGTAATACTATGCAGCAAATAGTACTACTCCGGTATAGAGGAAGTAAAATAACCGGCTTATTATATAGAGCCATTCTTGGCTACATGGATGAGATAGTAAGACATGGAAAAACAAAATTGGTGGTAGCTAGTGGGTTCAAGTCTTCAAGGGCCTAGCTAGCTATACGCGTCCTCCAAGGTAAAAAGTACTCCTACTAGTACTACTAAGTATACTACTAGTACACCAATGAAAGATAAGGCGAGAGGGTTAAAAAATGGAATACCTGGGTAGATGGTGACAGTCCGATCGTGGTAGATTGTGTGACCATGTTGCACATCAGTGGTACCATGGGTAACGACTGCTAAGATAGTTGATCCCAATATGCCAAAGTCAGCTACAAGGTTATAGGTTAGACCGAATCGCGGATGCAAATGCACATCCAGGATCGGCGATCTTATTTTGATCGGGGGATGACTGCTCCCTGCAAAATAATGGAGTACCATTAGGGATGCAAATGATGGTTTGTGCATTCCGTTTGTAATCTCCCGTACCGTAGGATGGAAACCAGATGAAACAAGTCCCCTGGCTTGTCACCGCGAAGATGCAGCCTAGATGGCGCACGACGTCTTCGAACGTGTAAGGGTACAAATCTGCCGCCGCCAACATGCGCTAGCCTCTGCCATTACTGCCTCTTGCATTCATGCAAATCCTTATATCGAACACCGTGATGAGATAGTAATCGTTGTAGCCGCGTCGCTTTGTCAGCGGGTCCGCAATTGCTATCTTCTTCAATCTCATGTAGGCATCATCATACGCATTCAAGCCCAGCCAGTCCGGAAGGTCGATCCCACTGGTGGAGAAGGGGTCTACCGGAACGGCCGCACTGCTGTGGATGCTGTGCAAAATGATGGTGGTATCCGGCCGGAGGTATGCAAGCCAATCTTCGTTGGCACCGACCCAGACCTATATATAAGACGGTGGGCAGCGGAGAAATTACGGGATGGAAATGGAATAACTAAGTACTACGTGATCAAACTCCATTACTGACCTGCTCATCGGACAAAATCCGACTACCTCTCAACGTTGGAAACTATAGCGGAGTCAACGTGCAACCATGGCCAGGGAGCGGTGGACTGTTCGCAAGATTGTCCCATAGAAGAACCTTCTCCTCGAGGACACATGGAAGACCAACAAGCATGGCCTTTTCCCAAGCCTGTTTAAGCAGCGTCTTGAAAAAGTTGGTGCAGGAAGCACCGAGTCTTGCGGCGGTGAGTACGTCAGAGCGGCGTGCGATTTCTCCTAGAGGATCATCGTCCAAGGTCTCCCAGCCCCGACGAGGAGGAGAACCGCCTGGCGAATCCATGGGAGCAGCGATGAACTGCCTTCTCTTCGGGGGGAGGGTAACTGGCGAGGAGGAGATAAGAGCGTAGTAACCACACTACAAAAAAAAGACACATCCATGACATTTTGGGCCGAACGAATTTTTTTCTTTCATACATATGACACTTCTATGACGATAATTGTGACAAAACCTGGTATAATCATAGATGTGGTGGGCTCCTACTTCTATGACAAAAAATCATGACAGAAAATGGGCTTTTCATCCTGGGCGGGCCGGAGACGCATCTGCATGACATTCTTTGGGCCGTCCATGACGGAAAAAAACCATGGTAGAAGCGAGGGGGAGGAAAATTTCGGGGAGTTGCCGGTTACGGTGGGAGGTCGGGGGCGGAGTGATGCGCGTTTCTCTCGTACATACGCCTGTGTGTGTGAGGCGTTGGCTCTAACTGAAGCCGAGCGAGGCGTTGGGCTCTAACTGAACCCGGCGATTGCCTCGCAGGCTACGCGTTCATCGAACCCGAGGGATCGATCGATGGCTGTTAATCTGAACCCGATGGAGCAATTCTTCGCTATTGCTGCAAACTAAAGCCGATCGATTGGATAAACAATGAGTGTTGCAGCGGGGGGTTTGGATGAGCAGTGGCGGTGGCGTTGCCTCGGATGACCGAAACCCGTGGTGTGGAGGGCTGGATGAGCAGTGAGCGGTGGGGGGTGGCCGTGGAGGGTGGTTGAACAGGACCCGTGGTGTGGAGGGCTGGATGAGCAGTGGACGATGGAGGGTGCCCGTGGAGGGTGGTTGAGCGATGGCGGTGGAGAAGCGCGGTGGAGGCTGGATGAACAAGAGCCCGTGGAGGCTGGAGGAGGTCGACGGTGGAGATGAACAGTATCCCGTGGAGTCCCGTTTTGCGCACGCCACACCCTCCCCCGTTTGATCGTGGCGCCCAACACAAGTCCGTTTCATCCGTTTTGCGGTACGCCACACCCCTCCCGATCAACAGGACCCCCGTTTCGACCGTAGGAGGTCCGTTTCCTCCGTTTTGTCGTACGCCAGGCCCCTCCCGATCAACAGGACCCCGTTTTGAACGTGGCCGGTCGAACACAAGGCCGTTTCCTCCGTTGTGCGGTACGCCAGGCCTCGTTTCCATCGCATGTTCTGTCCAAGCCCTCCCGATGAACACGACCATGCATTCCGTTCCGACCCTGCCGGTTGGCTCCCCATGAACACGACGACGACGTTGTTTCTCCGTTCCGACCCAGCCATGTACGTATGCGCGATAGGCGTTAGAGACCATGCCCATATGTACGTACGTGGCCGTATTTTCTTTCTTGCACCCTCGCCGCTGTACGTACGTGTACATGCTACGTGCGCGCCTCTACTACGACATGTGCGCGCCTCTACATATACGACATGTGCGCGCCTCTAGATCGACCAGTATGTACGTACACGTTCGCGACCAAAATGACAACGCTACGTACGCTTCGACCAGGTGGGTCCCGACTGTCAGGCACTTGCTTGCGTGCGAAGATGTAGCTGGTGGGTCCCAGCAGTCATGGGGGCTAATCGTTTTTTTTTGCCCGAACGCACTTCCTTGCGTGCGAAGATGTAGCTGGTGGGTCCTAGCAGTCAGGGGGCGAATCGTTTTTTTCGCGAAATACGGTGGCCCGTCCGGTGGGTCCCCGCTGTCAGGTGGAGGAATCATTATTTTGCGCGTAATAAGTAGGCACTTCCTTGCAGCGGCCGTGGACCCAGCTGTCAGCCTCTCCACGTACAGTCCACGTCCGATGGAAGTCGTTCCTTGACCATGTTGACCACGCCGCGCCGAGAGCACCACGGCGGTGGACGACGACGAGGCCTAGGAAGGGGCGACTTCGGGCCGGGAAGACACAACAGTGGATGCCCACGCGAAGAGGAGTACGAGGATTCACTAGTTCGGCTGCGGTGTGAGGCTGCTGTCGCCGCTGAATAACAGGGGGTGTGGGTGAGTAGAGGGATTGCCTGGACAGCGGTGGGAGTAGTAGGGGGCGGTGAGGCCTCCGCGACATCACAGCCGGCCATGGGGGGAAGGAGCACGCGGCACGACCGGCGCTGGTTTGGGCGGCTGGAGCAAGAAGACCAGAGGTTGAAGAAGCACTACGGCCGTTGGATGAACATCGTACGGTAACAGGAGCTAGAATCGTTCATATTGACTAAGTTGACAAAGCCCTCCGTCCCCGTCAACTTGTTAGGCCCACAAGTCAGCCTCCCACTATGCTGGGTTCCAGCTGGCAGGGGGAGTATTCATTTTTTGTGCGTAATAAGGAGGCACTTCCTTGCGTGCGAAGATAGCTGGTGGGTCCGACATGTCAGCTGGGGGCACGTTTTTTTCGCGAAATATAGAGGCCCTTCCGGTGGGTCCCAGATGTCAGGTGGAGGAACAATTATTTTGCGCGTAATAACGAGGCACTTCCTTGCTGCGGCCGTGGACCCAGCTGTCAGCCTCTCCATGTACAGTCCACGTCCGATGGAAGCCGTTCCTTGACCACGTTGACCACGCCGCGCCGAGAGCACTAGGGTGGTGGACGACGGCGAGGCCTAGGAAGGGAACAACACGGAGGCAGGGAAGACTCGGCAGTTGTTTCCCACGCGGAGGGGAGTACGACTGTATGAGGGTTTACACACAATACAGCTGATAACTCATGCACAAACACATCGGTAACTTTGACGATAACTTTCATGTAAGTAGCATGGTACTATATGCACCATATACATTATAATTCACACACAAACATCACGGTAGCTTTAACTGGGGTTGATGGAGGGGAGGAAGTTGTTTCAAAACATACCTCCCTCCCGATAACTTACGTCTAAATAACACATTAATATACGCACCATAAACTTGATAACTCACGTATAAACACCATGGTAACTTTGACCTGTAACATCCCAAAGTTCTAAATTTTGGAATGTTATAAAAAAATAGATAGTTTTGATAGATTGTTTGATTGATTGACTGAAAGTGAGTGAATTTGAAACTTTTTGAAAGTTAAATGAGAGGGAATAAAAGGACTTTCCCAAACTTTCATTTTTGCTGTTATGATCTTCGGGAACTCAAAGTTTTGTCAAGAAACCCCGAAGACAGGAAATATCAAACTATGGAATGATAGCTCATGGAAATGACAAGAGCAGAAACACGCTATCCATGATGTTATCGCCCGCTTATACTATTGTCACTGTGCTAAGTTAAGCATGCATTTCCTCAGAAGGATTGGATGGTAGGAGGCTGAAGGAGCATCTGTCAACGAAGGATGTAGTTTTAACATTACTGGTGTAGCACCAGGATCTGGAGTGTTACATCAAGAAGTTAAGATGGACCTACAAGAAGCAGTATTTGATAAGGAAGCAGTTCGTGAAGAACTCAAGACCCAGAAGCTGAAAGTAGACAAGCTGAAGGAGCAAAACATCGAGATACCGGAGATTTGACAGTAACTGAAGGACAGTAGGATCATGGATCATGTCAAGGATGTTGAAACCGGCAGTCTGGAATGCAACTCTAGAATATTAAAGGACGTCATGAGAGAATTCGCGTCAACAGAGATGATTTGGCAAAAGAACTTGAGAAGGACAAGCATGATCAGCAGGAGCCATTGGAGACATGACAAAGACTGGAAGAGTTTGATGACTTTGAAGATTCATTGACCTTTAGAAGCCCAAACCCCTACTATATATCTGCGTTAGATGCGACGATTGTGAGCTCTCATTTGTTTGATGTTTTTCCGACAACCACAATAAAATCTGTCATTTTAAAACTTTTGTTTGTAATGTGTGCATCCCTCTCTATCTATCTTATCTCACCCCAAAACCCATGGACCCAATAGAAGATGAATGGAGATGAGCTTGTATTTTCTGGACCGTTGAGTCAATTGGAGACAGACCGATGGATTCAAAACATGGAGGATTGCATGGAGAATAACCCTATAGCCGGAAAGGATATGACCCAGCATGCCCTTCAGTGCTTTGAAAGAGATGCTGCTACCTGGTGGAGGATGTACCAAACCATCAATGGATGGCAAGGAATAACCACTTGGAAAGAATTTAAGTGGACTTTGTTAAAGTCTTGGCTAGTGTCCCAGAAATTGAGGCCTTATGGAAAGGATATGAAGAAACCTTGTGCATACAAGCTTTGTGGAGAAATAGGACACAACCATAAAGAAAATAAGGACGAATACCCTCATAAGCGGAGGATTACCAAAGGAGTTAGCCGAGGATCTTAGGGAAGCTTGGTTGGAGATTGTTCCAAAGGTTTTGTTGCAGCAATGGAAGTTCAGTCTACATTGTTGGGAAAGATCCGTGAAGCTCAGAAGGATGACAAAGAGATTGTTGAGGTAAAAGAGAGGATGAGCAAAGGAAAGGCCAAAGGTTTTCGTAAGGATGAGCACGGCATCTTATGGTTCGAGGACCGTGTACATGTACCCAATAATGCAGAGATCAGGAAGTTAATGCTTCAGGAGGCTCATGACTCACCATACTCGATTCACCCTAGAAACACCAAGACGTATTTGGATTTGAAGGAGCGTTTCTGGTGGACTGGTATGAAGAAGGATATTGCGGAGTATGTAGTCGTAGGTGATGTATGCCAGAGAGAATAAAAGCAGAACATCAGAAGCCAGCAGGAATTACTACAGCCTATGCCAATACCCGAATGGAAGTGGGATAAGCTTGGCATGGATTTCATTACCGGATTTCCCAGAACCCGATCGGGATATGATTCTATCTGGGTAGTAGTTGATTTGCTTGACCAAAGTGGCTCACTTTATCCCAGTGAAAACCACCTATACAAGTGCGAAGTTGGCCAAGATATATTTGACAAGGATCGTATGTCTGCATGGAGTTCCGAGGACCATCGTAGAGGAACACAGTTAACCTCAAAGTTTTGGAATCAGCTCCACCAGACTTTGGGTACTAGGCTAGAGTTCAGTACAGCCTTTCATCCGCAGACAGATGGACAGACTGAGAGAGTAAATCAGATTCTCGAGGACATGTTGAGAGCTTGTGCGCTAGATTATGGATCTAGTAGGGATGATAATCTACCTTACGCGGAGTTCTCATACAACAACAGTTACCAAGCTAGTTTGAAGATGGCCCCTTGTGAAGCGTTGTATGGGAAAAGGAGCCAGACACCATTTGATGTGGGATGAAGTTGGAGACCGTCAGTTGTTTGGACCAAATGTGATCAAAGAGTCAGAAGAGAATGTTAAGTTGATCCGAGATAGACTGAAGGTAGCTCAGTCCAGGCAGAAGAGTTATGCAGACTCAAAAATGCAAGGAGGTAGTCTATGAAATCGGAGACAGAGCATATATTTGTGTGCCACCTCTGCGAGGAGTTAAATGATTTGGAGTTAAGGGAAAGTTATCCCCGAGATTTGTAGGACCATACCAAGTTTGGAACGTATGGGAGAATGGGCTAACAAGTTGGAGTCACCCGAAGGACTGTCAGGAGTTCATGATGTGTTTCACATTTCCCAGTTGAAGTAGTGCCATGCAGAGATGGCCGATATTCCTCTGTAAGGATGCTTGACCCTGGAAAAGATAATGAGGTTCCACGAAGTGAAATATGGACTTCATAAGTATGAGTTTTATCTTGGTATGTGGGATATCCCACGAGGATGAAGAGATGAATTACTATTGGATATAAAGGAGGTATGATGTTGGAAATATGGATCAATGGAAATTCCATGATGAGTCTGAGTAATCATGTCCTAGTTTGGTGCCAACAGAAGGAAGAAAGACATTACAATTGGATGGATTTTAAGTATGCTAGGAAGCTGGAAGTTGAATGTTGGAATAACGATCAGTTGCCCGTGATGATGAGTTCAAGGTTTACAAGTGATGAGATGGGCCATAACCCACAGGCCCCAGGACCTGCCAAGAAGCAAGCACACTCTTGTTGAAGGAGAAACCCTGGGAGAAGTTACGATTCTATCTACCGACGATTCTATAGGAGTTTACGCAAAAACCTGAGAGTTGTTAAGGAACGATAGATGTTTGTGTGGCTTGCAGAATCAATATTTATCCGAACTTGGTTCGTCGACAAGAGAAATTCTACAATGCTTGTGAGGATGACCGAGTGTTAGAATGCGAGATTCGCTAAACCATGTACAAGGTAATGATTTTGGTGCGGGATGGATTGATCACCATACCGACTTACTCTTATTATCCGCTTTGCTATGTGGGAAGGTAAATCTGAGTGACTTACCTATAGTTGCGAGACGACGATCAAAACCTTGTTTAAACCTTAGAATGGTATAGGTATTTTTTTCTTTTCCCTTGTACACGGCAGTTGTTGCCAATCGTAGGATATACGGTGAGGTTCAACCCAGACCCGTTTTCTGCAGGACAAACCATAAATTGTTGACCACCATGAGATATCGATAGTTGATTAGTATTGGCGCCAGACCTATCAGCTATGAAGACCCAATCTCGGAATAACCTTACCAAGATGAAAGGACGGAAGAATTGAGGAAAAAGTTATGCTGCTACCGGAAGGGTCAGTGAAGGAATTTTCTCGAGATCTGAGAAGACCAACATTGTTAAGAATAAGGATGGAGTATATGAGTTTTGATGGAACCTTAACAATGCTTCTAAGGGTGGTAGCACCCGAGACCCCGGAGACGATCGATGGATTTTTTAGAAGACCCCCAAACCCTAACCTATTTCTTGCTAGCCTCTCCGAATCTCGAGGACGAGATTCATTTTAAGGGTGGTAGTTTGTAACATCCCAAAATTATAAATTTTGGAATGTTATAAACAAATAGATAGTTTTGATAGATTGTTTGATTGATTGGTGAAAGTGAGTGAATTTGAAACTTTTGAAAGTTAAATGAGAGGGAATAAAGGACTTTCCCAAACTTTCATTTTTGTGTTATGGTCTTCGAATTCAAATTCTTTTCATCACAAAACCACGGAGAGAAGATGACATGACTTCTTCCATTTATTTAAATGACAAGGGTGTTGAAAATATTTGAATTTCATTTGAGAATATTTCCAATTCTAAAACTTTATGCAACTCAAAGATTTTCACGAGAGAAGATAAAATGACTTCTTCAAAACATATGAAATATGAGTTGAGAGTTTCAAAAATTAAAATTCAAAGTTCTTTTAAATTTATTTTCAATTTGGAGTTATTGGAGTTTTATTCAAATTATTTTCTCCAAAAATAAAATATATGGAAAATAGGGTAACATGATTCCCTACATCAGAAAATTTGAGAGAAATTAATTTGAAGTCATTTTGGTATTTTTAAAATGATTTTTGTTGGATTTTATTAGATCAGTAGCACTGTTTGAATTATATGAATTTTTGTGTATTTTATTTGAAGCTAGAATAATGTTCATCATGGAGTTTTTTATTTCTTTGGTTTTATTATTTTTTTTGTCTCTGTTAAAAAAATGTTACAAAAAAAAACTTCTGGACCGACCGGGCCGGCCCAGCCGACCAGTAACAGCGGCCAATGGGCCCACGCTTCTGCTAGCTCGTCCCGACCTCGGGACAGAGTCCCGAGCCGCCACGCCGCCGTCGCCGTACGCCGCCCGGCCTCCCGCCGCCGCCTCCTCTGCCCCCTTCCCCAAGCCGTGCCTCCCCTCCCCTCCTATAAAAGGGCGCCGCCCTACCCCCCTCTCTCTCCTCTCGCGTTGCCGCCCGCGCCGCAAAACACCGCCGCCGCCGCCGGATCTCACCTCCGCCGCCGCCGCCCTCGTCGTCGTCGACCACCGTCAACGCCGCCAACCTCTTCGCCTCGCCCCGCCGCCCTCCTGGACCCCTTCGCCCGCCCTCAACGATCGAGCCGCCGCCCGGCCGGACCGAACCACCGCTTTGCCGTCTCGCGGAGATCCACCGTCGCGGTTTTGTCATCAAAACGCTGAACCGCTGCCACGGTTTAATTTGAACCGTATAACCGCTATAAAACCCGCCCGGTTTTTCTTTAGTATTCGGTTTTATTTTTTAGGTTTTGTTAAATAATGAGCGTTTTCTGTTTAGATCTTTTTAGCGAGCGGTTTGCATTAGTTAGCTTCGCGTAACGTTCGCTATTTAGACTTTTTTCTTTTTACATTTAATTTTCGCCGAGGACCCGTCTATGAATATTTTATTTACAGATTAGCCCTCGACTTCAAACGCTCATAACTTTTTACTCGTTAGTCCAAATCCATGAAACCAATGCCCACTTCTTCGTTATGATCCCTCTATCCGATAATCCAACTTAAACATGTTTTTGAAAGTTTTAAAATTTGAATTCAAACTGATTTGTATTTGAACTTCGTTTGATCATAACTTGAGTTTCAGTAACTCCGATTTAGTTGATTCTTTTGCAAATCAAGCTCTTGACCTAAACTTTCTGATAAGGCCAAATTCACATAATTTTGGTACTGTTAGAAATTGTTTTATGTTGCAGGAGTTATTTGCTTGGTTTTGATGTCTTCCGGATAGTTTTCATCGTTCTTTCCGATCTTTTGAGTGATTGCTTATGTGTGGTTACTATTGCTTGCTTACGATAGATTGAACGGAGTGTGACGGGTAGATCTATCAAGAGTTTTGAGTGCGAATCATCTTCATCAACTTTGCAGGCAAGTAACATTTGATCATACCTCTTCTCATACCCAGTTTTTATGCATTAGATCTATTCCTCAAACACTTGCATGATTAGGATCTAATTAAATTGGGGGTTATGGGAAGTAGTTGAGGTAGTACCTATTACCTGTTTTATTATCAAACCTTTGGGAGTTACTTCTACGTTTGCTTATTATGCTATGCTATGCTAGTAGACGTGGATTGGGTGAGTGCATCCACGACGGATGTGAGATTGTTATTTAATGGTTTATTTAAGGTGGCAACTGAAACACACATCCGGGTGGATTGAGGCACTGGTTTCTATCGAGACTTGCCTGTTTTTCTTGGACCGCCACCTGGGCTCAAAGGGATCATGAGATTATTCAAACTAGTAACTTCGTGTGCAGCCACAAGCCATTAT
The DNA here is from genome assembly GCA_021605205.1 of Aegilops longissima. NCBI lineage: Eukaryota > Viridiplantae > Streptophyta > Magnoliopsida > Poales > Poaceae > Aegilops > Aegilops longissima. The sequence goes on from CM038681.1 coordinate 579,129,710, forward strand.
GGGCTCTGGCATAGTTGACTAAGTCGTGCGAACTCTTATAGTGGTGGACTAGCAGATGTAGGGGATGTAGGTGTACCGGTCCACCCATCGTAAGGTGCTAGCGCTTCTGAAAGACTATGTCTCGGTCATCCGTTTCCCAAACACCATGTAGTGCGAGAAACCAAGCGGAGGCAATCGAGTCTTGTGGGGAAAAGTGCGCAAACCTCTGCAGAGTGTATAAACTAATCATGATTAGCCGTGTCCCCGGTTATGGACATCTTGAGTATCTAGTTCTTGGATTATCCTGTTGATCTCATCACGTTACTCTAAATAATTTGTTTGGGTTTAATGAGTACTTTAAATTGGGATTGAGAATGCTGTCAACCATTCTCAATGTTTAACAACCACCGTGATAGTTAAATGAATTTATTCCTTTGCAGTAGGGAAAAATTGGCTTTTCGCAAAACCTTATAACCATAGAGCTTTTCCACCAGCCATATATGCTTGTAGTATAGGCTTATTCTTTCATTACTCTCTATGTGTTACATTGCCAGCATATTCCATGTGCTGACCCGTTTTCGGGCTGCAACTTTTCATGTTGCAGACTTTTCAGACGACGAGTAAGTGATACGTTAGGGTTACGATTTCCTATACTCAACTTTGCCGTTGGTGTTGATGGGAATCCACAACTTTGTTTCTTCTGCTATATTATGGATTGAGGTAATAGTATTTACGTTACATTATACATGTGATTTACCTCTATTATAAATCCTTCGAGTACTGTGTGTGTCAGCATACCGATCCAGGGATGACACGAAAGCACAGAGACTTGATCCATTCGGGTCGGGTCGCTACAAGATGGTATCAGAGCACATGTTGACTGTAGGACGTGACCCTAGAAACTGGCAAGCTCATAGGAAAGATTTTCCTCTACAACTTCATTTTCAAAAGATCTTTTACCTCTCTCCTCTTCTGAGCTTATTCAAATATTCCCTTTTAGTGAGACCATACCCCTTTTCCCTTTTGACCACGAAGATTCGACCGATGAGACCACTCCAAGGAGATAAGATATCGGACAACTAAGACCATTTGGAATGAAGAGGATTTTACCGTGTAAACGGAAACTACAACTGTTGAAGACTCTGAAGACTAGGAGATTTGAAGGCTCCAAATAATTTCCGGATTTGTATGACCTAGGAAGGCACCCCTTATGGAACTTGGCAGACTATGGAAGTTGTCAATACCCGAGATCAATGTGTATCGGAGAAAGACCGGAACATGGAGCATAGAACTCAAAGTTTTGTCAAGAAACCCCGAAGACAGGAGATATCAAACTATGGAATGATAGCTCATGGAAATGACAAAAGCGAAACACACTATCCATGATGTTATCGCCGCTTATACTATTGTCACCGTGCTGAGTTAAGCATGCATTTCCTCGGAAGGATTGGATGGTAGGAGGTGAAGGAGCATCATCAGCGAAGGATGTAGTTTTAACATTCTGGTGTAGCACCAGGATCTGGAGTGTTACATCAAGAAGTTAAGATGGACCTACAAGAAGCAGTATTTGATAAGGAAGCAGTTCGTGAAGAACTCAGGACCCAGAAGCTGAAAGTAGACAAGCTGAAGGGACAAAACATCGAGATACCGGAGATTTGTGATGGCGAAGGACAGAGGATCATGGATCATGTCAAGGATGTTGAAACCGGCAGTTTGGAATGCAACTCTAGAATATTAAAGGACGTCATGAGAGAATTCGCGTCAACAGAGATGATTTGGCAAAAGAACTTGAGAAGGACAAGCATGATAAGCAGGAGCCATTGGAGACATGACCAAGACTGGAAGATTTTGATGACTTTGAAGATTCATTGACCTTTAGAAGCCCAAACCCCTATTATATATCTGCGTTAGATGCGACGATTGTGAGCTGTCATTTGTTTGATGTTTTTCCGACAACCACAATAAAATCTGTCTTTTTAAAACTTTTGTTTGTAATGTGTGCATCCCTCTCTATCTATCTTATCTCACCCCAAAACCCATGGACCCAATAGAAGATGAATGGAGATGAGCTTGTATTTTCTGGACCGTTGAGTCAATTGTAGACAGACCGATGGATTCAAAACATGGAGGATTGCATGGAGAATAACCCTATAGCCGGAAAGGATATGACCCAGCATGCCCTTCAGCGCTTTGAAAGAGATGCTGCTAACTGGTGGAGGATGTACCAAACCATCAATGGATGGCAAGGAATAACCACTTGGAAAGAATTTAAGTGGACTTTGTTAAAGTCTTGGCTAGTGTCCCAGAAATTGAGGCCTTATGGAAAGGATATGAAGAAACCTTGTGCATACAAGCTTTGTGGAGAAATAGGACACAACCATAAAGAAAATAAGGACGAATACCCTCATAAGCGGAGGATTACCAAAGGAGTTAGCCGAGGATCTTAGGGAAGCTTGGTTGGAGATTGTTCCAAAGGTTTTGTTGCAGCAATGGAAGTTCAGTCTACATTGTTGGGAAAGATCCGTGAAGCTCAGAAGGATGACAAAGAGATTGTTGAGGTAAAAGAGAGGATGAGCAAAGGAAAGGCCAAAGGTTTTCGTAAGGATGAGCACGACATCTTATGGTTCGAGGACCGTGTACATGTAGCCAATAATGCAGAGATCAGTAAGTTAATGCTTCAGGAGGCTCATGACTCACCATACTCGATTCACCCTGGAAACACCAAGACGTATTTGGATTTGAAGGAGCGTTTCTGGTGGACTGGTATGAAGAAGGATATTGCGGAGTATGTAGTCGTAGGTGATGTATGCCAGAGAGAATAAAAGCAGAACATCAGAAGCCAGTAGGAATTACTACAGCCTATGTCGATACCCGAATGGAAGTGGGATAAGCTTGGCATGGATTTCATTACCGGATTTCCCAGAACCCGATCAGGATATGATTCTATCTGGGTAGTAGTTGATTTGCTTGACCAAAGTGGCTCACTTTATCCCAGTGAAAACCACCTATACAAGTGCGAAGTTGGCCAAGATATATTTGACAAGGATCATAAGTCTGCATGGAGTTCCGAGGACCATCGTATAGGAACACAGTTAACCTCAAAGTTTTGGAATCAGCTCCACCAGACTTTGGGTACTAGGCTAGAGTTCAGTACAGCCTTTAATCCGCAGACAGATGGACAGACTGAGAGAGTAAATCAGATTCTCGAGGACATGTTGAGAGCTTGTGCGCTAGATTATGGATCTAGTAGGGATGATAATCTACCTTACGCGGAGTTCTCATACAACAACAGTTACCAAGCTAGTTTGAAGATGGCCCCTTGTGAAGCGTTGTATGGGAAAAGGGCGGACACCATTTGATGTGGGATGAAGTTGGAGACCGTCGGTTGTTTGGACCAAATGTGATCAAAGAGTCGAGAAGAGAATGTTAAGTTGATCCGAGATAGGTGAAGGTAGCTCAGTCGAGCGGAAGAGTTATGAGACTCAAAAATGCAAGGAGGTAGTCTATGAAATCGGAGCAGAGCATATATTTGTGTGCCACCTCTGCGAGGAGTTAAATGATTTGGAGTTAAGGAAAGTTATCCCGAGATTTGTAGGACCATACCAAGTTTGGAACGTATGGGAGAATGGGCTAACAAGTTGGAGTCACCCGAAGGACTGTCAGGAGTTCATGATGTGTTTCACATTTCCGGTTGAAGTAGTGCCATGCGAGATGGCCGATATTCCTCTATAAGGGCGCTTGACCTGGAAAAGATAATGAGGTTCCACGAAGTGAAATATGGAATTCATAAGTATGAGTTTTATCTTGGTATGTGGGATATCCCACGAGGATGAAGAGATGAATTACTATTGGATATAAAGGAGGTATGATGTTGGAAATATGGATCAATGGAAATTCCATGATGAGTCGAGTAATCATGTCCTAGTTTGGTGCCAATGAAGGAAGAAAGACATTACAATTGGATGGATTTTAAGTATGCTAGGAAGCTGGAAGTTGAATGTTGGAATAACGATCGGTTGCCCATGATGATGAGTTCATGGTTTACAAGTGATGAGATGGGCCATAACCCACAGGCCCCAGGACCTGCCAAGAAGCAAGCACACTCTTGTTGAAGGAGAAACCCTGGGAGAAGTTACGATTCTATCTACCGACGATTCTATAGGAGTTTACGCAAAAACCTGAGAGTTGTTAAGGAACGATAGATGTTTGTGTGTCTTGCAGAATCAATATTTATCCGAACTTGGTTCGTCGACAAGAGAAATTCTACAATGCTTGTGAGGATGACCGAGTGTTAGAATGCGAGATTCGCTAAACCATGTACAAGGTAATGATTTGGGTGCGGGATGGATTGATCACCATACCGACTTACTCTTATTATCCGCTTTGCTATGTGGGAAGGTAAATCTGAGTGACTTACCTATAGTTGCGAGACGACGATCAAAACCTTGTTTAAACCTTAGAATGGTATAGGTATTTTTTTTTCTTTTCCCTTGTACACGGCAGTTGTTGCCAATCGTAGGATATACGGTGAGGTTCAACCCAGACCCGTTTTCTTCAGGACAAACCATAAATTGTTGACCACCATGAGATATCGATAGTTGATTAGTATTGGCGCCAGACCTATCAGCTATGAAGACCCAATCTCGGAATAACCTTACCAAGATGAAAGGACGGAAGAATTGAGGAAAAAGTTATGCTGCTACCGGAAGGGTCAGTGAAGGAATTTTCTCGAGATCTGAGAAGACCAACATTGTTAAGAATAAGGATGGAGTATATGAGTTTTGATGGAACCTTAACAATGCTTCTAAGGGTGGTAGCACCCGAGACCCCGGAGACGATCGATGGATTTTTTAGAAGACCCCCAAACCCTAACCTATTTCTTGCTAGCCTCTCCGAATCTCGAGGACGAGATTCATTTTAAGGGTGGTAGTTTGTAACATCCCAAAATTCTAAATTTTGGAATGTTATAAACAAATAGATAGTTTTGATAGATTGTTTGATTGATTGACTGAAAGTGAGTGAATTTGAAACTTTTTGAAAGTTAAATGAGAGGGAATAAAAGGACTTTCCCAAACTTTCATTTTTGCTGTTATGGTCTTCGGGAATTCAAATTCTTTTCATCACAAAACCCTGGAGAGAAGATGGCATGACTTCTTCCATTTATTTAAATGACAAGGGGTGTTGAAAATATTTGAATTTCATTTGAGAATATTTCCAATTCTAAAACTTTATGCAACTCAAAGATTTTCACGAGAGAAGATAAAATGACTTCTTCAAAACATATGAAATATGAGTTGAGAGTTTCAAAGAATTAAAATTCAAAGTTCTTTTAAATTTATTTTCAGTTTGGAGTTATTGGAGTTTTATTCAAATTATTTTTCTCCAAAAATAAAATATATGGAAAATAGGTTAACATGATTCCCTACATCAGAAAATTGAGAGAAATTAATTTGAAGTCATTTTGGTATTTTTAAAATGATTTTTGTTGGATTTTATTAGATCAGTAGTACTTGTTTGAATTATTTGAATTTTTGTGTATTTTATTTGAAGCTAGAATAATGTTCATCATGGAGTTTTTTATTTCTTTGGTTTTATTATTTTTTTTGTCTCTGTTAAAAAAAATGTTACAAAAAACTTACAGACCGACCGGCCCAGCCCAGCCTGTGAACCTTGACCAGTAGCCGCGCGCTGCGCAGCTCGTCCCAAGCTCGGGACGAGTCCCGAGCCGCCACGCCTGCCGCCGCCGTCGCCGCCCGGCCTCCCGCCGCCGCCTCCTCTGCCCCCTTCCCAAGCGCGCCTCCTCCCTCCTATAAAAGGGCGCGCCCTAAACCCTCTCTCTCTCTCTCTCTCGCTGCCTTGCGCCATAAAACACCGCCGCCGCCGCGGATCTCACCTCCGCCGCCGCCGCCCTCGTAAATCGTCGACCACCGTCAACGCCGCCAACCTCTTCGCCTCGCCGCGCCGCCCCTCCTGGACCCCTTCGCCGCCGCCCTCAACGACCGGAGCCGCCGCCCCGGCCGGACCCGAACCACCGCCGCTGCCGTCTCGCCGGAGATCCACCGTCGCCGGTTTTGTCATCAAAACCGCTGAACCACTACCACCGGTTTAATTTCAGAACCGGTATAACCGCTATAAAACCCGCCCCGGTTTTTCTTTAGTATTCGATTTTATTTTTTTTAGGTTTTGTTAAATAACGAACGTTTTCTATTTAGATCTTTTTAGCGAACGGTTTGCATTAGTTAGCTTTCATGTGACGTTCGCTATTTAGACTTTTTTCTTTTTACATTTAATTTTCGCCAGGACCCGTCTATGAATATTTTATTTACAGATTAGCCCTCGACTTCAAGCGCTCATAACTTTTTACTCGTTAGTCCAAATCCATGAAACCAATGCCCACTTCTTCGTTATGATCCCTCTATCCGATAATCCAACTTAAACATGTTTTTGAAAGTTTTAAAATTTGAATTCAAACTGATTTGTATTTGAACTTTGTTTGATCATAACTTGAGTTTCGTAACTCCGATTTAGTTGATTCTTTTTGCGAATCGAAGCTCTTGACCTAAACTTTCTGATAAGGCCAAATTCACATAATTTTGGTACTGTTAGAAATTGTTTTATGTTGCAGGAGTTATTTTCTTGGTTTTGATGTCTTAGGATAGTTTTCATCGTTCTTTCCGATCTTTTGAGTGATTGCTTATGTGTGGTTACTATTGCTTGCTTACGATAGATTGAACGGAGTGTGACGGGTAGATCTATCAAGAGTTTTGAGTGCGAATCATCTTCATCAACTTTGCAGGCAAGTAACATTTGATCATACCTCTTCTCATACCCAGTTTTTATGCATTAGATCTATTCCTCAAACACTTGCATGATTAGGATCTAATTAAATTGGGGGTTATGGGAAGTAGTTGAGGTAGTACCTATTACCTGTTTTATTATCAAACCTTTGGGAGTTACTTCTACGTTTGCTTATTATGCTATGCTATGCTAGTAGACGTGGATTGGGTGAGTGCATCCACGACAGATGTGAGATTGTTATTTAATGGTTTATTTAAGGTGGCAACTTAAACACACATCTGGGTGGATTGAGGCACCTGGTTTCTATCAGGACTTGCCTGTTTTTCTTCGGACCGCCACCCAGGCTCAAAGGGATCATGAGATTATTCAAACTAGTAACTTCCGTGTGCAGCCACAAGCCATTATGGGCTCTGGAATAGTTGACTAAGTCGTGCGAACTCTTATAGTGGTGGACTAGCAGATGTAGGGGATGTAGGTGTACCGGTCCACCCATCGTAAGGTGCTAGCGCTTCTGAAAGACTATGTCTCGGTCATCCGTTTCTTAGACACCATGTAGTGCGAGAAACCAAGCGGAGGCGATCGAGTCTTATGGGGAAAAGTGCGCAAACCTCTGCAGAGTGTATAAACTAGTCATGATTAGCCGTGTCCCCGGTTATGGGCATCTTGAGTATCTAGTTCTTGGATTATCCTGCTGATCTCATCACGTTACTCTAAATAATTTGTTTGGGTTTAATGAGTACTTTTAATTGGGATTGAGAATGCTGTCAACCATTCTCAATGTGTAACAACCACCGTGATAGTTAAATAAATTTATTCCTTTGCAGTAGGGAAAGATTGGCTTTTCGCAAAACCTTATAACCATAGAGCTTTTCCACCGGCCATATATGCATGTAGTATAGGCTTATTCTTTCATTACTCTCTATGTGTCACATTGCCAGCATATTCCATGTGCTCACCCGTTTTCGGGCTGCAACTTTTCATGTTGCAGACTTTTCAGACGACGAGTAAGTGATACGTTAGGGTCACGATTTCCTATACTCAACTTTGCCATTGGTGTTGATGGGAATCCACAACTTTGTTGCTTCCGCTATATTATGGATTGAGGTAATAGTATTTACGTTACATTATACATGTGATTTACCTCTGTTATAAATCCTTCGAGTACTGTGTGTGTCAGCATACCGATCCAGGGATGACACGAAAGCACAGAGACTTGATCCATTCGGGTCGGGTCGCTACATGACCCCTGTGGGGACAAAGTTGTTTGAAAACACACCCTTAATAACTTATGTGTAAATAATGGAAATATATGGATTGCAGGTGTGATAACCCATGCACAAATACCACAGTAACTTTGTTCTGGAAAAAAAGTTGTTGGAAATGTACACAGGAACTCATGTGTATATAGCATGATAATATAGTCACATCAGAGTTGATAACTTACTTAGCCCAGGCCTGATAACTATTTGCATGAAAAAAGTCGTCAGAGCATATCAAAATGGGATCTAATTTTGTTGGTCTCGTCGTGACAGATTTTTTTGTGAAAACCATTTTTCGATCGGATTGGCGGTTTGAGCTATAAAACATTTTGAAGTTTCAAAATATGGGAGAATTTAGGCTGGTATCAAAATTTTCCCTCTAAAGCATGCATGCATGTGCATGTGAAAAGAATATTTGAGGAACCATTTTTTAAGCCCCGGTAATTTCTATGTAATCACCATGATAACTTATCTCAACTGGCATGATAACTTACGTAGGACACACGTGGTAACTTTTTACTTGAAAATAAAAGTCGTCGGAACATACCAACATGAGATCGAGTTTCGAAGATCTCGTTGCGACGAATCTTTTATGTGAAAACAGTTTCGAAGATCTCGTTGCATGAGTTTTTCATTAGCGATGGGTGATTAAATAGGTTAGGATCGTTCAGATTTTTTGTTTAAATTTAGACTAGTGGGAAGTTAGTCCACTCCTACATTGAAATATGCTTATCTTGATGAAAAATATATACATCCTGTTATTATTAGAGCTAACCTTTCAGAGAATGAAGAAAAGAGACTACTTATAACTTTGAGGAAGCACCATGCTGCTATTGGATATACTCTTGATGATCTTAAGGGCATTAGTCCCACTCTATGTCAGCACAAGATTAATATGAAACCTGATGCTAAACCAGTTGTTGATCATCAACGACGATTAAATTCTAAGATGAAAAAAGTGGTAAGAACTGAAATATTAGAGCTCTTGGAAGTAGGTATAATCTGTCCCATAGCTGATAGTAGATGGGTAAGTCCCGTTCATTGTGTTCCTAGGAAAGGAGGCATTACTGTTGTTCCTAATGATAAAAATGAACTTATTCCACAAAGAATTGTGACCGGCTATAGGATGGTAATTGATTTTATAAAACTAAATAAAGCTGCTAGAAAAGATAATTACCCCTTGCCTTTTATTGATCAAATGTTAGAAAGATTGTGTAAGCATACACACTTTTGCTTTCTTGATGGATATTCCGGTTTCTCTCAAATACCTGTATCACAACCCGACCAAGAGAAAACCACTTTTACTTGTCCTTTTGGAACCTATGCTTATAGACGTATGCCTTTTAGTTTATGCAATGCACCCGCTACATTTCAGATATGTATGATTGCTATATTCTCCGACTTTCGTGAAAACATTGTTGAGGTTTTCATGGATGATTTTTCTATTTACGGGACTTCTTTTCATGATTGCTTAAGCAACCTTGATCGAGTTTTGCAGAGATGTGAACAAACTAATCTTGTCGTGAATTGGGAGAAGTGTCACTTTATGGTGAATGAAGGTATTGTCTTGGGGCATAAAATTTCTGAGCATGGCATTGAAGTGGATAAATCTAAAGTTGATGCAATTGAGAAAATGCCATGCCCTAAAGATATTAACGGTATACCAAGTTTCCTTGGTCATGCTAGTTTTTAGAGGAGGTTCATTAAAGACTTCTCTACAATTTCTAGGCCTCTTATTAATCTCTTGCAAAAATATGTTCCATTTGTTTTTTATGATGATTGTGTAGAAGCCTTTGAAAAACATAAGAAAGCCTTAACTTCTGCACATATTGTTGAACCACTTGATTGGAATTTACTTTTTGAAATTATGTGTGATGCTACTGATTATGCTGTTGGTGTTATTTTGGGACAAAGAGTTGATAAGAAATTAAATGTTATACATTATGCTAGCAAAACTCTAAACTGTGCCCAAAGAAATTATGCTACTACTGAGAAATAATTTCTAGCAATTATGTTTGCTTGTGATAAATTCAGATCCTAGATAGTTGATTCTAAAGTAATTGGTCACACTAATCATGCTGCTATTAAATACCTTATGGAAAAGAAAGATGCTAAACCTAGACTCATTAGGTGGGTTCTTTTGCTGCAAGAATTCGACTTGCATATTACTAATAAGAAGGGAGCTGAGAGAATCCCGTAACAGATAACTTGTCTAGGTTGGAAAATATTCTTGATGACCCACTACCTATTGATGATAGCTTTACTGATGAACAACTAGCTATCATAAATGCTTCTCGCAATACTCCTTGGTATGTAGACTATGCTAATTACATTGTTGCTAAATTTATACCACCTAATTTCACATACCAACAAAAGAAAAAAATTCTTATTTGATTTAAGACATTACTTCTGGGATGACACACATCTTTATAAAGAAGGGGTAGATGGTATTATTAGACTTTGTATACCTGAGCATGAATTGGAACAAATCCTATGGAAGTGTCACTCCGAGGCTTACGGAGGACGCCACATGGGAGACATAACGACACACAAGGTATTACAATCTGGTTTATATTGGCCTACTATTTTCAAGGATGCTCATAAGTTTGTCTTATCTTGTGATGTTTGTCAAAGAATTGGTAACATTGGTAGATGTCAGGAAATGACTATGAATTATTCACTTGTTATTGAACCATTTGATGTTTGGGGATTTCATTATATGGGATCTTTTCCTTCCTGTAATGGGTATACTCATATTTTGGTTGTTGTTGGTTATGTTACTTAGTGGGTAGAAGCTATTCCAACTAGTAGTGCTAACCGTAAAACTTCCATTAAAATGCTTAAAGAAGTTATTTCCCAAGGTTTAAAATACTCATATTTAATGACTGATGATGGTTCACATTTTATTCATGGTGCTTCTCGTAAATTTCTTGCTAAATATGATGTCAACCATATAATTGCATCCCCCTATCACCCTCAATCTAGTGGTCAAGTTGAGTTGAGCAATAGAGGAATAAAGTTAATTTTGCAAAAGACCGTCAATAGGTATCGAAAGAATTGGTCTAAGAAACTAGATGATGCATTATGGGCCTATAGAACTGCTTATAAAAATCCTATGGGTATGTCTCCATACAAAATGGTTTATGGGAAAGCATGTCATTTACCTCTTGAGTTAGAACATAAAGCATATTGGGCAATTAAAGAACTCAATTATTATTTCAAACTTGCCAGTGAAAAGTAGTTATTTGATATTATCTCACTAGATGGATGGAGAACCAAAGCTTATGAAAATGCCAAATTGTTTAAAGAAAAAGTTAAAAGATGGCATGACAAAAGAATCCAAAAACGGGAATTCAAAGTGGGTGAGTATGTTTTATTGTACAATTCTTGTTTTAGATTTTTTGCAGGAAAACTTCTTTCTAAATGGGAAGGACCATGTATCATTGAAGAAGTTTATCGTTCTAGTGCCATTAAGATCAATAATACCGAAGGCACAAATCTGAAGGTGGTCAATGGGCAAAGAATTAAGCGTTATATCTCAGCTATGCCTATTAATGTTGAAACTAAAATTATTCAAACTATGACACTAGAGGAATTCATAAAATAGACTTTATAGAGCACTACAAAACCCTAAAAAGGAAGAGGTATGTGATACAGTAAGTAAACCGGCTCCAAAAATTCCATAAAAATATTTTCTGTCAGTTTTGGAATACTAGAAAAATACAAAAAATAAGAATCACTGCAGGGGGCCACCCAGGTGCCCACTATGCACCAGGGTGCGCCTACCCCCTGGCGCGCCGTGGTGGGTAGTAGCCCCCTCGTGAGCCTTCCCGACTCCGTTTTCTTCTGGATTACTTGTTTTGCAAGATAAAAATTGATATATACTACTGGATGTTTTGACCACCGCATCACGGAGATATCCTTTGTTCTAGTTTCGTGCTATTTTCCTGGCAGATACGAAAGTATGTCGTCTCAAGACTCAGATGGGGAGAGCTTCGTATCACACTATGTTGCAAATCCAAGGATCTATGGGGATATAGACCCCCATGGATGGTCCACGGAGGGGGAGCAATATGACAACTTGAAGGAAATGGGAGACGCGAGCTCGATGTCCCTCTACCTCAACCAGGAGATATGCATGTGGGGCTGAAGAAGTCGAGCGTCCCAAACGCAGTAAACAAATCTAAGATCCAATTTATCCTGTCCCATTTTCTGCAGGAAAGCAAGGAGGCATTATGTAAAAAGGTATTGAAGCTTGAGCAAGAAGTCGATCATTTGAGGGAGGAAAATTTCATCCTCAAACGTAAGATAGGCAAGCTCACCACTTCATCACCACCATCACCAAAGAGGGAAACTTGAGTACATGAGTATGGGCACTCCCCTTGGCTTGTGCCAAGCTTGCGGGAGGTGCCCCGGTATGGTATCTCCATCACTTTTATTATCTTTACCAGTTTTTAGTTCGATCCTTAGCTATTTCATGATTTAGTAGAATAAAAGTTTAGTGTGATCTAATTTTGAGTGCTAGTTTCGTGATCTATCCATCTATGTAATCGATTTGAGAGTTATATAATAAATAGTAGTTTGAGTTTTTGCTTCTTTATTTTTATGTTCCAATCTTAGCAATGAAAATAATGAAAAGATCATATGCTAATCTTATCGAAAGTAATGACATTACATAAGGAAGAGTATAAGTGGTAAATTTATTGAAATTTGACAAACATAGCATTGGTCAATGATGCAATTCATGAAAAAAATTAATAAGGGAAGAGAAGATTCACATGCAAATATATTATCTTGGACATATTTTATGAATGTGAGCCCCCATTAAGTATTTCATGCCAAATTGTTGACGTTGGAAAAGGAAGACAACATAATGAATTTTGTTTGCTTATATTCACATAGAAGTTATATTGTCATAGATCCTCCAACATGTGGTGCTTTCCCAATATCTTTGCTAGCCAAAAATCCGCACTAAGTAGAGATACTACTTGTGCATCCAAAAACCCTTAAACCCAGTTTCGTGTTACAAGAGTCCACTATACCTACCTATGGATTGAATAATATCCTTCAAGTAAGTTGTCATTGGTGCATAAAATAATAAAAATTGCTCCTAAATAAGTTTGATCTTTTATTGTAAGGGAAAATAAGCATTGTACAAACTTGTGGTGGCAAAGTAATAAAAGCGACGGTGGACATGATTATCGATATCGGCTTTCGCTAGAGGACAAGCGAGGTCTAACCTTGGGGGACTTGATACGTCCATTTTGCATCATGTTTTCCTGTTGTTATTTATAGTGTTTTGAATCAATATAACACTTTGTGGAGAAATTATAATTCCTTTTATCTCTTAATATGCAAGGTTTACATGATGAGGGAGATTGCCGGCAGATGGAATTCTGGACAAAAAAGCTACGTCGAAGATACCTATTCTCCACATCTCCAAATGGGCTGAAATTTTACGGAGATTTATTTTGGAATATATAAAAATTATGGGAGAAAAGAAGCACCAGAGGGGGCTACCCAAGTGCCCACTAGGCACCAGGGCACGCCTGCCCCCCTGGCGCGCCCTGGTGGGTAGTGGGGCCCCTAGCCAGCCTCCAGTGCCCAACTTCTGGTATATAGACCCATTTTCCCTAGAAAAAAAGTAAGGAGAGGACTTTAGGGACGGAGTGCCGCCGTCTCGAGGCGGAACTTGGGCAGAAGCACTTTTTCTCTCCGGCGGAGAGATTCCACCAGCGATACTTCCCTCCGGGAGCGGGAAATCGAAGCCATCGTCACCACCAACAGTCCTCGGATCATGGGAGGATCAATCTTTATCAATATTTTCACCAGCACCATCTCATCTCAAACCCTAGCTCACCTCTTGTGTTCATGTTTGTATCAAATCCTCAGATTGGTACCTGTGGGTGACTTGTAGTGTTGATTACATCTTGTAGTTGATGCTAGTTGGTTTATTTGGTGGAAGATCATATGTTAAGATCTATTATGCTATTCAATACCCCTCTGATCTTGAGCATGAATATGTTTTGTGACTAGTTTCTTTTCTTATTGAGGACATGGGAGAAGTCTTATCATAAGTAATCATCTGAATTTATTATCCGTTCGATATTTTGATGATATGTATCTTGTTGATTCCCTTAGTAGTGTCATGTGAACATCGACTACATGACACTTCACCATCTTCAGGACTAAGGGAATGCATTGTGGAGTAGTTATTAGATGAATGGTTGTTAGAGTGACAGAAGCTTAAAACCTAGATTATGCGCTATTTCGTAAGGGGTTGATTTGGATCCACATGTTTAATGTTATGGTTAGATTTTATCTTAATTCTTCTTTCATAGTTGTGGATGTTGCGAGAGGGGTTAATCATAAGTGGGAGGTTTGTTCAAGTAAGAACAGCACCAAAGCACCGGTCCACCCACATATCAAATTATAAAAGTAGCGAATGCGAATCAAACAAACATGATGAAAGTGACTAGCTGAAATTCCCGTGTGTTCTCCAGAACGTTTTACTTATTATAAGAGACTGTTCTAGCCTGTCCTTTGCAACAAAAAGGATTGGGCTACCTTGCTGCACTTATTGTTACTCTTGCTATGTCGGGTGGTAGGTGCGACATATGCCAACGGGTGGCTTATCATAGTGGGAGCCAATAAGACGTCGCCGGTGCCTAGAAACGGGATGAGGCAAAGACATGCACGCCGGCGAATCTTACCCAGCTTCGGGGCTCTCCGTGGAGATAACACCCCTACTGCTCCTCTGCGGGGTCTCCGCATGATCACTGGATGAACAGGTGGCTACAATAGGCTCCTTGAGCTGTTCGGCGAGAGGAAGAAGAAGGACACGGCTAGCTCTCCTCCTCTCTCTATGTGGTGACTAAAACTCTAAGAGATCAACCCTTTGCATGGGCGCCCTGGGGGGTTTATATAGGCCTACCCCCAGGGGTACAATGGTAATCCGGGTGGGCGTGGGCCCTAGCCGTCAGTGTCTCGTCCATGGCTTCTCCGCTTGCTTGCTGGGCCCCCATGTTGGTGGGTCCCGCTGCCACCGACTTCTCGGTCGACAAGCTGGCCCCACGGCTGAGGGCCTTGTCGGGGGCTGGTTACTGTTGCCTCAATCTTGAGGACGAGGGCTTTGTCGGGATAAGCATGGCTACAGTGCCGCCGCCTTGGCGGCGATCACTGTAGCCTCACCTCGCCTTGTCTTCTTAATGAGGCGCTTCCTTCGAGGGAGGGAACAAACCGGCTATGGGAAGCCGGCCATATCTTAGGCCGACAGGGGGAGGCCGAGCCGCCTTCGGGCATCTCTCTGGCTGGAGGGGCTCGCCGCCTGTGGGCCGTACTGACACCCCGTCGTGTCTGACGCCATGGTCAACATGGCAACAGTGCTGCGCCGGACGGGGGATGGCCACCCCGTATGGCGCACTGTGGCCATGCATGCTCTGGGATACGGGGGCGGCGGGCTTCACTCTAGCCATGCCCCGTCTCATCACCGTTATGCGGGTGCAGATTCTGAGGGTGCGGCCTTGGCCGCCTGCTGGGAAGCCGGCCTCTTGGAGTCGGCCTTCTCGTGGCCGGCTCTTCAGAGTCGGCCCTCTTGGAGTCGGCCTTCTCGTGGCCGGTTCTTCGGAGTCGGCCCTCTGGTAGCCGGCTTCTAGGAAGCCGGCCCTCTCGTGGCCTTCATCCTGGGGCTCTTGGGGCAGCCGGTCGGGGGAGGGTGGCCCTCCGTCTTCGATGATGGATGGCTTGGATTGGCTCATAATTTTTTCGGAAGCCCCGGGGGGAGCCGGCTAGGCTACCCGTTGTCATTTACTCCGACAGTAGTCCCCAAAGCTGATTGAGCTTCAAGACTGAGAGGGGGACGAGAAGCTCGATCAGCTTCCCATCCTGAGGAGCCGGCAGATAGGAGCCGGCCTTGAGCGGGTACCCCGTCTTCGGGAAGTTCCGCAGCCAGAAGGCGAGAACGCGCGCCGGATCGTGCGTTGACCGCGCGCCACCCTGCCCGCCATGTGGACAAAAAGGCCTGCTAGCCCACGCGCGCGACGGGACGTCGCCGTAGGCTGGGTCCCACCATACCTAGGCCTCGGCCCATGTGCGGATCCTCTGCGGCCCGACTGGACCGCACGTCTTCCCATGGCGGTTTCAGCACGCCTTTAGGGCGCAATAATTGCAGGACGTGGGGGAGGGAATGGGCGCAGTTAATCCCACATTCCCCCACGCCTCGCCCCCTCGGCTCCACCGCACGTGTCTATAAGTAGGGGGAGGAGGGGGAGCGGCAGAGGCTGGCACGCTCGCCCTCTCTCCACTCTTTCCTCTACCCCCTTCTTCGTTCCTCCGTCGCCGCAGCGCACTCACCACCGCACCGTTCCGCCGCGGATCCTCTTGGTTTGCCGCGGCTCCTCCACAGCGTGACTTTGCTCCCCGCCGCGGCGCTTCTCTTGCTTCCTCTTGCCCCTATGGTGCTGTACAACTCGTGGGACGGCTCCAACGTCCATGAGGACCATATCGATTGGCTTCGCAAGACGCGGCGATTGCCGGGCTAGGACCTCGTGAAGACCCACCTCGCGCCGGAAGCGGAGGTTTCGCCGGCGCCGGAGGAGGGCGAGCGGGTCATGTTCCGCTCGCACTGCCTGCGAGGCCTCGGCCTGCCGGCGAGCGGGTTCTTCCGCTCCTTCCTCGAGTTCTACCGCCTACAACCGCATCAGCTCACCCGCAACTCGGTGATGCTGCTGTCGGCCTTCGTCACCCTGTGCGAGGGTTTTCTTGGCGTTCTCCCCACCCTTGAGCTCTTCGGGGAGTTCTTCCAGTGCAAGCTTGGCACTGTTTCCGCGGGCGTGCCCGCCCCCTGTGGCGCCTTCATCGCCATGCGGAGGACGGCCGGCAACAACCCCTTTCCGCCTATCCGGCTGATCCAGTCGGTGAAGCTCTGGCAGCAGTCGTATTTCTATGTGAAGAACGTCGCCTCGCAAGGCGACTTCGTGAACCTGCCGGCTTACGTAGCCGGCCCGCCGCCTGGGAGGCAGCCGTCTTGGTCCTTCCGAGCTCGGTCGCTCTCCCTGGCCGGGAACGCCACCGTCACCCAGCTCCGGGTAATGAACCAGTCGGAGGGCTTGGTGGGGGGCCGACCTGGTCGCCGCCTTCGTGGAGCGCCGGGTGCTCCCGCTCCAAAGCCGGTCGCACATGATCTGCCAAATGAGCGGCCGCTTCGACCCATGCCAGCTGAGCACCAGGGTGATGCCTTGTGGCGAGGTGGCTCATATGGTGAATTACATCTCCAACTGCAAGCTCACCGAGGAGTGGCAGTATGGCAAGGTGCCGTATTCTCGGGCCAATCCCCCGCCTATGGTGAGTTTTCCTTCTTCTCTTCTTCTTCTGTTCCCGGGTTCGTGACGGCCGCCCTTTGACCAGTCGGCTTGTCTTTGAGCAGAACCCCCTTCTTCCACCGGCGGCCGGGGCCGCAGGGCCGGAGCGCCAGTTTATGGCCGACCAGGCGGTGGACGACCCCGACGACCCAGATCTGGGGGCGGCCGCCATGGATGATGCCATAGGTGGAGCCGGCGGAGAGGCAGGCGGCCCAGAGTTCACGGCCGATTTCGGGGACTGGCCGGATGATGACGAAGCCGAGGCCATCCCACACCGCCAGCCGGCGGCCGATCGCCGAGGCGCGGGACCTTCTGCGCGCCCTGCTGCTCGGTGGTGCGCCAAAAGCGCTGGCGGGCAGGACTCTTCGGCAGCCGGCCGAAGAAACCTAAGGGCTCCACGGCGGCGACCAAGCGGGACGAGGCGGCCTCGAAAGCGGCCCGCTTTCGCAAAGTGGTGAAGCAGCCACAGGCGGTCTCGGCGTAAGTGTTGGATGCCTCATGCTTTTTTGTCATCTTCTTTGGTCGAGGCTCATCTAAGCCGTCTTCTTGATTTGCTGGACAGGGCGCCGCTTTCCCTTGAACGGGTTGACGCCGCCTCCATAGTCGACCCGACAGGAGGGTCTTCGAGCTCCCGCCGCGTGGATCCCCGCGCCGACCTCATGGAGGCGATGGAGCAGAACGCGCGAGAGGCGCGGGAGGAGCGGGAAGCGGCGGAGCGGAGGGCCATCCAGGAGGCGGCGGAGAAGTCGGCCGAGGAGCAAGCCGATGCGACGGCCAAGGCCCAGGCGGAAGCTGCGGCCGCGGAGAGGGAGGCGGAGGCTCTGCGCAATCAGCCTCCGCAGCTCATCATTCCTCTTTGCGCCGTGGCTCCTGATATCCTCGTGCCTCCGTCGGAGGAAGCCGACCGCGACCAGCCGGTGATGGAGAGGAGGGAGGACGACGTGACGATCCTGGGGAGGCGCCACAGCCGGCGCCGACTGGACCGGGCCAAGGCGGCCGACCTGCTGCGGTACCTGAGCAGCCGGCCGGGAGTGAGTCGGCGGCGGGGGCGGATCTTGTGGTGCAGTTGGCGCCTCGCCGGCGCGCGGGAGAAGCGTCCTCGGCGCCGGAGCCGCAAAAACTGCGGCGCCGGCTCGGCAGCCGACAGACACACAGGCGGCCAGCGCTAGCACGTCCGAGTGGACGCCTAGCGGTGGAATGACCGAGCTGAACGCGGCGGCGCAGGAGGTCCGACGCTGACTTCAGACCCAGGCCGCCTCACTGCAACGGTACACCCAGGAGTTTCTCGCTACGCACGCGGTCATCCGGGTGAGTCTTCTGGCCTTGGTCGATTTCTTTTTGATTTCTTCCGTGAGGCGCGTCGAGTACACACCGGGTGTAATCCCGAGTTTGAGTCGCTGCTTGGCGGCGTCTTGGAACTTTTAGCAGGCCTTGGCGGCAATCTTGTTCTTATTCGCACTCCATCTGACTTTCAGGAATACCACAATCTCCGCGCGGCCGCCTTCAACTCCCAGGCCCAGGAGCTGAGCCAAAAGGCCGCCGACTTGACTAGTAGCCGGAGTGAGTGCTTTGCTTCCTTTATCTCACGTGGGCGGCGTCAGCCTGCTGGAGTGTAATCCCGAGATTGGCCGGCTGGCTGGCGATCGGGTTGGATCTTTCCTGACGACTTTTTCTTTATTGCTTTTTTCCTTTTTCTCCATGCTTGCAGGGGCTAATGCTGACTTGAGGGAGCAGCTATGCGGGGCCCAGACCGCCTCCGCACCAAGGAGGCCGAGAGCATCGCCTTGGTACCGGAACGCGACCGCCTGGCCAAGAGACTGGCCGACCAGGAGGAGAGCCATAATGCAGCCCTGAAGAAGGCGTAGGACAGCGAGGCCACCCTTAAGGCCGAGTTCGAGACCGAGGCGGCGGGCTGGGCTGAAGCGAGGCAAGCACTGAGCGAGGGCTATGGTCGGATTGAGGATCTGATCGACGGTAAGCCGCCTTCCTTTTAACTCCTTTTCTTGCTCCTTGCCCTCTTGTTCATCTTCTGATTTTTGTGCTATTTCTCTGCTCTTCACGCAGATTACTTTCCTGGTTACTCCGCCGCCGCCAGCCAAGCCATCGAGGCCCACAGCGAGACACGCCGGCAAGCAGGGGTTGCGATCGCGCCAGACGCCAGCCGGACGCTTGAGGAGCAACTTTTGGCGATCCAGGACCGGCTGCAGCCGGCTCACCGCATGCTCCACCGGCTTTAGCGTGCCATGACGCAAGTGCTGACCGCTCTCTGGCATGGCGAGGCGATTCCCCGCACCCCCAGTCGGACTGCCGACTGGCTGGAGGTTGTGGTTGGCCGCTTCGAGGCCTGGAAGGCTTCCTCTGCTCGGTCCTGCGCCAGGCGGGCGCTGGAGTTCGTTCGGGCTTGGTATCCTGAGCTGAGCTTGCGCCAGCTGAGCAGCTAGAGGCAGGAGGCCGACGAGGAGCTGGTGGCGGTGCGGCCGACTATCATCCAGCGCGCCTCGGCTATTTCCGAGTACATCGACACCAGCATTTTCGCTCCTGAAGTGAACGACAGCGGCGTCGCCCAGCCGGAGGAGTGGTTCGGGCTGAACCCGGCGGAAGGTGAGGACTCGACGGAGGAGATCGCTTCCAGCGATGAAGGCGAAGACGAAGAAGGGGAGGGCGGTGAAGACGTCGTGCCCGACGGTGAAGCGACCAGCCAGCTTCAGCCTGATCATGCCTCCAGTAAAGTGGCGCGCGCGAGCGCGCCGCCTGCCAGGGGTGATGACCAGGCCGAGACCCGCCAGCCGGCCACTCCTCCGGCCGGCACCGCCGCCTCCGCCGACCTGCCTGACTCGCCCATTGCTCCTTTGGCCTGATCTGTCGTTCTTGCTTTCCTGTTGTTACTCTTTGAACAACTTTTATTAAATTTGCGCGGCTCCACCCACTGGGGGTGTATTCAAACTACGTTGAATGCCGGCCTTTTGAAGGCTTTTGTGTAAATATAATTATGCATGTGTTCGGCTTCCATTTGAATTTGCTTTTTATCCTTAGGCTGTTTCCTTTGCCGTCTTCCCTTGGTCGCCGCCTTCCCAGCCGAACAGCTGCTCTGCAGTCTGTGGCTGGGGAGGAACTTGGCCATTTGTGGGAAGACAAGTACTTAAGCTTTCTTGGATTGTAGCAAGGTGAAATGGGAAGCCGGCCGGCCGGCTACTGTGGTAGTCGGTCGGCGATGGGAGGAAGCCGGCGTTTTTATATGAGTTCGTTAGTCCTTAGCCGTTTTTCATGTGGGCACCCTTTCCTGCCTTTCACTCTTGCCAGCCGGATAGTCGGTTCTTCGAGCTGCGACTTTCGACAAGAGAGGGCTTGGGTGCCAGCACACTACTTGTCTGACTGCAGGTGGAACTTGAATATAACTCAAGGCGGCCAGTCCCCGGGCCAACTAGTCGAACCCGGTGCCGGACAGAATGTAATGACAAAATCATAAGCATGATACTAGTCATTCATAGATAAAAGGTGGCAGTCCCCGAGCGCTCCTCGGGGGGCCTATTGTCTTATACTTAGTACGAAAGATAGTGTGATACATACTGCATTTTAACTGTAAAATCTTCGGAGGAGATTGGCGTTCCATGGTCGTTCCGACTCCTTGCTGGAATCGTCTCTCTTTCGCGCCTTCGGCTTCTGTGTGTCAATTAGGTAGTAGGAGTCGTTTCCCAATGCTCTGCTGATGACGAAGGGGCCTCCCCAAGGGGCCGAGAGCTTGTGCTGGTCGGCTGTTCACTGGATCAGCCGGAGCACGAGGTCGCCCTCTTGAAAGTACCTTGGCTTGACCTTCCGGTTGTGGTAGCGGTGCAGACCCTGCTGGTAGATGGCGGACCGGCTGAGGGCTAACAGCCGGCTTTCTTCCAGCAGGTCGACGCCGTCTTCTCGCGCTTCTTTGGCCTCTGCTTCCGTGTACATGGTTACCCGAGGTGAGTCGAACTCGATGTCAGTTGGGATGACAGCCTCGGCACCATATACAAGGAAGAAAGGGGTGAAGCCGGTTGACTTGTTCGGGGTAGCGCGCAGACTTCAAAGGACGGCCGACAGCTCATCGAGCCAACAGCCGGCCGAACGCTCCAGCAGCACGACCAGTCGGGGCTTGATGCCAGAGAGGATGAGGCCGTTTGCTCGCTCAACTTGGCCGTTTGACTGCGGGTGGGCAACGGACGCTAGGTCCAGTCGGATGCCCTGCGTCGCGCAGAAATGTGCCAATGCTCCTTTGGCAAAATTCGTGCCGTTGTCGGTGATGATGCTGTGTGGTACGTCGTACCGAGTTGTAATCTCTGCGATGAATGTCACAGCAGTCGGCCCATTCAGCTTCTTAATTGGCTTTGCTTCGATCCACTTGGTAAATTTATCCACGGTGACGAGCAGATGTGTCATGCCGCCGCGCGCCGTCTTGAACGGGCCCACCATGTCCAGTCCCCAGACGGCGAAAGGCCAGGTGAGGGGAATGGTCTTGAGTGCTGAAGCCGGCAGGTGTTGCTTGGAGCCGAAGACTTGGCACCCTTTGCAATGTTTGACCAACTCCTTGGCGTCGTCCAAAGTAGTCGGCCAAAAGAATCCATGGCGGAAAGCTTTGGCAACAAGTGATCTTGATGCGTGTGGTGGCCGCATTCGCCTTGGTGAATGTCCTTGAGGATTGCTATGCCCTTCTCTGGCTCGACGCAGCGCTGGTAGACTCCGGTGACATTGCATCCGACGAGCTCTCTGTTAACAATTGTATATGCTCCGGCTCGGCGTTGGACTCGTCTTGCCGCGATCTCGTCAGCCGGCAGTTCTCTGTTTACCAGGAAGTTGAGGATGGGCTGAGCCCATGATGGGCTATGACTTCTTCTATAGCCGACACGGCTCTCGCAACCGAGGCGGGTGGGCTGGGTGGTGAAGAGCTGGAGTTGGTCACCGCTGTGGTGTTGATCAGATCCCAGGCCGGTAGCGTAGTCCGGGCGGTGCGACTATGGCAGATCCCGAGCCCCTTCTCGAAGTCCCGGACGCCTGCTTGGTTCCCCAAGCGGATCCGGCTCGTCGAGGAGTTAAGCGGCATGAAGATGGAATCGTATTCGGAGATGGCTTGATAGGCGGCTTGAGGAGGCGTTGGAGAGAGCCGCCGGTTGGTATAGCTTGCGAGTGGAGCCTATTTGTGCGAGGCGTCTCGCTTGCTCGTTGTCGGCCCGTGGCGCGTGGAGAACTTCGCATCCTTCAAAATACCGCTGATTTGCTGAGCGAGGAAGCGGTAGCTTGCCATATTCGTCCTTGGCGCCCCGGTCACCGGATGACTGCTGGACCACCAAATCCAGTCGCCATAGCACGAGGATCCGGCGGATGCGAGCTCTTTAGCTGGCCGAGTCCGTGTATGGCGCCTCGTACTCAGCCACATTGTTGGAGGCGGCAAAGTGAATTTGCAATGTGTATCTGAGCTTGTCGCCTTTGGGGGAGGTGAGGATGATGCCGGCTCCCAGGCTGGTGCGCATCTTGGACCCATCGAAGTGCATCCGCCAATGAGTGGAATCGGGAGCCGGCGGCAGGTACTGGGTCTCGGCCCAATCGACGAGGAAGTCGGCCAATGCTTGGGACTTGATGGTGGTGCGAGGCTGGTAGAAGATCGTGTAAGGGGCCAGCTCGATGGCAAATTTTGCCACCCGGCCGGATGCGTCCCGGCTGCCTATGATCTCGGCGAGCGGGGTGGTGCATACGACCGTGATGGGGTGCTCTTGGAAGTAGGGCTTCAGCTTCTTGGCGGCAAAGTACACGCCATAGCACATCTTCTGGTAATGCGGGTAGTTCTGCTTTGAGGTGGCCAGTACTTCACTTAAGTAATACACCAGTCTCTGGACTGGCTGAGCTCGGCCTTCTTCAGGGCACTAGACCACGATGACGGTGCTGACCACCCGGCTGGTGGCGGCAACATAAAGGAGCATGGGCTCTTTCTTAGTTGGTGTCGCCAAGACAGGCAGCGTGGCCAGCATCTTCTTTAGCTCGTGGAAATCTTGGACGGCTTGGTCGTTCCACTCGAAGTGAGTGGTTTTCTTCATGAGTCAGTAGAGGGGGAGAGCCTTTTCTCCAAGCCGGTGATGAAGAGATTCAGGAGGCAGAGCACCGGTAAACTTCTGGACGTCTCGCAGCTTGGTGGGAATCTCCATTCTCTCAATGGCTTTTTTCTTTACAGGGTTGCATTCAATGCCGCGTTCGGAGACCAGGAAGCCTAGGAGCTGGCCAGCTGGCACTCCGAACATGCATTTCTCAGGGTTGAGCTTGATCTGAAATCGGCGCAGGTTCTCAAATGTTTCCTTGAGGTCTTCTAGCAAGGTGTTGTGCTTCTCCGTCTTCACCACGATATCGTCTACATAGACGTGGGCATTTCTTCCGAGTTGCTTGAGGAGGCATTTCTGCATGCAACACTGAAAAGTGCCACCGGCATTTCTCAAGCCGAATGTCATAGTCAGGTAACAGAAAGCTCCGAATGGCGTGATGAAGGTGGTCTTCACGCGGTCAGCCGGGTCCAA
Organism: Aegilops longissima; assembly: GCA_021605205.1. Lineage (NCBI taxonomy): Eukaryota > Viridiplantae > Streptophyta > Magnoliopsida > Poales > Poaceae > Aegilops > Aegilops longissima. Next base: position 579,153,629 of record CM038681.1, read on the forward strand.
CTTTATCTGGTGGTAGCCCGAGTAGGCATCCAAGAAACTCAGCAGCTCTCATCCGGCTGTGGAGTCTATCACCTGATCAATCCTTGGCAGGGCGAAGGGATCTTTGGGGCAGGCTTTGTTGAGGCTTGTGTAATCTATACACATGCGCCACTTGTTGTTCTTCTTCAGCACGAGGACCGGGTTGGCGAGCCACTCTAGAAAGAAAACCTCCATGATGAAGCCGGCCGCCAAGAGCCGGGCTACCTCTTCTCCCACGATCCTTCTCTTCTCCTCTGACAGTCGGCGGAGGGGCTGCTTGACTGGTTTGGCAGCTGCTCGGACGTGTAGTTTGTGCTCGGTGAATTCCTTCGGAACACCCGGCATGTCCTTGGGGACCATGCAAAGATGTCTCGATTCTCACAAAGGAAATCAACGAGCTCGGCTTCCTATTTGCTTTCCAGGTTCGCCCCGACGACGACAAACCTTTTTGGGTGCTCCGGGTCCAGAGGTATCTTCTTTGTTTCCTTGGCCGGCTGGAAAGAACCTTGGGCATCACACTCTTTGGGGTCGGGGGACAGGGCTGGCTGCTTGCCTGCCATGGTCACGACTCGGTCCAATATCTTCTTCTCTTCAGCAATCACAAGGGACTCGGCCAGCCGGCTGCTGGCCGCAACGCACTCGGAGGATTTCTTGTAATCGCCGGCTATGGTGATGATGCCCTTGGTGCTTGGCATCTTCATCTTGAGGTAGGCGTAGTGGGGTACAGCCATGAACTTGGCCAGAGCAGGCCGGCCAAGCAGTGCATGATAGGGGCTCTCAAGGTCCACCACTTCAAACCAGATGGCTTCCTAGCGGAAATGATCCTTGTCCCCAAAGAGAACATCTATCTTGATCTTGCTGATTGGTGAGCAAGACAGGCCGGGTACGATGCCATGGAACACGGTCCGGCTTGGCATGAGGTGCTTGGCCTTGATGTTCAGCTTCCCCATGGTGTTGCGGTACAGGATGTTGATGTTGTTCCCGCCGTCTATCAGTACGCGGGAGAATCGGGTAGCAAGCCTGTCCGTTGCTAGGGTTGCCTCTAAAACCAATGCATAAGAGCCCGGAGACGGCATCACCTCTGAGTGGTCGGCCCAGCTCCAGCTGATATGCCTTTCTGACCAGTGCATGTACTCGGGGTTGTTGGAGGCGACCGCGTTGACTTCTCGGTGCTGTTGGCGCGGCTGCGCCGGATCTTTGGGCTGGCTTGTGAAGGCGGCGTGGCGGCATGCTCGTCGGGAACTTCGTCTTGGATGGTCCCGACCGCTGGTCGGCGGCGGCTGTTGAGGAGCGAGGCGGCTGCCCGGTGGCGGGCGGCACCAACCCTTCACCTTTGGTGATTCGGGTGAGCAGTGGCACTTCCGGGTCGTATGGCTGGGCGGCCGGCGCATACCGCTATGGAACTTGCAAGGGCGTCGAGGCTTGCTCGTAGGAAAAAGCGGCTGCCAAGCAGCCTGCCATCTCGGCTTCTTGGCGCGGGCCGCCCCTCGGGTCACTCGTCTTGACGGTGGCCACTGTCGGCCCGGCTGGAGCTGCGCCGGGCCCTTGCGCTTGTTGTCGTTACGAATGCAGACGTCGGCGGAGTCGCTAGCCGGCGTCTTGGGAGCGGGTTGAGCACTTTCGGGCGTCCACGGGCTCGGTCTTCATCGAGTCGGCGGTGGCGTGCTTGTCCGCTATGACTAGTAGCTCGTCGAGGTAGTCGGCTCGTCGCGAAGAAGCTTGTGCTTGAGGAGGTGCCTTCTCGGCACTGGCGGTGAAGTACTCTATGGCTTGAACCTCGTGCACCCCTCGCAAGAATTGCGGAGCTCATTAATCGTGAGGTAGTCGCGAGTCGACTCGGTGGGTCCTTATACGCGCAAGGAGAGCTATACGGGCTTGGGAGCCCGCTTGTAGGTGCTTGGTGAAGTTGCGGATGAAGGCTTGGTGAAGTCTAGCCAACTGTTGATGCTATCTGACTTGAGGCTGTTGAGCGAGGTTCGCGCCGTGCCTTGAAGCATGAGGGGCACATATTTCACGACAGCGCTTTGTTGCCGTTCGCTATGCTGACTGCGGTGGAGTAGTCGATCAGCCAATCCTCCGGCTTCACCGAGCTGTTGTACTTGAGCGAGTCTCTTGGGAGCGAGAACCCTTTAGGGAAGGGCTCGTCGCGGATGCGGGGGCCGAAACAAGGCGGACCGACATCGTCTTCTTCTTCCAATGCCAGGGATCGCGCCAGGCGGTCGATCCGGTGGCGGGCGTCATTTTTGCTGACTCCTTCGCGGCGGCCTAGTCGGCCACTGAGAGTCGGATGTGTGACAGGCGGCGGGGTGGGATATCTTTCCCCGCGAGGCGGAGGAGGGGGCGGGTTGCCTCGCCGCTCAACGGCTCGAGGGAGGCCTTCTGCGTCGCGCTCGATGGAGATTCGGGTTTGGCTGCGGCTGGCAACCGGCTCCTTTTCTCGCCGTCTTGTAGTATCGCCCATGATCGGCGTCGCGTAACGTCGCGCCGTGCTCTCGGCGCGGGGGAGGGCTTTCGGCGCGGGTGTCGTCTTCATGCCGCTCTGCGGCCGCGCCGATCAGTTGCTGGATGCGCCTAGCCATATAGGGGAGCTCGTCGAGCCCTAGCCCGTTCAGCTACTCTCTGACCGCTGGGCGTAGCGTGAGATTCTCGGCGTGGCGTGGGATTGGGCGGTCCACTCCCAGCATGTCGGCGACGACCGCGCCGCGTTTCTTGACGACGCCGAGTCGGCTCATCCCGTCAGGGGGCGGCGTGCCAAAGGCGGCGCGGTCGACTTCGCATTGGTGAGCCTCAGTGAGGCGTCTCATTGAGGCTATCCTCCGGCCCTCCGCGTGGAGGGCGAGGCGGCGCGCTTCCAACGCCTCAGCATCGGCATCGGCCGGGAGAGGGGCAGACAAGTCGCGCAGCGCCGCCTGCAGGTCATCGTGGGTGTTCTCGCCAGAGGGGCCACCGTGACTGACGACCAGCACCTCGGTGACAGCACTGCCATAGCTGTCGGCTTGGGGGAGCTGGTCGTCGAAGATCACGATGTTGGTGGGGAAGGCGTCGAGGGATGTCGCGTCGGAATCGACAAGCATCGGGTCGGTGGAGCCGACTGACTCCAAATCCACAGCGGGCTCGCTGGAGACGTGGAGCTGGTCAAGGAGGCTGACGAGCTGGCTCTCGGGGCAGCCTGTGCCCGCGTCAGAGGCGGGCTCATCGGAGATGCGAGCCTCGCCAAGAAGATCGGCGAGGCAGCTCGCCGCGCAAGTGTCAGAGACGCCTTGCAGCGCATCGGGGCAAGCGCCATCGGGTGTGTCGGGCTGGCTACGCCCACGGGGGAGGAAGAGGGTTACCGTCCAGAACAGGTCTCCGGACGACGGTGCACCTGGCCCCACGGTGGGCGCCAAATGTTGGGTGGTAGGTGCGACATATGCCAACGGGTGGCTTATCATAGTGGGAGCCAATAAGACGTCGCCGGTGCCTGGAAACGAGATGAGGCGAAGACATGCACGCCGGCGAATCTTACCCAGCTTCGGGGCACTCCGTGGAGATAACACCCCTACTGCTGCTCTGCGGGGTCTCCGCATGATCACTGGATGAACAGGTGGCTACAAGAGGCTCCTTGAGCTGTTCGGCGAGAGGAAGAAGAAGGGCACGACTAGCTCTCCTCCTCTCTCTATGTGGTGACTAAAACTCTAAGAGATCAACCCTTTGCATGGGGCATACAGGGGGTTTATATAGGCCTCCCGAGGGTACAATGGTAATCCGGCTGGGCGTGGGCCCTAACCGTCAATATCTAAATCCATGGCTTCTCCGCCCGGCCGCTGAACCCGCCATTTGGTGGGTCCCGCATGCTACCCGGCTTCTCGGTCGACAAGCTGGCCCCACCGCTGAGGGACTTGTCGGGGGCTGGTTACTGTTGCCTCAATCTTGATGACAAGGGCTTTATCGGGGTAACCATGGCTACAGTGCCGCCGCCTTGGCGGCGATCACTGTAGCCTCACCTCGCCTTGTCTTTGTTGGAGAACGTAGTAATTTCAAAAATTTTCCTACGATCACGCAAGACCATGGTGATGGCATAGCAACGAGAGGATAGAGTATCCGTCCACGTACCCTCGTAGACCGAAAGCGGGCGTTATAACAACGCGGTTGATGTAGTCGTACTTCTTCTCGATCCAACCGATCCAAGTACCGAGCGTCACGGCACCTCCGAGTTCTGCACACGTTCAGCTCGATGGCGTCCCTCGAACTCCGATCCAGCCGAGTGTTGAGGAGAGTTTAAATCAAGACGACGGCGTGGTGGCGATGATGATGTTCCACCGACGCGGGGCTTCGCCTAAGCTCCGCTACGGTATGATCGAGGTGTAATCTGGTGGAAGGGGCACGCACACGGCTAAGGAGCGATCTAATCGATCAACTTGTGTGTCATGGGGTGCCCCTGCCCTGTATATAAAGGAGGGAAGGGAGGGGCTGGCGGCCAGGAGGGAGGCGCACCTGGGGTGTCCTACTCCTACTAGGGTAGGATTCCCCCAAATCCTAGTCCAACTAGGGTTTGACCAAGGGGAGAGAGAGAGAGGCGCCACCCCTTCTCCTAATCCTAATAGGACTAGGGAAGGGGAAGGCTGCGCCAGCTATAGGGCCCCCTTTCTCTTTCCCACTAAGGCCCATCAAGGCCCATTGACCCCGGGAGGTTCCGGTAACCCGGTACTCGGTAAAATTCCCAATTTCACCGGAGTGATTCCGAATCAAACATAGGCTTCCAATATATCAATCTTTATGTCTCGACCATTTGAGACTCCTCGTCATGTCCGTGATCTCATCCGGGACTCGAACAACCTTGGTACATCAACATCATAAAACTCATAGTAAGCATCATCGAAGCGTTAAGCGTGCGGACCCTACGGGTTCGAGAACTATGTAGACATGACCGAGACACCTCTCGGTCAATAACCAATAGCGGGACCTGGATGCCCATATTGGTTCCTACATATTCTCGAAGATCTTTATCGGTCGGACCGCATAACAACATCGTTGTTCCCTTTGTCATCGATGCGTTACTTGCGAGATTCGATCGTCGGTATCAATACCTAGTTCAATCTCATTCTTGGCAAGTCTCTTTTCTCGTCCGTAATACATCATCTCATAACTAACTCATTAGTTACAATGCTTGCAAGGCTTAGGTGATGAGCATTACCGAGAGGGCCAGAGATACCTCTCCGACAATCGGAGTGACAAATCCTAATCTCGAAATATGCCAACCCAACATGTACCTTGGAGACACTGTAATGTACCTTTATAATCACCCGATTCGTTGTGGCGTTTGGTAGCACCCAAAGTGTTCCTCGGGCAAACGGGAGTTGCATAATCTCATAGTCATAGGAACATGTATAAGTCATGAAGAAAAGCACTAGCAACAAACTATACGATCAGGTTGCTATGCTAATGGAATGGGTCATGTCAATCAGATCATTCAACCAATGATGTGATCCCGTTTAATCAAATAACAACTCCTTGTTCATGGTTAGGAAACATAACCATCTTTGATTAACGAGCTAGTCAAGTAGAGGCATACTAGTGACACTCTGTAGGTTTATGTATTCACACATGTATTATGTTTCCGGTTAATACAATTCTAGCATGAATAATAAACATTTATCATGATATAAGGAAATAAATAATAACTTTTATTATTGCCTCTAGGGCATATTTCCTTGATCTCCCACTTGCACTAGAGTCAATAATCTAGATTACGGTAATGATTCTCACACCCATGGAGTCTTGGTGCTGATCATGTTTTGCTCGTGGAAGAGGCTTAGTCAGCGGTTCGCAACATTCAGATCCGTATGTATCTTGCATATCTCTATGTCTCCCACTGGACCAAATCCGGATGGAGTTAGGCGTCTTTTGATGTGCTTGGTTCTTTTGTGAAATCTGGATTCCTTTGCCAAGGCAATTGCACGATATTGTCACAAAAGATTTTCATTGGACCCGATACACTAGGTACAACACCTAGATCGGATATGAACTCCTTCATCGAGACTCCTTCATTAGCTGCTTCGAAGCAGCTATGTACTCAACTTCACATGTAGATCCCATAGCGGCGCTTTGTTTGGAACTGCACCAACCGACAGCTCCACCGTTTAATGTAAATCGTATCCGGTTTGCGATTTAGAATCGTCCGGATCAGTGTCAAAACTTGCATCGGCGTAACCGTTCTGACGAGCTCTTTGTCACCGCCATAAATGAGAAACATATCCTTAGTTCTTCTCAAGTACTTAAGGATGTTCTTGACCGCTGTCGATGATCCACTCTGGATTACTTTGGTACCACTGCTAAACTTACAGACAAGGCACACATCAGGTCTGGTACACAGCATTGCATACATGATAGAGCCTATGGCTGAAGCATAGGAACATCTTTCATTTCTCTCTATCTTCTGCGGTGGTCGGGCATTGAGTCTTACTCAACTTCACACCTTGTAATACCGGCAAGAACCCTTTCTTTGCACGATCCATTTGAACTTTTTCAAAACTTTATCAAGGTATGTGCTTTGTGAAAGTCCTATTAAGCGTCTTGATCTATCTCTATAGATCTTAATGCCCAATATGTAAGCAGCTTCACGAGGTCTTTCATCGAAAAACTCTTATTCAAGTATCCCTTTATGCTATCCAGAAATTCTATATCATTTCCGATCAATAATATGTCATCCACATATAATATCGAAATGCTACTGAGCTCCCACTCACTTTCTTGTAAATCTGAGGCTTCTCCAAAAGTCTGTATAAAACCAAATGCTTTGATCACACTATCAAAGCGTTTATTCCAACTCCGAGAGGCTTGCACCAGTCCATAAATGGATCGCTGGAGCTTGCACACTTTGTTAGCTCCTTTGGATCGACAAAACCTTCGGTTGCATCATATACAACTCTTCTTCCGTAAATCCATTCAGAATGCAGTTTTAACATCCATTTGCCAAATTTCATAATCATAAAATGCGGCAATTGCTAACATGATTCGGACGGACTTAAGCATCGCTTCTGGTGAGAAGGTCTCATCGTAGTCAATCCCTTGAACTTGTCGAAAACCTTTTGCAACAAGTCGAGCTTTATAGACGATAACATTACCATCAGCGTCAGTCTTCTTCTTGAAGATCCATTTATTCTCAATTGCTTGCCGATCATCGGGCAAGTCAACCAAAGTCCACACTTTGTTCTCATACATGGATCCCATCTCAGATTTCATGGCCTCAAGCCATTTTGTGGAATCTGGGCTCACCATCGCTTCTTCATAGTTCGTAGGTTCATCATGTTCCAATAACATGACTTCCAAAACAGGATTACCGTACCACTCAGTGCGGATCTTTTCTCGTTGATCTCTGATTCTGTAGAAACTTGATCTGAAGTTTCATGATCATCATCATTAGCTTCCTCCTATTTTGTGTAGGTGTCACGAAACTGTTTTCGTGATGTACTACTTCTCAATAAGGGAGTAGATACAGATTATCTCATCAAGTTCTACTTTCCTCCCACTCACTTCTTTTTGAGAAACTCTTTCTCCAAAAAGTTTCGAATTTAGCAACAAAAATCTTGCCTTCGGATCTGTGATAGAAGGTGTACCCAACTGTCTCCTTTGGGTATCCTATGAAGACACATTTCTCGATTTGGGTTCGAGCTTATCAGGTTGAAGCTTTTCACATAAGCATCGCAGCCCCAAACTTTCAAAAGCGACAACTTTGGTTTCTTGCCAAACCACAGTTCATAAGGCGTCGTCTCAGCAGTTTAGATGGTGCCCTATTTAAAGTGAATGTAGCCGTCTCTAAAGCATAACCCCAAAATGATAGCGGTAAATCAGTAAGAGACATCATAGATCGCACCATATCTAATAAAGTACGATTCGACGTTCGGACACACCATTACGTTGTGGTGTTCGGTGGCGTAAGTTGTAAACTATTCCACATTGTTTCAAATGTAGGCCAAACTCGTAACTCAAATATTCTCCTCCACGATCAGATCGTAGAAACTTTATTTTCTTGTTACGATGATTTTCCACTTCACTCTGAAATTCTTTGAACTTTTCAAATGTTTCAGACTTGTGTTTCATTAAGTAGATATACCCATATCTGCTCAAATCATCTGTGAAGGTGAGAAAATAATGATATCCATACGAGCCTCAACATTCATTGGACCACATACATCGGTATGTATGATTTCCAATAAATCTGTTGCTCTCTCCATAGTTCCGGAGAGCGGTGTTTTAGTCATCTTGCCCATAAGGCACGGTTCATAAGTGCCAAGTGATTCATAATCAAGTGACTCCAAAAGTCCATCAAGCATGGAGTTTCTTCATGCGTTTTACACCGATATGACCTAAGCGGCGAGTGCCACAAATAAGTTGCACCATCATTATCAACTCTGCATCTTTTGGTTTCAACATTATGAATATGTGTATCACTACTATCAAGATTAAGTAAAACAAACCATTCTTCAATGGTGCATGACCATAAAAGATATTATTCATATAAATAGAACAACCATTATTCTCGATTTAAATGAATAACCGTCTCGCATCAAACAAGATCCAGATATAATGTTCATGCTCAGCGATGGTACTAAATAACAATTATTTAGGTCTAATACTAATCCGAAGGTAGATGTAGAGGTAGCGTGCCATTGCGATCACATCGACTTTGGAACCATTTCCCGCAAGATCGTCACCTCGTCCTTAGCCAATCTTCGCAATCCGTAGCCCTGTTTGAGTTGCAAATATTAGCAGCAGAACCAGTATCAAATACCAGTGCTCTGCGAGTATTAGTAAGGTACACATCAATAACAAGTATATCACATATACCTTTGTTAACCTTGCCATCCTTCTTATCCGCCAAATACTTGGGGCAGTTCCGCTTCAAATGACCAGCCTGCTTGCAATAGAAGCACTCAGTTTCAGGCTTAGGACCAGACTTGGGTTTCTTCTCTTGATCAGCAACTTGCTTGCCGCTCTTTTGAAGTTTCCTTTTCTTTCCTTTGCCCTTTTCTTGAAACTAGTGGTTTTGTTAACCATCAACACTTGATGCTCCTTTTGATTTCTACCTCGCTGCTTTCAGCATCGCGAAGAGCTCGGGCATTGTTTTGGTCATCCCTTGCATATTATAGTTCATCACGAAGCTCTTGTAGCTTGGTGGCGTGATTGGAGAATTACATCAATGGCGCAATCATCCGGAAGATTAACTCCCAGCTGAATCAAGTGATTGTTATATCCGGACATTACGAGTATATGCTCACCGTGAACCGTTCTCCTCCATCTTACAGCTATAGAACTTATTGGAGACTTCATATCTCTCAATCCGGGCATTCGCTTGGAATATTAACTTCAACTCTGGAACATCTCATATGCTCCATGGTGTTCAAAACGACGTTGAAGTCCCGGTTCTAAGCCGTAAAGCATGGCACACTGAACTATAGAGTAGTCATCAGCTTTGCTTTGCGGACGTTCACAACTTCCGGCGCAGCCCTTACACCAGGCACGGCACCTAACGGTGCTTCGGGACGTAATTCTTCCGTGCAGCAATAAGGATAATCCTCAAATTACGGACCCAGTCCGTGTAATTGCTGCCATCATCTTTCAACTTTGCTTTCTCAAGGAACGCATTAAAATTCAACGGAACAACAGCGCGAGCCATCTATCTACACATCATAGACAAGCAAGATACTATCGGTACTAAGTTCATGATAAATTTAAGTTCAATTAATCATATTACTTAAGAACTCCCACTTAGAAAAATATCCTCCAATTCTCTAAGTGATTGCGTGATCCATTTCAACTACACCATGACCGATCATCACGTGTGATGGAGTAGTTTCAATGGTGAACATCAATATGTTGATCATATCTACTATATGATTCACGCTCGACCTTCGGTCTCCGTGTTCCGAGGTCATATCTTATATGCATAGCTCGTCAAGTATAACCTGAGTATTCGCGTGTGCAACTGTTTTGCACCGTTGTATTTGAGCGTAGAGCCTATCACACCCGATCATCACGTGGTGTCTCAAAGACGAAGAACTTTCATAGCGGTGCATACTCGGGAGAACACTTCTTGATAATTTAGTAAGGATCATCTTATAATGCTACCGTCAATCAAAGCAAAATAAGATGCATAAAGGATTAACATCACATGCAATCAATATAAGTGATATGATATGGCCATCATCATCTTGTGCTTGTGATCTCCATCTCCAAGCACCGTCATGATCACCATCGTCACCGGCGCGACACCTTGATCTCCATCGCAGCATCGTTGTCGTCTCGCCAACTATTGCTTCTCGACTATCGCTACTACTTAGTGATAAAGTAAAGCAATTACATGGCGTTGCATTTCATACAATAAGCGACAACCATATGGCTCCTGCCGATTGCCGATAACTTCGGTTACAAAACATGATCATCTCATACAATAAAATATAGCATCACGTCTTGACCATATCACATCACAACATGCCCTGCAAAAACAAGTTAGGCGTCCTCTACTTTGTTGTTGCAAGTTTTACGTGGCTGCTACGGGCTGAGCAAGAACCGTTCTTACCTACGCATCAAAGCCACAACGATACTTCGTCAAATAGACTCCGTTTAACCTTCTCAAGGACCGGCGTAGCCACACTTTCAGTTCAACTAAAGTGAGAGAGACAGACACCCGCCGGTCACCTTTAAGCAACGAGTGCTCACAGCGGTGAAACCAGTCTCGCGTAAGCGTCGCGTAATGTCGGTCCGGGCGCTTCATCTCACAATACCGCTGAACCAAAGTATGACATGCTGGTAGGTAGTATGACTTGTATCGCCCACAACTCACTTGTGTTCTACTCGTGCATATGACATCAACGCATAAAACCAGGCTCGGATGCCCTTTGTTGGAGAACGTAGTAATTTCAAAAATTTTCCTACGATCACGCAAGACCATGGTGATGGCATAGCAGCGAGAGGATAGAGTATCCGTCCACGTACCCTCGAGACCGAAAGCGAAGCGTTATAACAACGCGGTTGATGTAGTCGTACTTCTTCTCGATCCAACCGATCCAAGTACCGAGCGACGGCACCTCCGAGTTCTGCACACGTTCAGCTCGATGGCGTCCCTCGAACTCCGATCCAGCCGAGTGTTGAGGAGAGTTTCGTCAAGACGACGGCGTGGTGGCGATGATGATGTTCCACCGACGCAGGGCTTCGCCTAAGCTCCGCCACGGTATGATCGAGGTGTAATCTGGTGGAAGGGGCACCGCACACGGCTAAGGAACGATCTAATCGATCAACTTGTGTGTCATGGGGTGCCCCTGCCCTGTATATAAAGGAGGGAAGGGAGGGGCTGGCCGGCCAGGAGGGAGGCGATCCGGGGTGTCCTACTCCTACTAGGGTAGGATTCCCCCAAATCCTAGTCCAACTAGGGTTTGACCAAGGGAGAGGGAGAGAGGCGCCACCCCTTCTCCTAATCCTAATAGGACTAGGGAAGGGGAAGGCTGCGCCAGCTATAGGGCCCCTTTTCTCTTTCCCACTAAGGCCCATCAAGGCCCATTGACCCCGGGAGGTTCCAGTAACCCCGGTACTCGGTAAAATTCCCAATTTCACCCGGAGTGATTCCGAGTCAAACATAGGCTTCCAATATATCAATCTTTATGTCTCGACCATTTGAGACTCCTCGTCATGTCCGTGATCTCATCCGGGACTCGAACAACCTTGGTACATCAACATCATAAAACTCATAGTAAGCATCATCGAAGCGTTAGCGTGCGGACCCTACGGGTTCGAGAACTATGTAGACATGACCGAGACACCTCTCGGTCAATAACCAATAAGCGGGACCTGGATGCCCATATTGGTTCCTACATATTCTACGAAGATCTTTATCGGTCGACCGCATAACAACATCGTTGTTCCTTTGTCATCGATGCGTTACTTGCCCGAGATTCGATCGTCGGTATCCAATACCTAGTTCAATCTCGTTCATGGCAAGTCTCTTTTCTCGTTCCGTAATACATCATCTCATAACTAACTCATTAGTTACAATGCTTGCAAGGCTTAGGTGATGAGCATTACCGAGAGGGCCAGAGATACCTCTCCGACAATCGGAGTGACAAATCCTAATCTCGAAATATGCCAACCCAACATGTACCTTCGGAGACACCTGTAATGTACCTTTATAATCACCCGATTCGTTGTGACGTTTGGTAGCACCCAAAGTGTTCCTCGGGCAAGCGGAGTTGCATAATCTCATAGTCATAGGAACATGTATAAGTCATGAAGAAAAGCACTAGCAACAAACTATACGATCAGGTTGCTATGCTAATGGAATGGGTCATGTCAATCAGATCATTCAACCAATGATGTGATCCCGTTTAATCAAATAACAACTCCTTGTTCATGGTTAGGAAACATAACCATCTTTGATTAACGAGCTAGTCAAGTAGAGGCATACTAGTGACACTCTGTAGGTTTATGTATTCACACATGTATTATGTTTCCGGTTAATACAATTCTAGCATGAATAATAAACATTTATCATGATATAAGGAAATAGATAATAACTTTTATTATTGCCTCTAGGGCATATTTCCTTCAGTCTTCTTAATGAGGCGCTTCCTTCGAGGGAGGGAACAAACCGGCTATGGGAAGCCGGCCATATCTTAGGCCGACGGGGGGAGGCGGAGCCGCCTTCGGGCATCTCTCTGGCCGGAGGGGCCCGCCGCCTGTGGGACGTACTGACACCCCGTCGTGTCTGACGCCATGGTCAACATGGCAATAGTGCTGCGCCGGACAGGGGATGGCCGCCCTATACGGCGCACTATGGCCATGCATGCTCCGGGATACGGGGGCGGCGGGCTTCACAGTAGCCACGCCCCGTCTCATCACCATTATGCGGGTGCAGATTCTGAGGGTGCGGCCTTGGCCGCCTGCTGGGAAGCCGGCCTCTTGGAGTCAGCCTTCTCGTGGCCGGCTCTTCGGAGTCAGCCCTCTGGTAGCCGGCTTCTAGGAAGCCGGCCCTCTCATGGCCTTCATCCTGGGGGTCTTGGGGCCTGGACGCCTCCTGACAACCGGCCTGAGGGTCATCCGGTCGGGGGAGGGCGGCCCTGCGTCTTGGATGATGGATGGCTTGGATTGGCTCATAACTTTTTCGGAAGCCCCGGGGGGGAGCCGACTAGGCTACCCGTGGTCAGTTACTCCGACATGCTACTTGTTACTTGTTACAAATTATCTTGCTATGAAACTATCTGTTACCGATAATTTCATTGCTTGCAGAAAATACCTTGCTGAAAACCACTTGTCATTTCCTTCTGCTCCTCGTTTGGTTCGACACTCTTACATATCGAAAGGGCTATATTGATCCTCCATACTTGTGGGTCATTAGTGCTGGCCTGCAAGTTATATATTACTCCATCAATCCCATAATATAAGAGCGTTTTTACACTATAGTGTCAAAAACGCTCTTATATTATGGGATGGAGTGTAAAAAATTCTCTTACATTATGGGACGGAGGGAGTAGATGAAAAATAGTTATGTGAGATCTACTGCGCAACTTTATTCTTGTAAACTTGTGTTGGGCCTCTAAGAGCAGAGTTTTGTAGGACAGTAGCAATTTTCCCTCAAGTGGACGACCTAAGGTTTATCAATCCGTGGGAGACATAGGTTGAAGATGGTCTCTCTCAAACAACCCTGCAACCAAATAATAAAAAGTCTCATGTGTCCCCAACACACCAAATACAATGGTAAATTTTATAGGTGCACTAGTTCGGCGAAGAGATGGTGATACAAGTGTAATATGGATAGTAGATATTGATTTTTGTAATAGTAACAATAAAAAACAGCAAGGTAGCAAGTAAAAAAAGTGAGCACAAACGATATTGCAATTCTTGAAAATGAGGCCTAGGGTCTGTACTTTCGCTAGTGCAATCTCTCAACAATGCTAATCTAATTGGATCATATAAGCATCCCTCAACATGCGATGAAGAATCACTCCAAAGTTCTTGTCTAGCGGAAAACATAAGAAGAAATTGTTTGTAGGGTACGAAACCACCTTAAAGTTATTCTTTTTGTTCGATCTATTCAAGAGTTCATACTAAAATAACACAAAGTTATTATTTCTGTTCGATCTATCAAAGAGTTCGTACTAAAATAACACCATATGATACACATCAACCAACTCTAATGTTACCTAGATACTCCAATGTCACCACAAGTATCCATGAGTTAATTATACGATATGCATCAAACAATTTTAGATTCATAATACTCAATCCAACACAAAGAACCTCAAATAGTGCCCCAAGATTTCTACCAAAAAAAGTAGGACAAAAACGTGCATCAACCCCTATGCATAGATTAAACCAATGTCACCTCGGGAATCCGTGAGTTGAGTGCCAAAACATATATCAAGTGAATCAATATGATACCCCATTGTCACCACAGGTATTCATAGCAAGACATACATCAAGTGCTATCAAATCCATAAAAGTATTCAATCCGGTAAAAACGAAATCTCAAAGGGAAAACTCAATTCATCACAACAAGATAGAGAGGGAGAAACATCATATGATCCAACTATATTAACAAAGCCCGCGATACATCAAGATTGTGCCATCTCAAGAACATGAGAGAGAGAGAGAGATTAAACACATAGCTACAGGTACAAACCCTCAGCCCTGAGGGTGGACTATTCCATCCTCACCATGGTGTCTGATACGTCTCCAACGTATCTATAATTTATGAACTATTCATTCCATGTTTACAATAGTTTTATATGATTTTGGTGTGATTTTATTAGAACTAACCCGGACTGACGTTGTTTTCAGCAGAACTACCGTGGTGTTGTTTTTGTGGAGAAATAAAAGTTCTCGGAATGCGATGAAAATCAACGTTGAATTTTTCTAGGAAATATGAAAAATACTGGAACAAAAATCTATCGGAGGGGATTCACTGGGCCCCCACGAGGGTGGGGGGTGCGCCCACCGCCCTGGGGCGCGCCCCCTGCCTTGTGGACTCCCTGAGGGTCCCCCTGACGTGAAATCAACACCAACTTCTCATATAAGTACAGAAACCTTCGGGAAATAACCTAGATCGGAAGTTGCGGTGCCGCAAGCCTCTGTAGCCACGAGAAATCAATCTAGGCCGTCTCTGGCACCTTGTCGGAGGGGGCCATCATCACCGGAGGCCAAGGTTGTCAGAATCGCAATTTTGAATCGGATCTAAGCTTCAATGGTAGGATCGAAAATCGTAGAATCTTCACTAGCAGGATCGTAGAAATATAGATTCTAAGAACTAAAATCGTAGAATCAGAGGGGTAATCTTGGATCGTAAAGTCGTAGAATCGTATAATAGAATTGCGATTCTGACAACCTTGCCGGAGGCCATGGGGAAGGATCTCGGAGGGGCCATCATCGCCATGAAGGCCAAGGACCAGAGGGGGAACCTCTCCCCATCCAGGGGGAGGCCATGGAGGAGGAAGCACAAGGGGGAGAACCTCTCCTCCTCTCTCTCGGTGGCGCGGGAGTCCCATCGGGAGGGGAATCATCGGTGCAGTGATCGTCTTCATCAACATCACCATCATCATCACCATCCTCATCTCTTTTAGGCGGTCCACTCTCCCGCACCCCGATGTAATCCTTACTAGAACATGGTGCTTTATACCACATATTATGATCCAATGATGTGTTGCCATCCTATGATATTTTGAGTAGATATCCTTTGTAGTTGGGTTGATTGATGATCGAGATTGGTACGAGTTGTATGTTTTATTTTGGTGCTGTCTATTGTGCCCCCCGTGTCGCGCAAGCGTGAGGGATTCCCACTGTAGGCACTACAAAAAAAGACACATCCGTGACATTTTGGGCCGAACAAAACTTCTTTCGGTCATACATATGACACTTCTATGACGATAATTGTGACAAAACCCGATATTATCATAGATGTGGTGGGCTCCTACTTCTATGACAAAAAATCATGACGTTCTTTGGGCCGTCCATGACGGAAAAAACCGTGGTAGAAGCGAGGGTGAGGAAAATTTCGGGGAGTTGCGGTTATGGTGGGAGGTCGGGGGCGGCGATGCGCGCGTTCTCTCATACACGACGCTGCTGCGTGTGTGCGGCGTTAGCTCTAATGAACCCGAAGCGAGGCGTTGGGCTCTAATCGAACCCGGCGATTGCACTGCAGGCTACGCGTTATTGAACCCGGCGGTCAATCGATGGCTGTTAATCGAACCTGATCGGCGATTCGCCGCTCTCGCTGCTAATCGAAGCCGATCGATGTTGCCTCGGGATGAAGCATTGTGGGGGGGTTTGGATGAGCAGTGGCGGTGGCGTTTGCCTCGGATGAACAGGACCCGTGGTGTGGAGGGCTGGATGAGCAGAGAGCGGTGGAGGCGTGCCCGTGGAGGGTGGTTGAACAGGACCCCATGGTGTGGAGGGCTGGATGAGCAGTGAGGCGGTGGAGGGTGGTTGAGCGATGGCGGTGGAGTGGCGCGCGGTGGAGGCTGGATGAACAGGAGCATGTGGAGGCTGGAGGAGATCGACGGTAGCCCGTGGAGGCTTGAGGAGGTCGACAGTGGAGATGAACAGTATCCCGTGGAGTCCCGTTTTGTGGTATGCCACACCCCTCCCGATGAACAGGACCCCCGTTTCGACCATAGGAGGTCCGTTTCATCCGTTTTGCGGGACGCCACACCCCTCCCGATCAACAGGACCCCCCTTTCGACTGTAGGAGGTATGTTTCCTCCGTTTTGCGGTACGCCACACCCCTCCCGATCAACAGGACCCCCGTTTCGACCGTAGGAGGTCAGTTTCCTCCGTTTTGTGGTACGCCAGACCCCTCCTGATCAACAGGACCCAGTTTCGAACGTGGCCGGTCGAACACAAGGCCGTTTCCTCCGTTCTACGGTACGCTAGGCCTCGTTTCCATCGCCTGTTCCGTCCAAGCCGGTTGGCTCCCATGCGTTTCATTGCCTCCCGATGAACACGGCGCATTTCGTTGCCTCCCCATGAAGACGACGCACTCCGTTGCCTCCCCATGAACACGATGATGATGTTGTTTCTCCGTTCCAACCCAGCCATGTACACGAGCCCTCGTCGTACGTATGCGCGAGTAGGCGTTCGAGACCCTGCCCGTATGTACGTACGTGGCCGTATTTTCTTTCTTGCACCCTTGTTGCTGTACGTACGTGTACATGCTACGTGCGCGCCTCTACTACGACACGTGCGCGCCTCTACAACGACCAGTATGTACGTACACGTTCGCGACCAGAATGACAACGCTACGTACGCTTCGACCAGGTGGGTCCCCACTGTCAGGCACTTCCTTGCGTGTGAAAATGTAGATGGTGGGTCCCAGCGGTCAGAGGGGCGAATCGTTTTTTTTTGCCCGGACGCACTTTCTTTGAGTGCGAAGATGTATCTGGTGGGTCCCAGCAGTCTGGGGGGCGAATCGTTTTTTTGCCCGGACGCACTTCCTTGCGTGCGAAGATGTAGCTGGTGGGTCCCAGCAGTCAGGGGGGCGAATCGTTTTTTTGCCCGAACGCACTTCCTTGCGTGCGAAGATGTAGCTGGTGGGTCCCAGCAGTCAGGGGGAAATGTCTTTTTTTCACGAAATACGGTGGCCCGTCCGGTTGGTCCCTGCTGTCAGGTGGAGGAATCATTATTTTGCGCGTAATAAGGAGGCACTTCCTTGCTGCGGCCGTGGACCCAACTGTCAGCCTCTCCACGTACAGTCCATTGATAACCCACAAGTATAGGGGATCGCAACAGTTTTCGATAAGTAAGAGTGTCGAACCCAACGAGGAGCTAAAGTTAGAAAAAATATTCCCTAAAGTTCTATCGACCACCGATACAACTCTACGCGCACTTGACGTTCGCTTTACCGTAAACAAGTATGAAACTAGAAGTACTTTGTAGGTGTTTTTGGATAGGCTTGCAAGAAAGTAAAGAGCGCGTAAATAAAAGGTAGGGGCTGTTTAGACAAAAACACAACTAAAGTAAATATGGCGAGTGTGGAAAAGTGGTGGTAGGAGTTGTGGAATTGCCCCTAAGCAACTGACTATGTTACTAGACCGGTAATCACTATTGCAATTCTATTTGAGGGAGAGACATAAGCTAACATATCATCCCTTACTTGGAATTCTATGCACTTATGATTGGAACTCTAGCAAGCATCCGCAAATACTAAAGATTCATTAAGGTAAAACCCAACCATAGCATTAAAGTATCAAGTCCCCTTTTATCCCATACGCAAACAACCTACTTACTCGGGTTTGTGTTTCAGTCACTCACGCAACCCACCATAAGCAAATCATAAACATATTGCAAACCCTACAGCGGGAATCCCTCACGCTTGCGCGACACGGAGAGCACCATAGGACAGCACCAATAATAAAACATGCAACTCAAACCAATCATAGCAATTCATCTATCACCGATAGGACAATAGAAATCTACTCAGACATCATAGGATGGCAACACATCATTGGATAATAATATGAAGCATAAAGCACCATGTTCAAGTAGAGGGTACAGCGGGTTGCGGGAGAGTGGACCGCTGGATATAGAAGGGGAAGGTGATGGAGATGTTGGTGAATATGACGGCGGTGTTGGTGAAGATCGCGGTGATGATGATGGCCCCCGGCAGTGCTCCGGCGCCGCCGGAAGCAAGGGGGAGAGAGGCCCCCTTCTTCTTCTTCTTCCTTGACTTCCTCCCTAGATGGGAGAAGGGTTTCCCCTCTGGTCCTTGGCTTCCATGGCGTGGGAGGGGCGAGAGCCCCTCCAAGACTGGATCTATCTCTCTGTTTCTGTGTTCTCGTCCTGGCTCTGTTTCACCGTTTCGTGTATATATGGAGATCCGTAACTCCGATTGGCCTGAAACCTTCGCCCAGATCGTTTTCCAAAAATTAGCTTTCTTGCTGCCGAAGAAGGGCATCAACCGCCTTATGGGTGGCCCACGAGATAGGGGGGCGCGCCCCCCTGGAGGGGTGGCGTGGCCCTGTCTCATGGCCACCTCGGGCATCGTCTCGCGTTGATTCTTCCTCCCAAAAATCACAAATATTCCAAAATAATTCTCCGTCCATTTTTATCCCGTTTGGACTCCGTTTGATATTGGGTTTTTGCGAAACATAAAACTTGCAACAAACAGGAACTGGCACTGGGCACTGGATCAATATGTTACTCCCAAAAAATAGTATAAAAAATTTGCCAAAAGTATATAAAAGTTGAATAATATTGGCATGGAACAATCAAAAATTATAGATACGACGGAGACATATCAGCATCCCCAAGCTTAATTCCTGCTCGTCCTCGAGTAGGTAAATGATAAAAAAGATAATTTTTGATGTGGAATGCTACCTAGCATAATCTTGATCATATGTCTAATCATGGCATGAATATTCAGACACGAGTGATTCAAAGCAATAGTCTATCATTTGACATAAAAACAATAATACTTCAAGCATACAACCAAGCAATTATGTCTTATTGAAATAACATAGCCAAAGAAAGCTCATCCCTACAAAATCATATAGTCTGGCTATGCTCCATCTTCACCACACAAAATATTCACATCATGCACAACCCCGATGACAAGCCAAGCAATTGTTTCATACTTTTGATGTTCTCAAACCTTTTCAACTTTCACGCAATACATGAGCGTGAGCCATGGACATAGCACTATAGGTGGAATAGCATATGATGGTGGAGGTTGTATGGAGAAGACAAAAAGGAAGAAAGTCTCACATCGACGCGGCTAATCAACGGGCTATGGAGATGCCCATCAATTGATGTCAATGCGAGGAGTAGGGATTGCCATGCAACGGATGCACTAAAAGCTATAAGTCTATGAAAGCTCAAACTGATACTAAGTGGGTGTGCATCCAACTTGCTTGCTCAAGAAGACCTCGGGCATTTGAGGAAGCCCATCATCGGAATATACAAGCCAAGTTCTATAATGAAAATTCCCACTAGTATATGAAAGTGAAAGCATAGGAGACTCTCTCTCTATGAAGAACATGGTGCTACTCTGAAGCACAAGTGTGGTAAAAGGATAGTAACATTGCCCCTTCTCTCTTTTTCTCTCATATTTTTTTTAATTTTCTTTTTTTCTATTTTTTTTATTTTTTGGTGGGATTCTTTGGCCTCTCTTTTTTTTTAATTTTGGGCTTCTTTGGCCTCTTTTATTTATTAAAGTCCGGAGTCTCATCCCGACTTGTGGGGGAATCATCGTCTCCATCATCCTTTCCTCACTAGGGCAATGCTCTAATAATGATGATCATCACACTTTTATTTACTTACAACTCAATATTACAACTCGATATCTAGAACAAAGATATGACTCTATATGAATGCCTCCGGCGGTGTATCAAGATGTGCAATGATCTAGCATAGCAATGAAATCAAAAAACGGACAAGCCATGAAAACATCATGCTAGCTATCTTACGATCATGCAAAGCAATATGACAGTTAATGCTCATGTCATGTATATGATGATGATGGAAGTTGCATGGCAATATATCTCGGAATGGCTATGGAAATGCCATGATAGGTAGGTATGGTGGCTGTTTTGAGGAAGATATAATGAGGCTTATGTGTGACAGAGCGTATCGTATCACGGGGTTTGGATGCACCGGCGAAGTTTGCACCAACTCTCGAGGTGAGAAAGGGCAATGCACGATACCGAAGAGGCTAGCAATGATGGAAGGGTGAGAGTGCGTATAATCCATGGACTCAACCTTAGTCATAAAGAACTCACATACTTATTGCAAAAGTTTATTAGTCATCAAAACAAAGTACTACGCGCATGCTCCTAGGGGGATAGATTGGTAGGAAAAGATCATCGCTCGTCCCCGACTGCCACTCATAAGGAAGACAATCAATAAATAAATCATGCTCCGACTTCATTACATAACGGTTCACCATACGTGCATGCTACGGGACTTGCAAACCTTAACACAAGTATTTCTCAATTTCACAATTACTCAACTAGCACGACTCTAATATCACCAACTTTATATCGCAAAACTATTGCAAGGAATCAAACATATCATATTCAGTGATCTACAAGTTTTATGTAGGGTTTTATGACTAACAATGTGAATGACCAGTTCCTGTCATCTCTCTAAATAGATATAAGTGAAGCAAGAGAGTTTTAATTCTTTCTACAAAAGATATGCCCACGCTCCAAAAAATATAAGTGAAGCAAAAGAGCATTCTACAAATGCCGGTTATCTATGTAAAGAGAAACAGGCAATCCAAACTTCAAATGATATAAGTGAAGCACATGAAGCATTCTATAAAGCCATACTCAAAAGATATAAGTGAAGTGCATAGAGAATTCTATAAATTAACCAAGGACCATCTCATACCAGCATGGTGCATAAAAGACAAATGAAAACTAAATGCAAAAGACGCTCCAAGACTTGCACATAATGCATGAACGAAACGAATTCGAAAACATACTGATACTTGTTGAAGAAAGAGGGGATGCCTTCCGGGGCATCCCCAAGCTTAGACGCTTGAGTCTCCTTGAATATTTACTTGGGGTGCCTTGGGCATCCCAAGCTTGAGCTCTTGCCTCTCTTCCTTTTCCTCATATCGAGACATCCTCGATTAGACACTACATCCACACAAAACTTCAACAGAAAACTCGGTAAGATCCATTAGTATAATAAAGCAAATCACCACACTAAGTACTGTTGCAAACCAATTCATATTTTATTTTTGCATTGTGTCTACTGTAATATAACTTTATCATGGCTTAATCCACTGATATAAATTGATAGTTTTATCAAAACAAGCAAACTATGCATCAAAAACAGAATCTGTCTAAAACCGAACAGTCTGTAACAATCCGAACATTCACCATACTTCTGATACTTGAAAAAATCTGCCAAAATTAGGAAAAATAAACAAGTTGTACAGCACGAGAGTGCAAATAGAATCAGAACCATTTGACGTTCCAGTAAACAATTAAAATTCGCGCACTACAGCCAAAGTTTCTGTCCTGCACCGTACAAACCAACAAGCATTGTAAACATCATAAAGGCAAACCTTGGCACATTATTTTTACAATGGAATTGTACAAGGGGATAATTACTTTTGTTGAAAAGTTTCTGTAATCAATATTCACAAAGTTGCCGTGATCATGAACAAAGTTCAAGGAGCTCTCCCACTTCAACAATTCTTGTCTTTCTCACTTTCACTTTCCTTTTTGAAAAAGTTTTGGGTTCCCCTCTTTATTTTTGTTGTTTTTAAACTATATGAAAGCACTCAACAGAAATAAATGACTATCTAAAACTTCCGGGTTGTCTCCCTGGCAGCGCTTTCTTTAAAGCCATTAAGCTAGGCATACAGTGCTCAAGTAATGAATCCACCCGGATCCCAAGGTATATCAAAGCCAATTTTAATTAACAATGATTTGTAATTTAGTAGTGAGCACAAAGTAACATATACCATGCAACAACGAAGTCTAACTCTCTTTCTATGCATCGGCATGTCATAAAAGAACAATTCATGCACACAAGGTAAAGGCCAATGCATAGTATAAACAGTTTCTTGCAATTCTATCGTGTTGGAAACATAGAGAGGTGGAGAAATAGTTCCTCTCTCATAATAATTGCAAGTAGGAGCAGCAAGCACATGCATATTATATTCATCAAAATCATCATGTGTAATGATAAAAGTCAACCCATCAATATAATCCCTACTAAGCGCAAACTTCTCCGATATAGTGTAGTCAGGAGAATTCAAAAACATAATAGGACTATCATGCGTGGGTGCAATAACAACAATTTCATGTTTAACATACAGAACTATAGCAAGTTCATCTCCATAAGCATAATTCATATTGGCATCTTGGCCACAAGCATAGCAAGCATCATCAAAAAAGGATATTTCAAGAGAATCAACGGGATCATAACAATCATCCTTCGGTAAGCACGAAGGGGAATTAAATAATGTATGAGTTGGAGGGTTACTCTCATTAGAAGGTGGGCATGGGTAGCTAATCCGCTCTTCCTCCTTTTCTTCTTCGCTCTCCTCATCATCTTTTTCATCCAATGAGCTCACTGTTTCATCAATTTCTTCTTCCACAGCTTCCTGCAAAATATTAGTCTCCTCTTGGACAGCGTTGACTTTCTTCATAAAAGCATTAATATAGTAATTGTATTCATAATTTTCATAGCAATATCCAAGTATAGCAAGACTTTCTGGCCTATAACCATCATCATCAAAAGCTTCATACTTTTCAAACAAAGCTTCAATATCATAGTCAGCCTTAAAAGCAACAAATTCTTCTATTTGTTCCACATCATAGTAATCATATATACCATTAGCATACGAAGCTAAGGTTTCATTATCATTAAATTTGCATGAAAAGGGGAGGTTTGGAGCCTCCATCCTAGAGCAACAAGTAATATCATATTTCAAGCATAGATTCCAGGCATACCAACGCAACATAATAAATTGATCCCATAATAGTTTCCCTTTTTGTGTCGAGCAATAATCCCTAAAGTATTCACGTTGATCCAACGTGTCTCCCATTATAAAGTTGAGTGGGGTTTTCTTAGGATTATTAAAGTAGTACATAATATCTCTCACATAATGAGAATCGGGGGTTTTAAGAGTTACCCCATCCTCATGAGTAGCAAGTACAGCTAATTTTTTTGGTATTTTGTGTTCCATATCCATAACTAAAGATAGAGAAAAACTTAGAATAGCAAATAAAAATTACTTAGTGATAAAGCAAACAAGTACGCACGAGAATATTCACCCACGCTATGACTCCAAGCAGCGACACGGAAAAAGGTCTTGATAACCCACAAGTATAGGGGATCGCAACAGTTTTGATAAGTAAGAGTGTCGAATCCAAGGAGGAGCTAAAGGTAGAACAAATATTCCCTAAAGTTCTATCGACCACCGATACAACTCTACACGCACTTTACGTTCGCTTTACCGTAAACAAGTATGAAACTAGAAGTACTTTGTAGGTGTTTTTGGATAGGCTTGCAAGAAAGTAAAGAGCACGTAAATAAAAGTTAGGGGCTGTTTAGATAAAAACACAACTAAAGTAAATATGGCAAGTGTGGAAAAGTGGTGGTAGGAGTTGTGGAATTGCCCCTAAGCAATTGACTATGTTACTAGACCGGTAATCACTATTGCAATTCTATTTGAGGGAGAGGCATAAGCTAACATATCATCCCTTACTTGGAATTATATGCACTTATGATTGGAACTCTAGCAAGCATCCGCAAATACTAAAATTCATTAAGGTAAAACCCAACCATAGCATTAAAGTATCAAGTCCCCTTTTATCCCATACGCAAACAACCTACTTACTCGGGTTTGTGTTTTAGTCACTCACGCAACCCACCATAAGCAAATCATAAACATATTGCAAACCCTACAGCGGGAATCCCTCACGCTTGCGCGACACGGAGAGCACCATAGGACAGCACCAATAATAAAACATGCAACTCAAACCAATCATAGCAATTCATCTATCACCGATAGGACAATAGAAATCTACTCAGACATCATAGGATGGCAACACATCATTGGATAATAGTATGAACCATAAAGCACCATGTCCAAGTAGAGGGTACAGCGGGTTGCGGGAGAGTGGACCGCTGCATATAGAAGGGGGAAGGTGATGGAGATGTTGGTGAAGATGACGGCGGTGTTGGTGAAGATCGCGGTGATGATGATGGCCCCTAGCAGCGCTTCGGCGCCACCGGAAGCATGGGGGAGAGAGGCCCCCTTCTTCTTCTTCTTCCTTGACCTCCTCCCTAGATGGGAGAAGGGTTTCCCCTCTGGCCCTTGGCTCCCATGGCGTGGGAGGGGCGAGAGCCCCTCCGAGATTGGATCTATCTCTCTGTTTTTACGTTCTCGTCCTGGCTCTGTTTCACCGTTTCGTGTATATATGGAGATCCGTAACTCCAATTGGCCTGAAACCTTCGCCCAGATCGTTTTCCAAAAATTAGCTTTCTTGCGGCCAAAGAAGGGCATCAACCGCCTTACGGGTGGCCCACGAGATAGGGGGGCGCGCCCCCTTGGAGGGGTGGCGTGGCCCTGTCTCGTGGCCACCTCGGGCATCGTCTCGCGTTGATTCTTCCTCCCAAAAATCACAAATATTCCAAGATAATTCTCTGTCCGTTTTTCTCCCGTTTTGACTCCGTTTGATATTGAGTTCTGCGAAACATAAAACTTGCAACAAACAGGAACTGGCACTGGGCACTGGATCAATATGTTAGTCCCAAAAAATAGTATAAAAAGTTGCCAAAAGTATATAAAAGTTGAATAATATTGGCAGGGAACAATCAAAAATTATAGATACGACGGAGACATATCGTCCATGTCTGATGGAAGTCGTTCCTTGGCCACATTGACCACGCCGCGCTGAGAGCACCGTGTCGGTGGACGATGGAGAGGCCTAGGAAGGGGACGACTCGGAGCCGGGGAAGACGCAGTAGTGGATGCCCACGTGAAGAGGAGTACGAGGGTTCACTGGTTCGGCTGCGGTGTGAGGCTGCTGTCGCGACAGAATAACAGGCGGTGTGGGTGAGTAGAGGGATGGCTTGGCCAGCGGTGGGAGTAGTAGGGGGCGGTGAGGCCTCCGCAGCATCATAGCCGGCCACGGGAGGCAGGAGCACGCGGCACAACCGGCGCTGGTTTGGGCGGCTGGAGCAAGAAGACCAGAGGTTGAAGAAGCACTACGGCCGTTGGATGAACATCGTACAGTAACATGAGCTAGAATCATTCATATTGACTAAGTTGACAAAGCCCTCCGTCCCCGTCAACTTGGTAGGCCCATAAGTCAGCCTCCCACTATGCTGGGTTCCAGCTGGCAGGGGGAGTATTCATTTTTTTGTGCGTAATAAGGAGGCACTTCCTTGCGTGCAAAGATAGCTGGTGGGTGCACATGTCAGCGGGGGGCACATTTTTTTCGCGAAATACAGAGGCCCTTCCAGTGGGTCCCAGATGTCAGGTGGAGTAATAATTATTTTGCGCGTAATAAGGAGGCACTTCCTTGTTGTGGCCATGGACCCAGCTGTCAGCCTCTCCACGTGCAGTCCACATCTGATGGAAGCCGTTCCTTGACCACGTTCACCACGCCGCGCTGAGAGCACCAGGGCGATGGACGACGGCGAGGCCTAGGATGGGAACGACACGGAGGCAGGGAAGACTCGGCAGTTGTTTCCCACGCGGAGGGGAGTACGACTGTACGAGGGTTTGCTGGTTCGTCTGCCCTCGCCAGGGAATAACAGCAGGTGTGGGTGAGTAGAGGGATGGCTAGGCCTGCGATGGGAGTACGGTGGGGCGGTGAGGCTGCTTGGCGCAGACAGCCGCCACGGGAGGAGGGACGAGCAGTCCCTTGGCGCTTGTTTGAGCGGCTGGAGCAGGAAGAGCAGAGATTGAAGAAGCACGACGGCCGTTGGGTGGACATCGTATGGTCACTGGAGATAGAATCCTTCATATTAACTAAGTTGACAAATCCCTCTGTCCCCGTCAACTTAGTAGGCCCACAAGTTAGCCTCCCACCATGGTGGGTCCCAGCTAGCAGGGGGAGTATTCATTTTTCTGTGCATAATAAGGAGGCACTTCCGGTGGGTCTGAGCTGACAATGGGGGGGGGGGACGTTTTTTTCTCGAAATATGGTGGTTCATCCGGTGGGTCCCAGCAGTCAGGGGCAAACATTTTTTTTGCGAAATACGGCGGCCCGTCCGGTGGGTCACAACAGTCAAGGGGAAACTTTTTTTCCGCGAAATACTGGTGGCCCGTCAGGTGGGTCCCTGCTGTCAGGTGGAGGAATAGTTATTTTGCGCGTAATAAGGAGGCACTTCCTTGCTGCGGCCATGGACCCAGCTGTCAGCCTCTCCACGTACAGTCCACGTCCGATGGAAGCCGTTCCTTGACCACGTTCACCAGCCGCGCCGAGAGCACCAGGGCGATGGACGATGGCGAGGCCTAGGAAGGGAACGACACGGAGGTAGGGAAGACTCGGCGGTTGTTTCCCACGCGGAGGGGAGTACGAGGGTTCACTGGTTCGGCTGCGGTGTGAGGCTGCCATCACCGCAGAATAATAGGGGAGTGGGTGATTGGAGGGATGGCCTGGCCAGCGGTGGGAGTAGTATGGGGACGGTGAGGCCTCCGCGGCAGCACAGCCGACCACGGGAGGCAGGAGCATGCAACACGACTGGCGCTGCTTTGGGCAGCTGGGCAAGAAGACCTGAGGTTGAAGAAGCACTACAGTCGTTGGATGGACATCGTTGACCACGCCGCGCTGAGATCACAAGGGTGGTGGACGACGGCGAGGCCTACGAAGGGAATGACACGGAGCCGGCGAAGACACGGCAGTGGCTACCCACGCTGTGTGGAAAGTCGAGGTTGATGGTTGGTTTGTCGTCGCCGGAAAATAACAGGAGGTGTGGGTGAGTAGAGGGATAGACAGGCCAGGGATGCGAGTATGATGGGGCCGTGAGGCCTGCCCGGCAGCACTGTCGGCCACGGGATGCAGGAGCAGGCGTGTGGGGACCACGACTCATAAGTCGTGGTCACTGAATGCACGTGTCCAGTGATCCCAGAGATCAATGCTCATTGAACACACAGAAGCTGAATAACAAGAGGCTTACATCCATACATACCGTATTACACAAGTAGGACCATTATGGTCAAGTCTTGAGTATAACATTGCAGCAGAAATCTTCGTCGATAACTTGGACCCATGCCATCTGCCTTAACCCTACAGGCATTCTGACTGGGAAAGCGTCCTAGCTCGCATGTTCGTCACCAACGTGTCCTTCAACACATCCTGTTCTTTCATGCCTGGCCAATAAAATAACCAGTGGTAAGCCAATGAGTACTTTGAATGTACTATAAACAACCCAAGGGTGATAACAGAATAATTATGCAAGGCACTACTGCTAATTTGGCATTTTTATGAAAGCTAGTTTTTCTCATGCAAGTATGATCAACATTTATCAAGGATATGAATAAATGCGCAACAAGTATTAGGAGGTTCTGAGACATCAACATCGAGAGAGAGTTATGAAACTCATGCTCAAGCTCATCGTGACTTCCTCACGAATCACGTCAATAGATTTACCAAACCGTGTTGTTTGTCAGAAACATATGGACATAGTCTAAGCAGCACCACCCAACTGTCCTTGACCGTGGACACGGCTATTCGAATAGTTTTACACTCTGCAGAGGTTGCACACTTTACCCACAAGATCC
Organism: Aegilops longissima; assembly: GCA_021605205.1. Classification (NCBI taxonomy): domain Eukaryota; kingdom Viridiplantae; phylum Streptophyta; class Magnoliopsida; order Poales; family Poaceae; genus Aegilops; species Aegilops longissima. The sequence goes on from CM038681.1 coordinate 579,181,866, forward strand.
GGGGAACTTCCGTGTCATCCACGACCCGCGGTACCTCAAGTACCCGGGGTAAGCACCCGATCACTATCTTTCCCTAGACAATACTAACATAGAGTCCACTCGATTGGTAGTAACCCCCGTGCCCAACATTTCACAACTTAAAAATTGTGGAGCCTCGCTCCCATATTCATCACATACCACTGGCACGGCGTACCAACGGTGTGTCCGGTGCCCCATAAAAATGTTCTTGGCCGCCCTACCTGGCATGACCCCGTCCCGAGAGAGAGCACCAACTCTCCCCCGTCACTAGTAATGCGGGCTCCAAGCTAGTATCGGCCTAGGTAATCAATAATGCCCTTTCCCATACAAGGGTAGAGTGGTTGTGCATGTAAGGTTGGGACAGTCAACAAATCTTAAATCTAATCCATCTCTGTAAACAACACTTTTATCGAGCCTCAGTACACTACCTCTCCACCAAGTAGTGACCTAGTTCATCATCATCTCCCAGAGGCATTAGTGGCACCCACTAGGCTTTTTGCAAGTGTGTCAAACCACACTTGTTTCTTTCCATGCATAACCCTGACCCACTTTGCGTAGCCATTTACTATAGCATATTTCTACAACCCACCAACACAACTCTAAGCAAGGGTAGAGTCATGAACAGTGCAAGTATCAATGGAGTATGCAACGGAGGCAAGCCTAGCAAGGTTGCCATTCAAGGTATATCATGCACTCAGTGAAGCAACGAAAAATGCCATCATGATGTAAAATGGTTCATCATGGTCAAAGGGCTGCTTGCCTGGTTCATTTGAGTCTTGAAATCTTATGGTCCTTCTCCATGTACTCCGTCTACTTCGTCAACTAACGTCGGAAACAACCACAATAAGCAACACAACAAGGCAGAAAATATAAGTGCTCCAAAAATATTAATTTGACTTTTCTAGGACATCTCTGGTTATATGAAAAATAACCAGAGTGGTTTCATTGGAATTGGATCAGTGGACATCTCTGATGGAGTCAAGGGGTTTATGGATTTGCAAGAAGTGTACAGAAACATGTTTTTGAAAAATGAGCAAAGGCACCCATTTAACAAACCATGATTTTAGAAGCATCTAGGAGTTGGTTTCACTGGATTTGGGGTTCAAATGAATATTCTATGGATTTGCAAAGTTGACAAACATGAAGAAATGGCTCATTAATTTGTGGGGTACAGAAAGTATTAAGAAAAATGTTCATAAACTAAGTTGTGACCTTAGAAGCATCTAGGAATTTGAATCATGGCATTTGGATCAATTTTGAGCTCTCTGTGGTTTTCTAAAGTTCATCACAGAAATAGGAAAGAAAAGATCTGTTAAATGTTTGTGAAGAAAAGGTCTCTGGAAAAATGTGCATGTTGCACCAACAGGTAGATCATGATTTATAGAGTCACTAGAAATTTGAATCATCAAATTTGGAGTCCATTTGAATTGTTTATGGGTTTTACAAGTCTACAGAAAAAGAAAAAGGAGAGGGATTTACCTAAAGGGGCTGGATCTGGGCGGTAACAGCGTGCACCGGGCGAGGCTTAACGGCAGGGCACCACTGGGCCGACCCAGCAGCTTAGCCGCACGCGCGCACGGCCACGTCGGAGGCGGTTTTATCGGACTACGCCTCCACTTGCCAGCGTGGCCTGGAGGCTGGGCCACTGGCAAGCGGGGCCCGCCTGCAGGTCCATCCCCAACCTCCCGCGCGGCGCGACGGGAGACAGAGGGAGCGTGGCCGGACGGCGCCGGCGCTCTTCCCGGCGACTCCGGCCGTCCCCGGCGACGTTCGGCATACCGACGGACTCGGGAGGCCGAGTCGCACCCATCCATGGGCCTCACGCAGGCTGGGGAGGACCGCAACAATGGTGGCCTTGACACCAGTGGATGGGGCTTTGGGGAAAATGGATGTGGCGCCATGGGCCACCAGAGCAGGAGGAAAGGAGGGGGAGAGCACCGCCGGTCATCTGCAGTTCCACTGGTGACCAAAGGAGGGGCGGGGAGGCCCTTGTTTGCCGGAGCCGAGTGGAGGCCGACGGCGACCATGGCGGTGATCGAGAGGCAAGGAGAGCACGAGGGGGATAGAGAGCTTGTCCTGGAGGTTGCTGGGGTAGAGATAGAGCCAAAGGAGTAGAGAGGGGGCTCGGGGGCGGCCTTAAGTAGCCGACCCGTGGCTTACCGTGGACGCAGCGCACGGGTGGCCGCGGCAACGGCTAAGGTGGCCACGGGAGAAGGCTTGGGGCTGTCTGCGGCGCTCGTGGGGGTGGTGTTGGGTGTAGGGAAGGGAGAGAGAGAGAGGGGCGAGCTCCCGGTGGAGCCACGGCTCGCGCACGCATTGGCCGGCTCGGGCGGCTCTGGGCACGCGCGGCACCGGCAGGACATAGAGGGGAAGGAGGGGGCCAGCGCGGTGGCGTGTTGCGGACGTCGAGGCACCTCGACTGGCGCGAGGGGAGGCTCGAGGTGGTCAGGGGACGCGGCGTCAACGGTCGGGAGCACGCTGACGTGCTCCAGAGCGCGCAAATGGCCGGCACCTGCGGTTTTTCCTCGCGTCCTCACGCGCCCACTTGTGTCTGGAAGTTGCAGGGGGGAGTAAACAATGTGAAAATGGCATTGGATGCCCTGGGGATCCACTAGAGTGAGGAGGGAGGTTGAGAGAAAGAGAAATGGTGCTGTTCAGAGAGGGAAAAAGAGCTTTTCACCCCCATCATCATGGCTCCTCGGGCAGGGAAAGATGCAGGGGTTAGAGGAAGACCAGATGATGATGTGGGAGAAAGCTTAGCTCATGGAGATTAGTGGAAATGGCCAAAACATGCATTTTAAATTTCTGCCAGAAGGTGTTTGATGTAGGTTTGGGCAAGAAGATGAACTCCTCTTGTCATGAGGCTTGACAGGGTCAAATGGCACATGTAATTAGGGCCTTCCTGCCATTTTGGGCTCATTTGGGAAAAGTTGCCAATGCAACTTTTGTAAACCCTAGAAATTAGCAGAAATGGACTTGTGTAGATTTAGTTGAGCAAATCACTTCTCCTTGATGCACCACTTGGTGTGGTGGCCTTATTTGGTCATGTGAACATGCTCAACCAAGTTGGGGTCAAGGACAGAAAGTTTGTAGTACAAAGTTGTTCAAATTTGATTCTGGTCAGAGAGGGTTTTGGGGCTCTTTGATCAAGTTAACTTGTTCTCCAGCTTGTGCCATTTGGTCTAGATGAATCACTAGACCATTTGATCATGTACACACGATTTGAGAGAATTTGGAGATGTTTGGCAATGTAAAGTTGCTCAAACTTTAAAATGGACAGAAATGGTTTTGAGGGGATTTCATGGGGTTATACTATTCTCCATGACATGATACTTGTCCAGATCATCAAACATGTCATATGTGACATGCTAGAATTTTCTTGGAATTTTTGGAGAATATTTCCTTTGTAAATATTTCAAAATCTTGAAATATCCAGAAAGGGTTTTTAAGGGATTTGACCAATATTTTGAACATTACCATGTGTTGAAACTCATATATATGGACAATATATGTCCACTGAGTTTCTCTAAATTTTCACAAATATTTTTAAAGCATAAAAATAACTTTAACCTATTAAAGACCATTTCTGGCCTTAAGAAAAGCTTTTAAATATAATAGTAAAATAAATTTTAAAATTATATTTTTATGGTTTATGGGTATACTATATCTAATAGGAGTCAAATATATTTTTGGAAAGATTTTTACTGCCCTTAATTAAGTACTTGCAGTGCAAACCTCAATTCAGGGGTTTTTGGAAAACTAAATTTAGAAAATACTTTTTGGCCAAAATATTTTTACAAGAAATTATTTTTATGACCTACACACATGGCATGATCATTGGGCAGAAGTTTTGGATCAAGGAGAAGGAGTATAAGAGTTGGAGGATTTATTTAATTTTTAAAGCACTTGCAAACAGCAGACAAAAATCAATCAAAGCAAAGACAAAACACTCAAAAGTTTTTGTAAAACCACATTTTATCATGATTCATTAGCTTAAGTGTTGTGTCATGAAAACCAGGGTGTGACAGACCTACCCCCCTTACAAGAATCTCGTCCCCGAGATTCCCAAACTAGGCGCGGAAAGGAGTATTGGATCTGGGGTAGTCCTCACGTCCTCATACTGTTCCTGCTTCTGAGCGGTGCACCTTTGATCCTTGAAGTACTTGATGGTGTGGCTTCGTATATAATGTTCTACTTGGTCCAGGTTGCTAATGGGTAGCTCGAGGTAGGTTAGATTGGGCTAGTGGTCGATGGCTCGGTGGTCATTGCCCTCTTAGAGATCGGGCAAGTTAGGAAGTTGGAAACACTTCCGGGGTTGTGATGCATGGAAGCGTTGTACATCGGGTAACTCGGTGGCAACTCCAAATGGTAACTGTCTTCTTTTCGTCTCGTAGTGATCTCAGAGGGGGTTGTTATTTCTTGGAGTGATCTCGAAGAGGGCCGATGAATCTTGGTGTGGGTCTCCTTGTCATGGAAATGCTTGGTTCCTTAGAGAGGAGTGGCTTGCAGATACACATGGCCGTTGACGCGGAAGTATACTTCTTGAAGATGGTGGTTGGTGTAGTTCTTCCTCTTAGACATGACGGTCTTCAGATGTTCCTTGACCAGCTCAATGATTCTTCTTCCGTCTTCGGGTAGACGAGTATGTCATCAAAGAAAGATGACAACTAACTTGTCCAAGCACTCCATGAAGTCTATGAGGTGCGTAAAGTGGGCTGAGGCATTGGTGATGGTCACGGTTGAGTATTGGCCAAGGTCTTATCGATCTAGAGCCAAAGCCCGAGGTCAGGATCCGGCCATGTTGTGGCTTGTTAGGGCGTAAGGGTTTCAAGGATTCTAGTGTGCGAGTGAATGTTCATCATCCCATCCTTGAGCACAGTTCCTGAGATGCCAATTGTTCTATCTAGTCCTCCAAACAGATCACCTTATACCTCCGAAAGTATCATCTCGCATAGGTCAACTCCAAAAGCCCATTAGCTACATAATTCATTAATTCTACAAATCCAATGTCTATGGTGTCCCACATGATCCTCTAATGTCCTATAATCACCAAATACTTGAAAGGGCTACCTTGCTATAGTCAGTCCACCAATTTCCATCATCATGGTCATGTAAACTCCAAGGTCAAGCATATATAGATCCCTAAATAAACTCTGACAATTATTCCAATCTCCTAGTTATGGTCCACCGAGAAACATGGTATCATGATCAAGATCGTCAGTCTAAATCCAATTTACTCCAAACCATGTAAAATTATTCTGCATCCATACTCCACTAGGGTAACCTATTTAATCCAAATCTCATGTCCAGCGAGGAATTCCTACATGTCTCCCTCAAGTTATTTACGTAATATCAACTATCTCCTATCAATATCATCTGATCAAGTCAAATCATTGCACTTCCAGGAGTTTCAGCTTGCGATCATAATTGTCCTATAAATCCAATTTACTCAGGGATAATCTATAATCATGATCCCACCAAGTTCATCTACCAACATGAAAGCCTCATGATCTACCAAAGTCTCAGTCAATTCCTCGGGGTCTCTGATATAAACTCATCAAGTCATTTGTCCTCCGTTCCTATATCCTCAAATTGGTCTTCCATATGGCATCATCAGTTTTGATGCTATCTTTGGATGATAATGTGCTCGTTCCCTATGTCTACTAGTTCCATAATGAACCCAATGCTATGTGAGGTTACAGAGGCTTAACTGGTCCACTTGTAATTCCGTGGGTTAAGCACTTGGTTAAGGATTCGAGCTGGGGTATCTTGTGAAGTCTCGAAGGGTATAGTGATGGGTTTATAGTCTTGAGAGGTAAACATAACTCTACGGGGTTGCACTTGGTCGAGGAGGTTGTAGCAAAAGTCTTCAGTGCTGGTTGGTTGCCAAAGTAGAATCCTTGGTGTATCTTGTCTTGCTAGCCTTCAGTTGAGGAGAGAGATGAGAGGGAGAGGTAGCATAAAGGAGGGGAATGCCTAAAGGGGGTTCCATAGTGCAGGTGCAAACAAACAGGTGCAAAAAGGGCCAAACAGAAGAGGCAAGGTAAGGAAGGTGATATAGTCGCATACTTGTCGCCTAGGGAAAAAGTGCGACCTATGTCGAAACACAAACAAATAAAAACAAGCAACACACAATCATGGTTCTATTCGAACCATCATACGGACTCGACTGCGAATAGGGGGTACACAACTCATCCTACCCTAGGGGTTCTCGGACTCAATAGTCGTGCCTTGTGCCTCATGCAGTCTCCTGAGTTTTCCTCAGGTGTTGCTACGTCTCTTGTAGTTGTTTGATGAAACAATCCGGGTTGAGCATGAAGACTCCTCAACGAATTCTCGCCTTTTGAAGTGATGGGGTGAAGGTGGCTCCTCGTAACTGGCATTGACTTGGTCTTCTATTGTCTTCTTAATCACAACGATCCCTTTTTGTCTTCTAAGCCGTCGATGGTACCAGGTAGGCAATCCTTTATGCAATAACATTATTAAGGCATAATAGTGGTCCAACCCGTCGGACACATTGTTGGCAATATCGTCACTGAGAGCGGGGGATGAAGAGAACCGTTTTCCTGCTCACTATAGTGAGGCGGACCAAATGGCTAGGTTCTCATCCACCGGTGGTTGCCGATACAACAACGGTACTGACAGGGTTACCCTATTAGCGATGTATATCATGATCTAGCATATCCTATGCCCTGATCATCGTAGGCTAAGGTTGCTTCATCTTGGGGCAGTGTCAAGGGTGTCACCATCTCCTGGGTCTGCATGTCCTCATTCCTCGAGGATGTACCTTCTCTTGGTGTTGTCTTGTTGTGGTGTCGCCAATCTTGTGTTCAGGAGATGTGGGTGAATGTCTGGCAAGGCATCTTCCTTCTAGATCATCCACGAGGATTACAAAGAATCCAGTGGTCACGGGCATAAGGGTTCTAGCGACCAAAGGTTTTGAAGGGGAAGAGATCAATAAGGAAAGTATACCTTAGTTTTCGGAATTCTGAGAAGGGAAGAGAAGTATAGATAATTTTGAAAACTAGTAATAGTTTTGGAAATAGTTATCCTAACTAACGACCATGCTAACTAAGGCTTCCTACAGTCAGGATGGCTCTGATACCAGCTCTGTGGGGACCCGGACTCATAAGTCGTGGTCACCGAATGCACGTGTACAGTGATCCCAGAGATCAATGCTCACTGAACACACAGAAGCTGAATAACAAGAGGCTTACATCCATACATACCGTATTACACAAGTAGGACCATTATGGTCAAGTCTTGAGTATAACATTGCAGAGGAAATCTTCGTAGATAACTTGGACCCATGCCATCTGCCTTAACCCTACAGGCATTCTGACTGGGAAAGCGTCCTAGCTCGCATGTTCGTCACCAACGTGTCCTTCAACACATCCTGTTCTTTCATGCCTGGCCAATAAAATAACCAGTGGCAAGACAATGAGTACTTTGAATGTACTCGCAAACAACCCAAGGGTGATAACAGAATAATTATGCAAGGCACTACTGCTAATTTGGCATTTTTGCGGAAAGCTAGTTTTTCTCATGCAAGTATGATCAACATTTATCAAGGATATGAATGCATCTGCAACAAGTATTAGGAGGTTCTGAGACATCAACATCGAGAGAGTTATGAACAACTCATGCTCAAGCTCATCGTGACTTCCTCACGAATCACGTCAATAGATTTACCAAACCGTGTTGTTTGTCAGAAACATATGGACATAGTCTATGCAGCACCACCCAACTGTCCTTGACCGTGGACACGGCTATTCGAATAGTTTTACACTCTGCAGAGGTTGCACACTTTACCCACAAGATCCGGGGAACTTCCGTGTCATCCACGACCCGCGGTACCTCAAGTACCCGGGGTAAGCACCCGATCACTATCTTTCCCTAGACAATACTAACATAGAGTCCACTCGATTGGTAGTAACCCCCGTGCCCAACATTTCACAACTTAAAATTGTGGAGCCTCGCTCCCATATTCATCACATACCAGCAGCACGGGTACCAACGGTGTGTCCGGTGCCCCATAAAATGTTCTTGGCGCCCTACAGCACGACCCGTCCCGAGAGAGAGCACCAACTCTCCCCCGTCACTAGTAATGCGGGCTCCAAGCTAGTATCGGCCTAGGTACTCAATAATGCCCTTTCCCATACAAGGGTAGAGTGGTTGTGCATGTAAGGTTGGGACAGTCGACAAATCTTAAATCTAATCCATCTCTGTAAACAACACTTTTATCGAGCCTCAGTACACTACCTATCCACCAAGTAGTGACCTAGTTCATCATCATCTCCCAGAGGCATTAGTGGCACCCACTGGGCTTTTTGCAAGTGTGTCAAACCACACTTGTTTCTTTTCATGCATAACCCTGACCCACTTTGCGTAGCCATTTACTATAGCATATTTCTACAACCCACCAACACAACTCTAAGCAAGGGTAGAGTCATGAACAATGCAAGTATCAATGGAGTATGCAACGGAGGCAAGCCTAGCAAGGTTGCCATTCAAGGTATATCATGCACTCAGTGAAGCAACGAAAAATGCCATCATGATGTAAAATGGTTCATCATGGTCAAAGGGCTGCTTGCCTGGTTCATTTGAGTCTTGAAATCTTCTGGTCCTTCTCCATGTACTCCGTCTACTTCGTCAACTAACGTCGGAAACAACCACAATAAGCAACACAACAAGGCGGAAAATATAAGTGCTCCAAAAATATTAATTTGACTTTTCTAGGACTTCTCTGGTTATATGAAAAATAACAAGAGTGGTTTCATTGGAATTGGATCAGTGGATATCTCTGAACATTTCAATATGATGGAATCAAGGGGTTTATGGATTTGCAAGAAGTGTACAGAAACATGTTTTTGAAAAATGAGCAAAGGCACCCATTTAACAAACCATGATTTTAGAAGCATCTAGGAGTTGGTTTCACTGGATTTGGGGTTCAAATGAATATTCTATGGATTTTCAAAGTTGACAAACATGAAGAAATGGCTTATTAATTTGTGGGGTACATAAAGTATTAGGAAAAATGTTCATAAACTAAGTTGTGACCTTAGAAGGATCTAGGAATTTGAATCATGGCATTTGGATCAATTTTGAGCTCTCTGTGATTTTCTAAAGTTCATCACAGAAATAGGAAAAACAAGATTTGTTAAATGTTTGTGAAGAAAAGGTCTCTGGAAAAATGTGCATGTTGCACCAACAGGTAGATCATGATTTATAGAGTCACTAGAAATTTGAATCATCAAATTTGGAGTCCATTTGAATTGTTTATGGGTTTTATAAGTCTACAGAAAAAGAAAAAGGAGAGGGATTTACCTAAATGGGCTGGATCTGGGCGGTAACAGTGTGCACCGGGCGAGGCTTAACGGTAGGGCACCACTGGGCCGGCCCAGCAGCTTAGCCGCACGCGCGCACGGGCCACGTCGGAGGCGGTTTTACCGGACTACGCCTCCACTTGCCAGGGTGGTCCGGAGGCTGGGCCACTGGCAAGCAGGGCCCGCCTGCAGGTCCATCCCCAACCTCCCGCGCGGCGCGACGGGAGACAGAGGGAGCGAGGCCGGACGGTGCCGGTGCTCTTCCCGACGACTCCGGCCGTCCCCGGCGGCGTTCGGCATACCGACGGACTCGGGAGGCCGAGCCGCACCCATCCATGGGCCTCACGCAGGCTGGGGAGGACCGCAACAATGGTGGCCTTGACACCAGCGGACGGGGCTTTGGGGGAAATGGATGTGGCGCCATGGGGCACCAGAGCAGGAGGAAAGGAGGGGGAGAGCACCGCCGGTCATCAGCCGAGTGGAGGCCGACGGCGACCATGGCGGTGATGGAGAGGGAAGGAGAGCACGAGGGGGATAGAGAGCTTGTCCGGGAGGTTGCTGGGGGGAGAGATAGAGCCAAAGGAGTAGAGAGGGGGCTTGGGGGTGGCCTTAAGTAGCCGACCCGTGGCTTACCATGGCCTTGGCCTTGCGGGTGGCATGGCAACAGCTAGGGTGGCCACGGAGAAGGCTTTGGGCTGTCTCTGGCGCTCGTGGGGGTGGTGTTGGGTGTAGGGAAGGAGAGAGAGAGGGTGAGCTCCGGTGGAGCCACGACTTCAAGACGATTGGCCGGCTCAGGCGGCTCTGGGCCTGTGCACGGGCAGGCGGAGAGAGAGGGAAGGAGGGGGCCAGCGGTGGCGTGTTGCGGACGTCGAGGCACCTCGACTGGCGCGAGGGGGAGGCTCGAGGTGGTCAGGGGACGCGGCGTCAACGGTCGGGAGCACGCTGACGTGCTCCAGAGCGCGCAAATGGCCAGCACCCGCAGTTTTTCCTCGCGTCCTCACGCGCCCACTTGTGTCTGGAAGCTGCAGGGGGGAGTAAACAATGTGAAAATGGCATTGGATGCCCTGGGGATCCACTAGAGTGAGGAGGGAGGTTGAGAGAGAGAGAAATGGTGTTGTCCAGAGAGGGAAAAAGAGCTTTTCACCCCCATCATCATGGCTCCTCGGGCAGGGAAAGATGCAGGGGTTAGAGGAAGACCAGATGATGTTGTGGGAGAAATCTTAGCTCATGGAGATTAGTGGAAATGGCCAAAACATGCATTTTAAATTTCTGCCAGAAGGTGTTTGATGTAGGTTTGTGCAAGAAGATGAACTCCTCTTGTCATGAGGCTTGACAGGGTCAAATGGCACATGTAATTAGGGCCTTCCTCCCATTTAGAGCTCATTTGGGCAAAGTTGCCAATGCAACTTTTGTAAACCCTAGAAATTAGCAGAAATGGACTTGTGTAGATTTAGTTGATCAAATCACTTCTCCTTGATGCACCACTTGGTGTGGTGGCCTTATTTGGTCATGTGAACATGCTCACCAAAGTTGGGGTCAAGGCGAGAAAGTTGGTAGTACAAAGTTGTTCAAATTTGATTCTGGTCAGAGAGGGTTTTGGGGCTCTTTGATCAAGTTAACTTGTTCTCCAACTTGTGCCATTTGGTCTAGATGAATGATTAGATCAGTTGAGCATGTACACAAGCTTTGAGAGAATTTGGACATGTTTGGCAATGTAAAGTTGCTCAAACTTCAAAATGGACAGAAATGGTTTTGAGGGGATTTCATGGCGTTATACTATTCTCCATGACATGATACTTGTCCAGATCATCAAACATGTCATATGTGACATGCTAGAATATTCTTGGAATTTTTGGAGAATATTGCCTTTGTAAATATTTCAAAAGCTTGAAATATCCAGAAAGGGTTTTTGAGGGATTTGACCAATATTTTTAACATTACCATGTGTTGAAACTCATATATATGGACAATATATGTCCACTGAGTTTCTCTAAATTTTCACAAATGTTTTTAAAGCATAAAAATAATTTTAACCTATTAAAGACCATTTCTGGCCTTAAGAAAAAGCTTTTAAATAAAATAGTAAAATAACTTTTAAAATTATATTTTTATGGTTTCGGGTATCCTATATCTAATAGGAGTCAAATATATTGTTGGAATGATTTTTACTGCCCTTAATTAAGTAGTTGCAGTGCAAACCTCAATTCAGGGGTTTTTGGAAAACTAAATTTAGAAAATACTTTTTGGCCAAAATATTTTTACAAGAAATTATTTTTATGACCTACACACATGGCATGATCATTGGGCAGAAGTTTTGGATCAAGGAGAAGGAGTATAAGAGTTGGAGGATTTATTTAATTTTTAGAGCACTTGCAAACAGCAGACAAAACCAATCAAGGCAAGGTCCAAATCACTCAAAAGTTTTTGTCAAACCACATTTTATCATGATTGTTAGCTTAAGTGTAGTGGCATGAAAATCAGGGTGTGACAAGGCGTTTCTGATGGCGCTAGTTTGGGCGGCTGGGGCAGGAAGATCAGAGACTGAAAAAGCACGATTGCCGTTAGATTGACATCTAACGGTCTGACGCTGGTAGAGTCGATTGTTGACTAAGTTTCTTTTTTAAGAAACCTTGTGTAGGCCCATAAGTCAGCCTCCAAATCTATGGCAGACAACATAAAGCCCATTTGCTATTTTTTATAATTTGCAGCCCATTTGCTATTTTTTATAATTTGCAGCTCATTTGCTAATTCTTAAGTAATTTATTACAGCCCATTTTCTGCCCAGGACCATGGTAAAAAAGTTCAACCTTATTTTGCATATTTCGGTGGAGTCCAAACTGTTGTAATCCCGAAATGATAAACATTTTTTAAGAACTTATTGATTTGCCAAAAAAATAATTTTGTTTTTGTAAGCAAATAAGACGTGGGACAATTGAGTTGGTTTAAGGGAAAACCAGTGGTAAAAACATCAGCGCTGGGTGGGAAAAAACAACAAAAATAAGGATGTAAATATGAAAAGGGAATTTTATGTGTTTTCAATATAATGTTATGTCTATATGAACTAGTAAAACTATAGGTAGAGATTAGAAAACGGATGTAGGACATGCGTTTCAAGAGGAAAATAGAACTGGGTTGTGTGTTTGATTCAGTAAAAAAACTGCATGCGGATGTTGTAAGACAAAATATAACTAACGTTGGCGGGCCAGAGGCCAGTAGATACCTGCTGGATCTCTCTGCCCCGTTGTCGTCATGGGCTGGGCCTTTTAAAAACAAAACCAACCCTGGGCAGTCTACAGCCCAGTTGAAACTTGCTCGACCTGAAAAAACAATATATGTGCTTAATAAACGAGAGAATTCTGCAAGCACAGACTAATAACTGGGATGCAGCACGGATATTGTTTTTTATCGTGATAATAAGTGCATGCACTTGTTTCGAAAAAACTGCAGAACTGGGAATTCGAACGGCGGGTGCTTATGCTACCCATCAAATAAAAATCAGGTGCCTGAGAATTCGTTTCGAAACAAATGATTCAGCTTTATATCCATGTCGACCCTCGGCATGATGGTTGGAAGCAAATGCAAGTTCATACCAAAAGATCGTTAACAACAATACCAACTTGCGGACGACAACGTAGTACAACTACCAATACCAAACAAACTTATAACCTTTTTACTCCTGGCCCTACTGTTCGTCAGGTAGAAAATCTTGCAGAGGACCAGCTCCCGCTCCTTCTCTTGCTCCAGGTCCCCGAGGTGGTACTGGTGCATCACCCAGTTGGTCCTCTGCTGGTCGAAGTTATTGTTGGTGTGCAGCACCAGAACCTTTTTTGCTGCCCGTCTGCCGGCCGTTGACCATCACCAGCAAGGTATTGCCGGTCTTGTGCCACATCGCGTGCATGCCGCACTCCGACTGTATCCTGCGACACATCCACGTGCCCCTTTTGAATGCCCTGGAATTGCGCTGGAAGAAATGCTTCCTTAGGCCACTCAGTGTGATACCTACAGTATTGTGGAATACAAGTTTTAGTGTACCTAGTTGGCATTTTCATAACATCTTTGGCATGTTGCAGTCACTTGTTTCACTTTTTATTAACTGTCAAATTGTAATTGCTTCACCAGGTCTGCGTCTAAAAAGAAAAATAGAGCTATAAAGAAAGGAATATGTTTGTGCAAGTAGACGGCCGATCGGTGTCTTACCTGGAAGTTTCTCATGTTGGGTGTAGCATATGCCGTGCTCACTGTCGATGGTTGGTATGAACAAATCGATGAGAGACTGAAATCTCACGCTGTCAGCACTCACTTTGGCCTCAAGGTGCTCGATCAGCTCCTGATCCGTGGGATCAAACTTGACGCCAGCCGGCAGCACCGGCCAATCCTTCTTCGATTTGCATCGGTAATTCCAGTTATATGGTACTCAATGTATGATCAATCGACTATTTTAAGTGAATGATGAAAGATTTCGACAGATAAGTGGTACTCCAAATCTGAAGTCCAGAATACCCGAACACGCCGCAGGGATTCTTGTGTCACCTCACGCGCAGCTGTTGTCACGTCAATTCAATGTGTGGACATGATGAATAATTTGACTGACGCGTATACTAGTACTGCTACTGTACTACTTAGTAGTCGTATTTAGTGTCACAATTTATACATAGGTTTAACTAACAAGTACGCACTTGAAGCCTAACGATATATATATATATATATATATATATATATATATATATATATATATATATATATATATATATATATATATATATATATATATATTTTATATGGCTTCGCACAAACATCTCCATCATCATTATCAAGTACATCCTAAACAGGGAGTTAGGATGCACTTGATCCCAGGAAGGTATCTATCCTTCAAACAGAGGAGTGCTTCAAACTAACAACAAATGCATAATATCCAACAAAAGAGGGTCGTACTACAGCAGAATACATGGCTCGGTCTAGATATCAGCACGAATCAAGTTGTGCTTATTTGCTGTTGGCATGAACCACATCGCCGCATGTCGGGTTTGCAAAAGCCATCCATCGCATGGAAGCTTGACGCCTTTCACACACTGAAGATTATCTGGCAACAAGCTGTGTCGACGAATCTCTGGATATGGTGATTCATGAAACCCATGGTATGATGTGTAAACACAGCCACCCTCGCGAATGGAAGTTGCATAGCACGGTAATCATCGCCGGTGATATGATCGATGATTGGTTGGATGATCGGATAATTGAGCCCGAGGAACAAGGAGTGGTTGCCGAGGCTGTAAACCCGCCTCCAGTTGAATACGCCTGGCCCAACGGAGCTGGGATCTTTCTCGAACACGAAGCAGCCATAGCCATCAATGTGACGAACGCCCCACGCATTGTATTGCATGTAGTTTGATGTAATGGTTTGGTCAATTTGTTACGTGTGAATGAGCATCAAATGACCGCCATCAGCTGAACGAGCGATAAACCAGCACCCATCGGCTAGTATGATTCCAGGTCCTGGAATCATGAAGGTCAGTGCATTTGCGTCCGCTGCAACAATTCAAATTGGAGACCAAAAGGACAAAAATAAGCAATCATGTTCAGAGTATGTGTGGAATTAAGATTATTATAACAGTGACACATATCATAGACAGAGAATTGCAATGTCGTGGGTATAATCATACCCCAAGTTCAAAAAATAAGCCAATGGCTTTCATATTCTAGCAACATGTCATGGTCCAAACATCATGTAACAATGAGAGGAAAACAGCTATGACAGCGCCTACTCATATTCTACCATAGCACTTACTACTACTATTCTCATATCAACCCTAAACAATAACATGCGTTGTTATAAAAATCTTGTAAACGAGAGTAACATATAGCAATCATGATGTTATGCTCATAATATCTATTCTAACAATCATTAGATGCCAATTTTTCTCATATCAACTCTAACAATAACATGTGTGGTCATAAAAATCTAGGAAATGAGAGGAACATATAGCAATGATGTGGTTATAGACATGCTATGCATTCTAAATTTGTAACAAATGAACAGGCAGTCGTATTCATAAGGTAAAGATGAGATGAGATGACGATAGATTCCACCAGTATAGGCAGCCAATCTGTGTGTTGACCGCGTAAACGATGCCATTGTGCACTATAGCATCAGACAGAAATGTTGCCTCAGCAGGATTGATGATGAGCCATAACCATGTATGGCGACCGGATTCCAGATAGACTAATCCCATGTTGAACAAGGCAATGAGCTTGTAATCCATGTAGTCTTCTGATGGTGTGGGCACTTTGCAGATTACAACTTTCTGCAAACAGAGGTCGAGCCAAAAGCTTGACGCGTCTCGTGCGTAGTAGGCAGGAGTGTCCGGCGGGCCGCGAGGCTCGATGGCGGCGGTATCCAACGATGGAAGGGTGATCTCTCGCTGGGTGTAGATATCCACGAGACGCCACGGACTACCGGTGTGGTCGATGAGGACGATCTAGTTGGCCTTCATGCCTGCCCAGTAGTGGCCGCGCATGAAGGACAGGTGGACGGGTAGTGGTAGCATGTCGAGGGGCACCACGACAACCTCCGTAGGATCGTTAAGTCGGTGTCTGGGCCACCTACGAGGATCGGGCATCAGCAAGCAGGGTGTCTTGAAAAGAGTCGGCCGGTTGCAGACGAGTAGACGGTACAAACACACCGAGCATGCGGCCAGACGGATGGTGCTGAGTAGGTCCATATGACTACAGATCTGCTCCAAGAGAACATCGGGGAGGGAATTCCAATCGTGGCTCTGTGTGTCAGTCGGTTCTGCCATTGGGGTTTTCGGTGCCTGCGAGCGGTGGGGAAGTGGATTCGGAGGGCGAAGCGAAGAAGCTTCTCCTCGTGTGGCGAGCAGTGGCGGGGGATATGGTACGCGAGCTACCAAGGAAGATGGCGCGGGCGGCGAAAGTGAGCGGGGTAAATGGTGTCGGCCGACGATGGGGAAGAGAGGAGGAAGAAGAAGAGAGGAGGAAGAAGAGTGGAAGATGGGGAAGAAAGTGCATTAAATCTCAATTCTACTAGTACTACTACCAAGATATAGGCACCGTCCTTCTGAGTGTAAATAGTTACACCGATGACATGTGGGTCTACCACAAGAGGGCCCATATGTCAGTTAATGGAGGACAGAGGTGCGTAGGCGTATTTTCGAAGCGTGCTCTACTGGCAAACATGATGGCAGTACTGGGTAAGGCTGATTTAGTAACACCAACACGCTGGTTCAGCTTATTAATTACGTGTCCCATCTGCTGCAGCGTGTATTGTCACTTCACTGCGAAGACTAGTTGAATAGTTCTCTCTGACCGAGATGGGGAATAATGGATCACGAGGACTTTCTTTCTACAGTATCCCTATGCCTCTACTCTCACTTCACTCATTTTTCTCCGTACCTAGTCACTTGTTGAAATCTGTAGAAAGACAAATACTCCGTATTTGGGAACAGAGGGAGGCTTTTACTCTGTACTATTTGGGAACATAGGGAGTATCACCATATGGAGGGAACAGAGGAAGCTTGGAATATGAACATGTCAATGGGAGGGAGTAAGCCCCATGCATGCATGCATGCATGCAACATGCAACACTCACACGTACTCCACATGGACGCACGCAACACTCACACACCCATGCGGCACACAGCACACGACGCAACACACACGCTCACGCTCAAGTGCTCAACCTACTCCCTACATCCGTGAAAGACTGTACATTTAGAGATTTACACATTGACCAGGGTATAATTAACGCCGAAAAGTAGCAGACTTATGTGTGCATGCGACCCTTGAGATAAGAAGATTAAATGAAGGCCGTTGCTTGCTGTAATTAAGGATAGACATGTAGCCTATACCTACAGCACAAGTTGGTGCATTAGTCAATCAATATCGATTTAGATTAAAGGCTAAATGCATTGGAAGTTGGTGCTTGTCCGGCAGATCCTTTTGCCCTCCCGCGTATTGATCAGATTATTGATGCAACGGCGGGTTGTGAGTGCCTGAGTTTCTTGGATGCTTATTCAGGTTATCATCAGATCAAAATGGCAGTTAAGGACCAGGAGAAGACAGCCTTCATCACTCCCTTTGGAGCCTTCTTCTATGTTTCTATGCCCTTTGGGCTCAAAAGTGCCCAGGCAAGTTATCAGCGTTGTGTGCAAAATTGTCTTCACACGCAGATTGGGCGTAAAGTTCATGCCTATGTGGATGAAATTGTGGTAAAGTCCAGGAAGAAGGAAACCTTGATAGATGACCTCAAGGAGACGTTTGATAATCTTCGGGTTTACAAAATGATGCTCAATCTGGACAAGTGTGTTTTTGGTGTCCCGGCAGGCAAGCTCTTAGGCTTTCTGGTGTCCAACAGAGGCATTGAGGCTAATCCGAAAAAATCAAAGCGATTACATCCTTGGCTAAACCGAAATGCATCAATCATGTTCAGCGTCTGGCGGGTCGAATTGCAGCCCTCAGCCGGTTTATCAGCCGTTTGGGAGAGAAGGCGATTCCTTTGTATCAGATGTTGAAGAAGACAGATGATTTTGTCTGGAGTGACGCAGCCAATGCGGCATTTGAGGACTTAAAGCGGTAGTTGGTTGAACCGCCGGTTCTTGCTGCTCCGTTTGACAGAGAGCCCTTGTTATTATATGTGGCTGCTAACACCCGTGCTGTCAGCAAGGCAATTGTGGTGGAGCGCAAGGAGGCTGGTAAGGAATATCCGGTTCAACGACCGGTTTACTATATCAGCGAAGTACTTATCGAGTCAAAGAAACGGTATCCGCATTGGGAGAAGCTGGTTTATGGGGTTTTTATGGCAAGTCGGAAGCTCAAACAATACTTTCAAGGCCATCCCATTACAGTGCTCAGTTAAGCTCCTTTGGGCGATATAATTGTGAACTGGGAGGCAACTGGCCGGGTTGCAAAGTGGGCAATTGAGCTTGGCCCGCACGGGTTGAAGTATATGCCTCGAACGGCCATCAAATCTCAGGCGCTTGTTGACTTCATCAATGATTGGACCGAGTTACAGGCACCAGAGGACAAACCGGACAATACATATTGGACTATTCACTTTGATGGGTCCAGGCAATTAGAAGGCTCGGGGGCTGGAGTTGTCCTTACTTCCCCTTGAGGTGATAAAATTTGTTATGTCCTTCGCTTAATGTTTCCTTGTACTAAAAATGCAGCAGAGTACGAAGCCTTACTCCATGGTCTCCGTGTGGCTAAGGAAATGAACTTAAGCCGGGTTCGCTATTTTGATGATTCTGATCTGGTGGCTCAGCAAGTTTCTGGTACTTGGGATTCTAAGGATCCACTCATGGCGGCTTATAGACGTGAGGTGGATATTGTGGCAGGTCACTTTAAGGGTTATCAGGTTGAGCACATTGACCAGCGCAAAAACGAAGCAATAGATGCTTTAAGCCAGCTAGGATCTCAACGTAAACCGGTACCACCCAATACCTTTTTAGATATCTTGCATAACCCGTCTGTTAAATTGCCTACAGAGGAGGATTTAGCTGTTCCTGATCCGGAGGCCCAATTGGTAGCCGCTTTACATGTCACTCCGGATTGGATGGTTCCATATTTTGCATATATGAACCGGGGCGAGTTACCAGATGATGAGCTCCTCGCCAGGAAGATAATCCGGCGGTCCAAGTCCATGGTTATTCACAATGGCGAGTTACACCGTTGCAGTATTTCAGGCGTATTCCAACGTTGTGTTTCTCCTGAAGAAGGACAAGTGATTCTACGTGAAATCCTTGAAGGGGATTGTGGTCACCATGCCGGTTCAAAGTCCTTGGTGGCTAAAGCTTTTCGTCATGGGTTCTATTGGTTAACAGCTCATGCTGATGCGGAGGATCTGGTAAAACGGTGTGACGCTTGTCAGAAATTTTCACGTCGAGCTCATGTTCCGGCTCAAGAGCTACGGATGATTCCTATCACTTGGCCGTTTACCACTTGGGGGCTTGATATGGTGGGACCTTTTAAGCGTTCTCAGGATAAGAAGACCCACCTGTTGGTGGCGGTTGACAAGTTCACTAAATGGGTAGAAGCGGAGCCCGTCAGCAAGTGTGATGCAGCCACGGCGGTTCAATTTCTCAGAAAGATCATTTTCCGTTTTGGCTTTCCACACAGCATCATCACACATAATGGCACAAACCTTTCTAAAGGTGAGATGGAGGATTTTTGTCAACGAGAGCACATCCGGCTTGATGTAGCGTCCGTGGCTCACCCCCAGTCCAATGGTCAAGCTGAGAGGGTGAATCAAGAGATCCTGAAGGGTATCAAGCCCCGGCTTATGGTTCCTTTGAAGCGGACGCCGGGTTCTTGGGTGGAAGAATTACCATCTGTGTTATGGAGCATAAATACCACCCCAAACCTATCTACGGGTTATACACCTTTCTTCATGGTTTACGGGGCTGAGGCCGTTCTCCCAAGTGATATTCGTCATGACTCGCCCCGGGTTGCCAATTATGTTGAAGCGGACAATGAGCAAGCACATCAGGAGGCGCTGGACCTGTTAGATGAAAACGGGACATGGCTTTGGCTCGTTCGGTGGTTTATCAACAAGACCTGCGGCGTTATCACAACCGCCAGGTTAAGACAAGAACCTTTCAAGAAGGCGACTAAGTGCTCCGGCTCATCCAGGATCAAACCGATATGCACAAGTTATCCCCACCTTGGGAAGGACCCTTTGTGGTCAGCAAAAATCTGCACAACGGATCATACTACCTCATTGACGTTCGAGAAGACTCACGCAGTTCTGAGGAGGAGACCCGGCGGCCATGGAACATAGCTCTCCTCCGGCCTTACTACACTTGAAGCCATCGGCTTTTCTTATGTACATATCTCAACAATGTATATATTATGATCAATATAATAAACTGGCATCCTTGCTATAAGCAGGGTCTCAGCCATTTTCTTCAAATCTCTTTGTTTAAATGGGGGCTTCAGCTGACAAAGCAAAGTACCACCTATTAAACCGGCTATCATGCCACAAAACAGCTTGGGAGCTTCACACCCAAGGGGCCAAAGAGAGTTCTATTGCTAAAGGCACGACTCAAACATAGGCACCCATTGAGCACAGCTCACAAAATTACTTGGGGGCTCTTTGTGGCAAATACCAAAGAGTTTGAAAGGACCCTTGTAATCGGGTATCGACCCATGGCTTGGAAGCCTGGTGTATTCACCTAAAACCCCGGGTTAACCTGCCTTCATCAAGTAAGCCACTCCTATCCAGGTAATCCTGGCATGACTTGTCAACGCTTGTGATTACTCTCATTGAGACCCTGAACTTGTCAAAGTTAAAACGACGATTGGTTAGTTGGAGGCCCATCTTAAAAGGCTTTGTCAAAATGGTTTAACTCAGCGGCTGGTAGCCCATGAAAAGCCTCAAATTTGGGCCTGGCAGCCCTTGAAAAGCCTTGACTACACGGTTTCTTGTTTTCTTTTTTGCCAAGTTTTCACCCTTTGATGAATTTATCTTGAACCGGTGTCCATTAGCCCGGTATGGCTTTTCAGTCATCATATTAACCCTGTGTTTGTTAACCCTGCTTGGCTTTCGACTATAAGTTGTCAGACCATCTTATCAAATCGGTGTTTATACAACCTGGCCTGGCTTTGACTATATGTTGCCGGTTTGATCATCTGGTGTTCATCGTAACCCGGCATGACTTATTCATAACATCCTTATAGGGTAAGGGTTATAACAGCTCAAGATTTGGATTTTTACCCTTACTAAGTGATTTCATATCACGGGTATGAATTATTTCATATTTATTTCGCTTTGGTTATTAGCCAGGCTTTATCTTGGGCATTATGACCCGTCCAGCGGTAAACCGCCCGGATAGATCTTTTTATGCAGATATAGCGATTGCGCAATATTATGAAGATATATCAACCAGCACTGAAATTGTCATGGCGGATCAAACAAAGTATCTCCCAGTGCACGATGGAAGCAGATCAAAGTATTTTCACTAGCAAAATATGGAATTGTTTCTTCCAACAGAACAAAGTTTATGAAGCATTAACCAGACTACCGGATCAAGCCTCATCACATGTTGATGTGAAGTTGATGGGTCCTCTGGCGTCGGTTCAGCCTCCTCCTCCCCATCTAGTGGCTGGAAGTCCATGGTGGTCCAGTTAATCCAGGTTAAAGCCTGAAAGACAGCCTCTTCACTTATAAGTTCGGACGGATCAATGTCAGGGGCGTAAGTGTGCTTACGGATAGGCGGGATAAGATTTTGCACTTCCGGCATGATAGTGTCAATCCGTTTGTTGTTGGCATCATAGAAGGACCAGTGAACAGTCAAGTTAGCTTCTTCTGCCAATTGACTCGCCAGAGGACGCATCTCCCTTGTCACATTTTTTAGGGCTTCGCTATCAAACTCTGCCCCGTTTTCTTGTTCACTAGGAAAGCCCTTGGAGATGTCCACCGGATCCAGGTCGGCTATCCATGCTTTGGCTCGGGTAAGTGCCAACAAAGCGCCAGCCTTGGTAGCGGATCGATTCATCTCTTCTATCTGCGCTGGTGTCATGCATAACCTTGCTAGAGTGTCCCTGATCAATGTTGGGGCCGGGTGGTTGTATGACGCTGCGCAGATAACCTGTTGGGCGCAGGTGTACAATTGTTCAATCAGAGTATATGCTGCCTTCAGCTTCATCCGCATATCAGAGCCCAGATGAGCAATGCGGCCACCTACAACGGTTTAAGAATTTCATGTTAAACCGGCAAATTACAAAGATGGTCATTCCAGAAGCCTTGGGAAGAGTACTTACCAAATACTGCAGAGGTCATGGCATTCACTTGGTGCTTCAACCCAGTAAGCTCTTCCGCCACCGGTTTAAGAGATGACTCGGCGTCTTCAGCCCGCTTCAGCAATGCAGTCTTTTCAGTATCCCAGTTGGCACGCTCAGTCTTGAACCCTTCTTTAAGTTGTTCCATGGTGGTTAAAGCGGTTTTAAGCTCATCTTTGGCCTTGGAAGTCTCTGCTTGTTGATATTTGATATTCTCTTGAAGATCAGCAATTTGAAGCATTGGTGATTTATATCAGTATGCCACAATCAGAGGAGCATATAAATATTTTATCAAAAAGTCCCAAGCATATAACCAGTTATACACTTGGCACTTGGGGGCTAATGCAGATTGATTCTTTACTACTGATTGTTTGAAGTCCCAAGGATTAATACTAGTTTTAATCTTGGCACTTGAGGGCTAATGTGCATTTAATCAAGAAAATACACACGTAAGGAAAGTCAACAAAGTACAGTATGGAAGATAAAAGTCCCGGTTTGTCTTCGCAAGACAAACCGGCCCTTGGGGGCTACGAAGTCCAAGTGTTCTTCCTCTTTAAAAGTCCCGGTTTATCTTCAAGAGATAAAACGGCCCTTGGGGGCTATAGTACAGTAAAGGTACAGAATAAGGATGAAAGTGTTTACCTCATAGCGTTCCTTCATCAGATTTACCAAACCGGCCTCATAATCTCGGTTTGTGTAAAGCCAGTTCAAGAATCCGGAATGAAGATCCTGAGCAGAAAGATTAGCATAGCTTGACAAGTCGGTCTTCCCCTTCCCCTTGCCCATAACAGCAAATTCGTCCTTGGCGGTATGTTTTGACAAAACAACTGGATTGCCCGGGGCGGTATAAGCAGTGCCAATAACAACAACTGGATTGGCTGGGCTCGGTTGATTGACATTTTCTTTGGCTGGGCCTGGCGGATTAGCAGCAGGGCTTGGCGGGTTAGCAGTTGAACTCAGCGGATCGACAACTGGACTTGCAGGCGTAGCACGTGGACTTGATGTGTCAACATGTGTAGCCGGGTCAGCCTCCGGCGGATCAGCATCAGTAGCTGGATCTTGCGGGGCAGAGTTATCCATGACAATATCAGGATTTTCACCAGCGTTTTCGGGGGTCTTCTCTGGTTCAATATCGTCAGTGGGGTTGCTGGTCTTGGCTTTCTTGCTTAATCGGGCCTTGGCACTACAACTTCAAAATAAAGATTAGTGTGATAAACCGATGCATGAAGAAACAAACCGAAAAGCAGTACACTTACCCAGCAACGGGTAGCTGAGTGGTTGATGAACCGCCAGATGAATTGGAAGACACTTGATAATTCGGATCGGACGGATTGAGTGGGTGTTGGAAGAAACCCTTCAAAGGATAACATTTTTCTGGAAAACACGTAACCTCAGGACGACGCTTCCGGTTTGGTGTATCCGGCAAACCGGAAGAGGTGACTTGCTGGACACTGTGTCGGGTTTTGCGACGCCCTTCGGGTTGCTGTGTCTTCAAAGAAAGTTTTGGATCCAAGTAAGCAAGAGGGTGAGAGTATTTTACTTTCCGAACTGCACGGCGAAATCTTTGAACTGGCACAAGATCTGAATCGGAGGAAAGAGAGATTACCTCAACATGGTCTGCATGGCTGGCCTCCGCATCATCCTGAGAATAATCATTGTCAATAAGGTATGTGAAAAAGGAATCAAGGGAGTCAAGTTCTACCTCTTGATCCGATTCGTCAATATCTTCTGGCGGATCAGAAGACTCGACGGTTTTCTTTTTGGTTGTTCTCTTGGTGACTTTGCTTTTGACACGAGGAGCCCTGGCCGGTTTATCTGAAGCCTTCCTTTTCCAGAAAGAGCTATTAGCCTGCAAAAATTAAATAAAGGATTATTATATCAGTGTTAAAGCGGAGACGGATCAAGAAACTACAAGTTTAAAGTTTTTACTGCTGGCGGTTTGTTGGAGGTATAAAAAGGGCACATACCAGTTTGGGTGCATGTGGCGATCGGTTCGTCAAGCATCTTCTTCACACTTTCAGTGAATTCAGCATCAGTCAGCTCTATTTCGTTAAACCGTTGAGGATCATTGATCTTGCCGGTATATTCATACATCAATCCCGGGCGATGGCTTCAAGGTAGGACACACCACGAAACCCAACAACGGACGGGATCCACACCGGTCAAACCGTTGGCGAGGAGAGCCCAGAGGTTGGCGAGTTGAGGTGCATAAGCTTTTCGTTATTTGGCATTCAATCGTGGAGGTAAAGGGTGGCCATTGCTAAGCCGGTGATCGCGGTAGCTCGGCAAAGGATTTTCTCCAGCAGGGGCAGTGTTCTGACAATAAAACCATGTTTGGTTCCATCCTTTAGGATGGCTGTGAAGTTTGGCATGAGGAAAACCAACCTCTTTTCTTTTCTAAATTGATACACCACCAAGTTTAGTATTGGGGCTGTCAGAGAACTCAGTTCAGCGGTGTAAGTGGAAGAAATCCCGGAAGAGGTCAACAGTTGGTTCTTCTTGAAGGTAAACCTCACAGAATACTTGGAAGCTGCATATATTAGACACAGAATTTGGCCCAATATCCTGAGGATGGAGTTGGAAGCTGGCAAGTACATCCCGGAAATTTTTTGATTCGGGAGGACTGAATCCCCGGGATAAATGTTGCATAAACATGATCACTTCTCCATCTTGAGGCTCGGGAGGGCACTCAGGGCCAGGAACTCGCCAGTGTAGGACATTTTTTGGAGCTAAAGCGCCCGTTACAACGAATCGATTGATCTGCGTTTCCGTAATCCGGGATGGAACCCAGTTGCAAGTGGAAAATTGCTTGGTCATCTTGAAAAGCAAAACTGTAAAGGAAAAAAAGAAGGCCGGTTTACGATTGACGGTTCAAGTACACTAATCGGTGTTAAACCGGGAATTTGATCAAAGCATACATGTGAGGTAAACCAAAAATTGCTATTCAAGTCAAGATGGCGGTTTAAGTGAGGGCTAACGACATATGGCGGATTACCAACTACTAAAGGTTTGGACCGCCCTTAGGTGGAGGAGCCAGAGATGAAAATCTGCTAAGTGTTGACAGAAACAGGTTTCACACAATGATGAAATTAATCTGGATCTACCAATGCTTCAGTAAGAAAAAATTTCTGCGATCTATAAAGGCGTTAAAAAGAACAGAGAAGTTCGTGCGTTCTATTAAGGATTCTGTACAAAGAAGGAAGATCTACGAGTACTAAAACTGGATGCGGAGCAACTACTGCATGAGATCTATGCTACAGTTAGGTCAAATAAGCTATGGCGGAAGCGAATACGAAGAAACTGAGATGAACACCTATGAACACGGATGAATGCAGAAGCCCTAAATACAGATCTAGGGTTGAGAGGAAGGAAACTTACTAGATGCGCAGGGATAACGGAGAAGAGCCGCAGGTCTCTGGTACTATCAGGTTGATGCAGCGGCCTTTGTCGATGAAGTGCTCGAAGATGGAGGGCGGCGGCGGAGCTTCAAAGCTTGAGCGTCGCAAGGAGGAAGAAGAGGCATGGAAGGGGAAGAAATAGAGGACCCCCGAGCCTATTTATAAGGCAAATGGATAAGTGGCAGGTGCAGGGATCGAGGAACCTGAAGCGGCAAAGGTGGACGCGGCTGACGCCTCGATCTTCGGGATACCATTAATAAATGGAATCTTTTTAATCTTTTTTATACAGAAATGGCGTCATGATGATCCGTTGCTGTGTCCAAGAGGATGACATCACGGCGGTTTAACAAAATTTACAGGAGAAGACATCATGGCGGTTTACGAGAAATATAAGGAGATGCTCAGAGTTTCTTTAAGTATTGAAGATTGACATGAACAGGTTCAAATCAGTCTGGGGCCTAATGTTGGGGAAATAACTACGGAGTGTAAACCGCCCAGGAGGGGCCGGTTCACTGCTACGTCTCGAGCTTGCGTTGGTTTTCCCCGAAGAGGAGAGGATGATGCATCACACTAGCGTAAGTATTTCCCTCAGTTTTTGAGAACCAAGGTATCAATCCAGTAGGAGGCAACGCGCAAGTCCCTCGTACCTGCACAAAACGATAGCTACTCGCAACCAACGCGATTAGGGGTTGTCAATCCCTTCACGGTCACTTACGAGAGTGAGATCTGATAGAGATAATATTTTTGGTATTTTTGGTATAAAGATGCAAAGTAAAAAGTAAAAGCAAAGTAGGTAAATAAAGTGACGGAGATTGATATGATGAGAATAGACCCGGGGGCCATAGGTTTCACTAGTGGCTTCTCTCAATAGCATAAGTATCCTACGGTGGGTGAACAAATTACAGTTGAGCAATTGATAGAATTGAGCATAGTTATAAGGTTATCCAGGCAATGATCATGTACATAGGCATCACGTCCGTAACAAGTAGACCGAAACGATTCTGCATCTACTACTATTACTCCACTCATCGACCGCTATCCAGCATGCATCTAGAGGATTAAGTTAAAAACAGAGTAACGCCTTAAGCAAGATGACATGATGTAGAGGAATAAATTCATGCAATATGATAAATACCCCATCTTGTTATCCTCGATGGCAACAATACAATACGTGCCTTGCAACCCTTTCTGTCACTGGGTAAGGTCACCGCAAGATTGAACCCAAAGCTAAGCACTTCTCCCATTGCAAGACCTACCAATCTAGTTGGCCAAACCAACGGATAATTCGAAGAGACTTGCAAAGATAACTTAATCACACATAAAAGAATTCAGAGAAGAATCAAATATTTTCCATAGATAATCTAGATCATAAACCCACAATTCATCGTTCTCAACAAACACACCGCAAAAAGAAGATTACATCGAATAGATCTCCACGAGAGAGGGGGAGAACATTGTATTGAGATCCAAAAAGAGAGAAGAAGCCATCTATCTACTAACTATGGACACGAAGGTCTGAAGTAAACTACTCACACTTCATCGGAGGGGCTATGGTGATGATGTAGAAGCCCTCCGTTGTAGATGCCCCCTCCGGCGGAGCTCCGGAACAGGCCCCAAGATGGGATCTCGTGGATACAGGAAGTTACGGCGGTGTAATTAGGTTTTTGGCTCCCCTGGTGATCTGTTGAAGTGTACGAGGTATATATAGGAGGAAGGAGTACTTGGTGGAGCGTCGGGGCCCACGAGGCAGGCGCGCTGAGGTGGAGGGCGCGCCCCACCCTCGTGACCGCCTCTGCACTCCTTGGAGTAGGGTCCAAGTCTCTGGATCACGCTCGTGAGAATATCACGCTCAAGGTTTCATTCCGTTTGGACTACGATTGATATTCCGTTTCTTCGAAACACTGAAATAGGCAAAAAAATAACAATTCTGGGCTGGGCCTCCGGTTAATAGGTTAGTCCCAGAAATAATATAAAAGTGGAAAATAAAGCCCATTATAATCCAAAACAATAGATAAAGTAGGATGGAGCAATCAAAAATTATAGATACGTTGGAGACGTATCTGGCATCCCCAAGCTTAATTCCTGCTCGTCCTCGAGTAGGCAAATGATAAAAAGAGAATTTTTGATGCGGAGTGATACTTTGGCATAATTTCAATGTAAATCTTCTTAATTGTGATATGAATATTCAGATCCGAAAGATTCAAGACAAAAGTTCATATTGACATAAAAATAATAATACTTCAAGCATACTAATCAAAATAATTATGTCATCTCAAAATAAAATGGCCAAAGAAAGTTCATCCGTGCAAAATCATAGTTAGGCTATGCTTCATTTTCGCCACACAAAGATGTTCCCAACTTCTATACCCCCGATGACAAGCGAAGCAATTGTTTCATACTTAAATAATCTCAAACTTTTTCAAACTTCACGCAATACATGAGCATGAGCCATGGATATAGCACTATGGGTGGAATAGAATATGATGATGGGGATTGTTTGGAGAAGACAAAAAAGGAGAAAGTCTCACATTGACGAGGATAATCAACGGGCTATGGAGATGCCCATCAATTGATGTCAACATGAGGAGTAGGGATTTCCATGCAACGGATGCACTAGAGCTATGAATGCTCAACAAAAGAAAACTAGTGGGTGTGCATCCAACTTGCTTGCTCATGAAGACCTAGGGCATTTGAGGAAGCCCATCGTAGGAATATACAAGCCAAGTTCTATAATGAAAAATTCCCACTATTATGAAAAAGACAAATTATGAGACTCACTATATGAAAAACATGGTGCTACTTTGAAGCACAATATATTAGACTCACTACATGAAGAATGAGGTGCCACTTTGAAGCACAAAATATGAGACTCACTACATGAAGAACATGGTGCTACTTTGAAGCACAAGTGTGGAAAAAGAGATAGTAGCATTGCCCTTTTCTTTTCTTTTTTTTTTCTTTTTTTTGAGCCTTTCTTTTTTTATTTTGGCCTTTCTCTTTTTTTTGGGCAATGCTCTAATAATGATGATCATCACACTTCTATTGACTACAACATGAGGATTACAACTCAAAACTAGAACAAGGTATGACTCTATATGAATGCCTCCGGCGGTGTACCGGGATGGTGCAATGAATCAAGAGTGACATGTATGAAAAATAATGCATGGTGGCTTTGCCACAAATACGATGTCAACTACATGATCATGCAATGGCAATATGACAAAAGTAATGTATGTCATGATAATGATGGTGGAAGTTGCATGGCAATATATCTCGGAATGGCTATGGAAATGCCATAATAGGTAGGTATGGTGGCTGTTTTGAGGAAGATATAAGGAGGTTTATGTGTGATAGAGCATATCGTATCATGGGGTTTGGATGCACCGGCGAAGTTTGCGCCAACTCTCAATGTGAGAAAGGGCAATGCACGGTACCGAAGAGGCTAGCAATGGCGGAAAGATAAAAGTGCGTATAATCCATGGACTCAGCATTAGTCAAAAGAACTCATATACTTGTTGCAAAAATTTCGAAGTCATCAAAAATTCAAGTACTATGCGCATGCTCCTAGGGGGATAGATTGGTAGGAAAATACCATCGCTCGTCCCCGACCGCCACTCATAACGATGCACAAGCCAGGTACACTTCATGCTTCAAATTTGTTACACAACTTTAACCATACGTGCATGCTACAGGACTTACAAACTTCAACACAAGTATTTCTCAAATTCACAACTACTCAACTAGCATGACTTTGATATTATTACCTCCATATCTCAAAACAATTATCAAGCATCAAACTTATCTTAGTATTCAACGCACTCAAAAGAAAGTTTCACATATCTTGCACACCAAGTATATTAACATTAAACAAATTACCATGCTATTAACGACTCTCAAAATAATATAAATGAAGCATGAGAGATCAAGTTTCTTTTAAACAAATCCAACACCGTGCTCTAAAAGATCTAAGTGAAGTACTAGAGCAAAAATTATCACGCTCAAAAAGATATAAGTGAAGCACTATGAGCAAATTATCAAGCTCAAAAGATATAAGTGAAGCACATAGAGTATTCTAACAAATTCCAATTCATGTATGGCTCTCTCAAAAGGTGTGTACAGCAAGGATGATTGTGGTAAGCTAACAAGCAAAGACACAAATAATACAAGACGCTCCAAGCAAAACACATATCATGTTGGTGAATAAAAATATAGCTCCAAGTAAATTACCGATGGAAGTGGACGAAAGAGGGGATGCCTTCCAGGACATCCCCAAGCTTTGTCTTTTTGGTGTCCTTGGATTATCTTGGGGGTGCCATGGGCATCCCCAAGCTTATGCTCTTGCCACTCCTTGTTCCATAATCCATCAAAAGAATTCACCCAAAACTTGAAAACTTCACAACACAAAGCTCAATAGAAATCTCGTGAGCTCCGTTAGAGAAAGAAAACAAAAGACTACTTTAAGGTGCTGTAATGAACTCATTTTTTATTTATATTGGTGTTAAACCTACTGTATTCCAACTTCTCTATGGATCATAAACTATTTTACTAACCATAGATTCATCAAAATAAGCAAACAACACACGCAAAACAGAATCTGTCAAAAACAGAATAGTCTGTAGTAATCAGTAACTCACGCAAACTTCTGGAACCCAATAAATTCTACAAAAATTAGACGACCTGGAAAATTTGTTTATTGATTAGCAGCAATTGGAATCAGTATTTTATCACGTTCTGGTGATTTTTAAAAATTAGGGAACTAAGCACAAAGATTCTGGAAATTACAGCAAGATCAAATAACTATCATCCAAGAAGATCCAATAGGTCCAACTTGGCACAAACACTAATTAAAAGATAAAACCACATCTAAACAGAGGATAGATGGATTATTTATTCCTAACCAGAACCAAAAACAAAAAAAAAACACAAAATAAAATTGGGTTGCCTCCCAACAAGCGCTATCGTTTAACGCCCCTAGCTAGGCATAAAAGCAAGGATAGATCTAGGTATTGCCATCTTTGGTATGCAATCCATAAGTGGCTCTCATGATAGATTCATATGGTAATTTTATTTTCTTTATAGGAAAGTGTTCCATGCCTTTCTTTAAAGGTAATTGGAATCTAATGTTTCCTTCCTTCATATCAATAATTGCACCAATCGTTCTAAGGAAAGGTCTACCAAGAATAATAGGACATGAAGGATTGCAATCTATATCAAGAACGATAAAACCTACGGGCACATAATTCCTATTTGCAACAATAAGAACATCATTAATTATTCCCATAGGCTTTTTAATAGTGGAATCCGCAAGATGCAAGTTTAGAGAGCAATCATCAAAATCACGGAAATCTAGCAAATCACACAAAGTTTTGGGAATAGTAGAGACACTAGCACCCAAATCACACAAAGCATGAAAATCATAATTTTTAATTTTAATTTTAATAGTTAGTTCCTACTCATCATGGAGTTTCCTAGGGATAGAAATTTTCAACTCAAGCTTTTCTTCATAAGATTGCATCAAGGCATCAACAATGTGTTCGGTAAAAGCCTTATTTTGACTATAAGCATGAGGAGAATTTAGCACGGATTGCAACAAGGAAATACAATCAATTAAAGAGAAATTTTCATAATTAAATTCCTTGAGATCCAATATAGTGGGTTTAGCAACATCTAGATTTCTATTTCTTTCAATCCCACTTTCATCAATTTCATCATTAAGATCTAAAAACTCCGAATTCTTAGAACGCCTTCTAGGTAAAGGAAGATCATATTCAGTTTCATCAAGATTCATATTGCAAAACAAAGATTTAATAGGGGACGTATCAATAACTTTTAGATCTTCATCTTGATTTTCATAGGAATTAGAAGAACACTCTTTAATAAAGGCATCTTTGGAAGCACGCATCCTAGCGGTTCTTTCTTTTCACTCATCAATGGAAATTATTATAGCTTTGAGAGAATCATTGATATCATGCTTAGGAGGAATAGATCTAAGCTTTAAAGAATCAACATCAAGAGAAATTCTATCAACGTTCCTAGCCAAATCATCAACCTTAAGTAATTTCTCTTCAAGCAAAGCATTAAAATTCTTTTGTGAATTCATAAACTCTCTAATACTACTCTCAAATTCAGAGGGCATCTTATTAAAATTTCCATAAGAGTTGTTGTAGGAATTTCCATAATTATTAGAAGGATTACTAGGATAAGGCCTAGGATTAAAATTCCCTATATGCGTTGTTTCCAAAACTATTCCTACCAACAAAATTCACATCCATAGATTCATTATTATTCTCAATCAAGGTAGATAAAGGCATATTATTGGGATCAGAAGAAACACTCTTAGCAAATAAATTCATAAGTTCATCCATCTTTCCACTCAAAACATTGATTTCTTCTATAGCATGCACCTTTTTATTAGTAGATCTTTCAGTATGCCATTGAGAATAATTAACCGTAATATTATCCAGGAGTTTAGTAGCATCTCCTAAAGTGATTTCCATAAAAGTGCCTCCCGCGGCCGAATCTAAAAGATTTCTAGAAGCAAAATTCAATCCAGCATAAATTTTTTGAATAATCATCCATAAGTTCAAACCATGAGTAGGAAAATTACGTAGCATTAATTTCATTCTCTCCCAAGCTTGTGCAACATGTTCATGATCAAGTTGCTTAAAATTCATAATATCGTTCCTAAGAGAGATAACCTTAGTGGGAGGAAAATACTTAGAGATAAAAGCATCTTTGCACTTGTTCCAAGAATCAATACTATTTTTAGGAAAAGAAGAAAACCACGCTTTAGCACGATCTCTAAGCGAAAAAGGAAATAGCTTCAATTTAACGACGTCATTATCGACATCCTTTTTCTTTTGCATATCACATAAATCAACGAAGCCATTCAGATGAGTAGCGGCATCTTCACTAGGAAGGCCGGCGAATTGATCTTTCATAACAAGATTCAACAAAGCAGTATTGATTTCACAAGATTCGGTATTGGCAAGAGGAGCAATCGGAGTGCTAAGGAAATCATTATTATTGGTATTGGTGAAGTCACACAATTTGGTGGCATCTTGAGCCATCGCGACGAACAAGCAAACTAACACACGAGCAAACAAAAGGCAAAGGGAAAAAGAGGAGGAGATTAGGAAAGATATTGCGAATAAAACGGCAAAGGTGAAGTGGGGGAGAGGAAAACGAGAGGCAAATTGCAAATAATGTAATGCGGGAGATAGGGATTGTGATGGGTACTTGGTATGTTGACTTTTGCGTAAACCTCCCCGGCAACGGCGCCAGAAATCCTTCTTGCTACGTCTCGAGCTTGCGTTGGTTTTCCCCGAAGAAGAGAGGATGATGCAGCACAGTAGCGTAAGTATTTCCCTCAGTTTTTGAGAACCAAGGTATCAATCCAGTAGGAGGCCATGCGCAAGTCCCTCGTACCTGCACAAAACGATAGCCACTCGCAACCAACGCGATTAGGGGTTGTCAATCCCTTCACGGTCACTTACGAGAGTGAGATCTGATAGAGATAATATTTTTGGTATTTTTGGTATAAAGATGCAAAGTAAAAAGTAAAAGCAAAGAAAGTAAATAAAGTGATGGAGATTGATATGATGAGAATAGACCCGGGGGCCATAGGTTTCACTAGTGGCTTCTCTCAAGAGCATAAGTATTCTACGATAGGTGAACAAATTACTGTTGAGCGATTGACAGGATTGAGCATAGTTATGAGGTTATCCAGGCAATGATCATGTATATAGGCATCACGTCCGTGACAAGTAGACCGAAACGATTCTGCGTCTACTACTATTACTCCACTCATCGACCGCTATCCAGCATGCATCTAGAGTATTAAGTTAAAAACAGAGTAACGCCTTAATCAAGATGACATGATGTAGAGGAATAAATTCATGCAATATGATAAATACCCCATCTTGTTATCCTCGATGGAAATAATACAATAAGTGCCTTGCAACCCTTTCTGTCACTGGGTAAGGTCACCGCAAGATTGAACCCAAAGCTAAGCACTTCTCCCATTGCAATAACTACCAATCTAGTTGCCCAAACCAAACGGATAATTCGAAGAGACTTTCAAAGATAACTTAATCATACATAAAAGAATTCAGAGAAGAATCAAGTTTTCCATAGATAATCTGGATCATAAACCCACAATTCATCGGTCTCAACAAACACACCGCAAAAAGAAGATTACATCGAATAGATCTCCACGAGAGAGGGGGAGAACATTGTATTGAGATCCAAAAAGAGAGAAGAAGCCATCTAGCTACTAACTATGGACCCGAAGGTCTGAAGTAAACTACTCACACTTCATCGGAGGGGCTATGGTGATGATGTAGAAGCCCTCCATGGTAGATGCCCCCTCCGGCGGAGCTTCGGAACAGGCCCCAAGATGGGATCTCGTGGATACAGGAAGTTACGGCGGTGTAATTAGGTTTTTGGCTCCCCTGGTGATCTGTTGGGGGTACGTAGGTATATATAGGAGGAAGGAGTACGTCGGTGGAGCGTCAGGGGGCCCACGAGGCAGGGGGCGCGCCCAGGGGGGAGGGCGCGCCCCCCACCCTCGTGACCGCCTCTAGTACTCCTTGGAGGAGGGTCCAAGTCTCCTGGATCACGTTCGGTGAGAAGATCACGTTTCCGATGGTTTCATTCCGTTTGGACTCCGTTTGATATTCCGTTTCTTCGAAACACTGACATAGGCAAAAAGCAACAATTCTGGGCTGGGCCTCCGGTTAATAGGTTAGTCCCAAAAATAATATAAAAGTGGAAAATAAATCCCATTATAGTCCAAAACAATGGATAAAGTAGCATGGAGCAATCAAAAATTATAGATACGTTGGAGACGTATCATTCACCTTCCATTATATTGAAGCCCACGAAGACCCAGAAGATGGTGATTTACTAATGAAGCTTAGAGGCCCGGGGCCCAATGGCGGATTAGGGCCCATAGTAGTAAACCGCCATGGTTAGGTAACTTGTATTGTAAGTTAGGAAAGGAGAGACCGAGCCGGACACTTGTATGAGTCGGCCTCGGGACTCTGTAGACCGGCCGGGCGTCAACCTATGTATATAAAGGGACGACCCGACAGCGGTTGAGGGACAACAGACACCAACTCGAGATCCAGGCTAGTGTATTTGCTCCCTGATCATCGAAACCCCAATAATCCCATCACAAACTAGACGTAGGCTTTTACCTTCATTGAAGGGGCCGAACTAGTATAACTCCTGTGTCCCTTGTCCGGTTTAACCCCTTCAAGCTAACCCGTCGTGATGGCTCCACGACTAAGTCCTTCCATGAGGACATCTGCCGTGAAAAAACCACGACAACTACACTCTTTGTTTTATAGCCGATGTACACTCTTTGTTGGAAGACCGAGGGAGGACACGTGCATGCACTCACATACACAGCCAGGGCAGTTCGGGCGCAAGGGTTGGACTCGTGTCGCGCCTGCGTAATGTTTTGTTTAACTGATTTCTTTGCTCTGCCAACTGACAGGCGGGACACGGAAACCAGGTGACAATTTAACCAGTCAACAAAGTGCCAGGTCAACTATGTGGCTGGTCAGTAGGGTGCAATACGGTGCTCTACGATGAGTTAGTGATCGTATAGTCGACGCAAAACTATATATAGTGACTGTAAAGAGCGTATTGTTACCTACGTTGAGCGCCAGTGTATTTTTCTCGTTTCAAATTAAGCCATATTAATTGGAAAGGACGCAGTATGGACTACTACTAGTACTGCTTTGATGTGTCCCATCAACTCGCCGAACGAGGAGAAGCTTGCTTACTACGCCTCTCCCTCGCCCATGCGCGCGGTGGTTCGCAGGACAGGGAGAGGGTTTTGACTAATGCACCCTCTCCCTCTCCCTCTCCCTTGCCCTCGCCCTCGCCCTCGCGGTGGACGTGAAGTAGTTCAATCGGTGTCAGATTGCCAGAAGCATATTGTACTGTAGTATCATCATTGTTGGACATTCTGAAGAGGCGAAGAGCCAAGTGCAAAGTTCACACGAGTACGAACTGTTGAACCTCCCAAAGAGGCAAAGAGCCAAGCGCAAGGTTTTATAGGAGTTGTCGTCCTAGTAGGAGTGTACTACAACTATAGCGAACGATGCTACTGTATGATGCTGCCACGTCACGTATATCCAAAGTTGTGCCACCTTTTTTCTCAAAGAGCGTGTTGGGGCCCGTGCAACAACCACACAAGTTGCACGTACACATAACACATTTACTAGTAATAAATTCTAAGGGAGAAATGCCAGTATGCCACACAAGTTCATCTCTAATTCATGTGATAAATTTGTGCACGACTAGTCTACATATATTCACAGCGCTACCGTTCACAATTACCGTACTCCACTTACACGTTATAGATGGGCTACATGTCCTCCTCCGTGTTCCAGTCCTGTGTGTTCTTCATGGATGGCACGATCCATAGCGGTGGGCAATGGGAATCATTGTCGCAGCTTTCTAGTCCGGTTCCACACGATGGAGACTCATCCAAGCTGAAGCGGCATAAATCGGGATAGCGTGTCCCAAAGATGTCGCTCATCCGCGGTGCGCATCAAGACACAACCATGCTTCATGAACGGCAGGCCTTCCGTGTCGTGCACGGAAGGTGGCATCCGCTCCACAATGGGGTAGTTGTCCCCGATGAAAAGCGAGTACTCTCCAAGAGTGTTCCTCGGCACCCACGTAGCATCACAGGGGTCGAACTCGACGGTGTTCATCTGGTACACGCGGCATCCCAGATCTGGACACATGGTGACGTACATAGTCAAGGTCCATGCATAATAATGTTGTGCTCAAATATGGCGGTCAGTAATACTGTGCAGCAAATAGTACTACTCCGGTATAGAGGAAGTAAAATAACCGGCTTATTATATATAGCCACTCTTTGATACATGGATGAGATAGTAAGACATGGAAAAACAAAAATGGTGGCAGCTATTGGGTTCAAGTCTTCAAGGGCCTAGCTAGCTATACGCGTCCTCCAAGGTAAAAAGTACTCCTACTAGTACTACTAAGTATACTACTAGTACAACAATGAAAGAGAAGGCGAGAGGATTAAAAAATGGAATACCTGGGTAGATGGTGACGGTCCAATCGTGGTAGATTGTGTGACCATGTTGCACATCAGTGGTACCATTGGTAACGACTGCTAAGATAGTTGATCCCAATATGCAAAATTCAGCTACAAGGTTCCAGGTTAGACCGAATCACGGATGCAAATGCACATCCAGGATCGGCGATCTTATTTTGATCGGGGGATGACTGGTGCCTGCAAAATAAGGGAGTACCATTAGGGATGCAAATGATGGTTTGTGCATTCTGTTTGTAATCTCCCGTATCGTAGGATGGCAACCAGATTAAACAAGTCCCCTGGCTTGTCACCGCGAAGATGCGGCCTAGATGGCGCACGGCGTCTTCGAACGTGTAGGGGTACAAATCTGCCGACGCCAACATGCGCCAGCCTCTACCGTTACTACCTCTTGCATTGATGGCAATCTTTATGTCGAACACCGCGATGAGATAGTAATTGTCGTAGCCGTGTCGCTTTGTCGGCGGGTCCGCAATTGCTATCTTCTTCAATCTCATGTAGGCATCATCATACGTATTCAAGCCCAGCCAGTTCGGAAGGCTGATCCCTATGGTGGAGAAGGGGTCTATCGGAATGGCCGCACTGCTGTGGATGTTGTGCACAATGATGGTGGTATCCGGCCGGAGGTATGCAAGCCAATCTTCGTTGGCACCGACCCAGACCTATATATAATATGGTAGGTAGCGGAGAAATTACGGGATGGAAATGGAATAACTAAGTACTACATGATCAAACTCGATGACTGACCTGCTCATCGGACAAAATCCGACTACCTCTCAACGTCGGCAACTATAGCGGAGTCAACGTGCAACCATGGCCAGGGAGCGGTGGACTGTTCGAAGGATTGTCCCATAGAAGAACCTTCTCCTCGAGGGCGCATGGAAGACCAACAAGCATGGCCTTTTCCCAAGCCTGTTTAAGCAGCGTCTTGAAAAAGTTGGTGCAGGAATCACCGAGTCTTGCGGTGGTGAGGACATCGGAGCGGCGTGCTATTTCTCCCAGAGGATCGTCGTCCAAGGTCTCCCAGCCCCGACGAGGAGGAGAACTGCCTGGCGAATCCATGGGAGCAACGATGAACTGCCTTCTCTTCGGGGGAAGGGGAACTGGCGAGGAGGAGATAAGAGCATAGTAACCGCAGGGCCTCGTCCCTTCCAACTGTAGATCGTTCCTCAGCGAAGGGGTGAGGCTATTATTTACTACTAAGTACTAGCATTATGGAACGTTATGGGATTGCATTATACTGTAAATAATAGCACTAGTAAGAAGTTTATGGCACTAGGTAGTAGTTATTGGCGTGGATTAAGAAATTTTGGGTATGTTTTTGCCATTTTTTGTACACGCCAACTAGTGTCAAAAAACGTCTTACATTATGTGACAGAGAGTACGATTGCATCGTGAGCAAAGACTAGTACTACTTTTCTCAACTAGTAGTGCGATGTACTGTACTTCTAGTCTAGTCTAGTATGGTGCACCAGTTTTGAACTCTTGAATCTCAGGGCCAAGGAGCTACAGTTGGAAGTGGAGGGTACTACTATTCTCTAGAACCATCGCTGTACTATCAATGCAGGGGAAGTACACCTGCGTAGTGGCCTAGTGGGTACTCTCGGTGCTCTATTCAGCCGCTCCTCTCACGTAGCTGGCCTACTCAGCCGCTCCTCTCACGCACACACTAGCAGCCTGTTTATCAGCGACTGTTATCTGGGCAGTAACATTTGAGTTATTTGATACAATGAGACTAGGCTTTTCGCTTCCATTTGTGGAGGTGTAATGGATCTTGTCAAACTTTGTTAGTAGTTCCTTCTTTATGAATGAGATGAAGCAAAGCTTTTGCCTCCGTTTAAAAAAAACACACGTCAAGAGGAATTTCTTTTATATTAGAGCCGATAATGGAGTGAAGTCCATGCGTGCAACGCCACAAGCTACAGAGTAGTAGTAGAGCACTTTACATACAGAGCCATATTGCACAGTTCCCAATGCCCCACCAGGCTTTTCCAGCTCCTCGGGCTTAATTGGGAGGCGCTAGTTTAAATATGCTACTGGCTGATGAGGAAGCTGCAAGCGAGATGTGGCTAGGGCGAGCACGCGAGCCATGGGATGCTGGGAATGAAAACCCATTCACGTGGCTAGGTTGTCCAGTGCACCCAGATTGTGGGGTCGCACGTCTGTTTGACTTCAAAACTCAAACTACCCGTGTAAAATATTGGCTCGCAACGAAGTGTAGTATTACTTTTTTTTAAAGGCCTCCGTGCGTTCGGCCGGGATCGAACCTACAAAACGAGGTATACACTCCCGCGACCACTAGTAGTACTAGTTGGAGTACAACGCAACCTAGAATCGCCTTTTGTCGCTAGTAGTACGTACATTATTCCTTACAAGAAACCCCTAATAATGCAAGAAACCACTAAAATGCCAAGAAACTACTACCACTTGCATATGTGGCAGACTTAAGATAAGACTACCTTATCAACCATTGTACATGCTCTTACCAACAAAAATCCTCGAGTGACCTCCTACCTCCGGCCCGTCCAACTAATCATCCTCGGCCATGGGACGCAGCTACCGCAGCTGGCGTATATGGGTCAAACCGCGGTGCGGAGCCCATGTTGCGCAGCCCGGATGCCAGCTCGTCTGGGCGCCAGAGCCGCTTAGCTAGCCAAGATAGCTCCGTCCAGCTGCTTGTCTGCAAGGTTTGCTAGCTAGATTGACACAGCAGCGCGACGACTTGCTCGTGCACGCCGCGCTAAGGCCAGCTGTCAGTGTCAAAACCGGCGGATCTCGGGTAGGGGGTCCCTAACTGTGCGTCTAGCCGGATGGTAACAGGAGACAAGGGACACGATGTTTTTACCCAGGTTCGGGCCCTCTCGATGGAGGTAATACCCTACTCCTGCTTGATTAATATTGATGATATGGGTAGTACAAGAGTAGATCTACCACAAGATCGAGAGGCTAAACCCTAGAAGCTAGCCTATGGTATGATTGTTGTTCGCCCCACGGACTAAAACCCTCCGGTTTATATAGACACCGGATAGGGTTAGGGTTACACGTAGTCGGTTACAATGGTAGGAGATCTACATATCCGATCGCCAAGCTTGCCTTCCACGCCAAGGAAGGTCCCATCCGGACACGGACGAAGTCTTCAATCTTGTATCTTCATAGTCTAGGAGTCCGCCAGAGATGATAGTTCGCTATCCGGACACCCCTAGTCCAGACTCCCAAGAGCCCCTAACTAGGCTTCAATGACAACGAGTCCGGCGCGATATTGTCTTCGGCATTGCAGGGCGGGTTCCTCCTCCGAATACTTCATAGAAGGTTTTGAACACAAGGATAGTGTCCGGCTTTGCAAAACAAGTTCCACATACCACCATAGAGAGAATAACTTTTGCACAGATCTGCTGACGTATTCCGCGGTGTGACATCACACCACGGCCAGGCCTTTATACGAATCGTTTTTACTGTTCCACCTCAGCGCGTTTAGCGGGGAGGTTTCCTTGGCACGTCTTATCAAAGCGGAGATCGTGCCCCCTTATTCTAGGATTCCCATCAATATGGACGTGGGTAACCCATCCGCGCCATTGATTACGGTGCTTGGGAGATAAGCAAGTTTTACAGGCTGGCGGGGGACGGATAGCTTCGTCCGTCCATATAAGGGGATAAGGATCCACCTTTTCACCTACACCTCCTTCCTCCTTTGCTCATCCATTTCCGCGTACTCGAGCTCCAGCGCCCAAGTCCGCACATCCCACCTCAACCTTCTCCAACTATGTCCGGAGCGGGAGGCAGGTGGATGGCCTCCTCCCTCACGGAGGGGCACATCGAAAAGCTGCGGAAGGCCGGATACTTGTCCAGCAACATCGCGCACCGGCTACCCGACGAGGGGCAGCTCATTCCAACCCCCAGTCCCCATGAGAGGGTGGTTTTTCTCACCCACTTCCTCCGTGGACTAGGTTTTCCACTTCACCCATTTGTCCGGGGGCTCATGTTCTACTACGGCCAGGACTTCCACGATCTAGCCCCGAATTTCATCCTCAACATCTCAGTGTTCATCGTCGTGTGCGAGGCCTTCCTCTGCATCCAGCCGCACTTCGGCTTATGGCTGAAGATCTTCAATGTCAAGCCGAAGGTAGTGGGCGGCCGCCAAGCGGAGTGCGGAGGCGCCATGGTTGGCAAGATGGCCAAAGTCTTATGGCTCGGGGGCTCCTTTGTGGAGACCATAAAGGGGTGGCAATTGGGGTGGTTCTACATCACCGAGCCGCGCGACTCTCAATGGGCGGCGGCCCCCGAATTCCGATCTGGCCTCCCCACGCGGCTCACATCATGGAAAGAGACGGGCCTGACGTGGGGGGATTCGGACGAGCTGTCCGGACTCCAAACCTGCGTCTGAAACCTGGTGGACAAGAATCTCAGGCTTGTCAACATAATCCAGGTGATGCTCATCTGCCGGATTCTCCCATGCCAACAACGGGCCTTCAAATTGTGGGAGTTCGATCCGACACAGCACCCAACTCCGAAAAGGCTCTTCGACACTACGTACGAAGATGCCTGGAAGGTGCTGTTCAAGGGCGCCGAGGCTCCCACATCCGCTACCGAAGATCGCGGATTCAGCTCGCAGCGTCAAGCCAGCGAGGTAAGTTATTTTAACCTTTATGGGACTCTTTTTTCATAGTTTGACTCTATGCGGGATCTAAAACTCCCTAACCTATGACAGGACTGGCTGAAGACGTCCGGATAGATTAACTGTCCGGCCCCTTTGCCAGAGGACCCAGCGGATGCCCGATTGATGGGGCTGCTGGCTCCGGAACCTCACGTGGTGCCGGAGAAGAAGGCCAAGAAGAAGGCCACGGGAACTCTGTTGGTGTTCTGGGAACGGGGTCCCTGTGACTTGCTCGCTCATGCCTGCGGCGTGGCTCAAAGGAGGCCCAGACAGCCCATCTTCATCAACGAACTCAAGACCTCGCGAGGGCCAAGATTCATGGGCGGACGACCAAGAGCTTTCTCAGCGCAGCCTCGTCGAGCTGGCTCACGAGGAGGCGGAGAGTTCAAGGCGAGTACTCGCGAGGTGCCCGTGACGTAAGCCATGATTTACCAAGGGCGCCACGGCGCCAGCCAGCAAGCAGCGCCCTCCTTTCCTCTTTGGTGCAAAGGGAGCAAGCGATGCGAGAGCATCAAGCAAAGACATCCGCTTCGTGCAACAAGACCAAGACCAGCCCCAACGGCTGGAATGCAGTCATCGCGAGCCCAAGCAAAGGCCATCACCAGAGCCTTTGGCAGGCGAGGACCAACTTTAGTCAGGATAAGTGTACCCGCTGTTCCCCTTCAAAATGGCCAATTGTTGGCGCCCTTCCCGCTCAATATTTGGGAAGAGGCCCAGGGCCTTCGCCTATTAATAGGGGTAGCCACACTCAGTGTAGGGAGAGATCAGATGGAGGGATCGCAAGGATAAGGACGATCCGCATCCAGATCAGAGAGACCCGATCCTCAAGCTAGAGCGACGGGACACCACTTAGCAGTTCATCACACCCACCAAGAACAGACCCTCACGAGGCTGTTCTTCCCTGTACTGTTCCTCATCAGCCCAAGAGGCAATCCACACACCACACACTGGAGTAGGGTATTACACCGCGATGGTGGCCTAAACCAGTATAAATCTCGTGTCTCTTGTGCTATTCTTCTTAGTAGTTTAGGTCCCTGCGATTCGGCGAGGTATGAGACGGTGGAGGGTTGGATCTCCGTGCGCACCCCAGAGTTCGAACCTTAAGGGTATGCCGGAACCCGAAATC
This sequence comes from Aegilops longissima, assembly GCA_021605205.1. NCBI lineage: Eukaryota > Viridiplantae > Streptophyta > Magnoliopsida > Poales > Poaceae > Aegilops > Aegilops longissima. The sequence continues at coordinate 579,224,284 of CM038681.1, forward strand.
CGACATTTGGCGCGCTAGGTAGGAGTGCGCCGGAATCTGCCTTTCGTCGCCTCGTTCTTCCTCAACCACCGCAACCATGTCTGACGCTCGTCGGGCCCGTGCCGAGCGCCGAGCCGCCCTCGGTTCCCATGTCGCCCAGACGGCTCCCGTCGGCGGGCGCCTCGCTGCTCCTCGTCACCATCGGGCAACGCCGCCACCGCCGGGCGGGAACGAGCAGCAAGCGCCGCCCCAAAGACCCGCCCATGAGGCAGGACGGCCGCACCGCCACGCCTTTCGCCACCCCGCTGGTTCTTCGTCGCGCGCCACGCGCTGCCATGGAGGCCCGAGCTGCACTCATCGCGCTAACGAAGCTCCTGCGCTACGCCCGCCGACGACGCCTCACGGCGAATGGCTCGACCGCTGCCGCCGAAGCTCGTCTGCGCTGCAGGAGGCGCACCCGCGCCGTCCGCCTCGCTGCACCGCACCGCTCGCTGGCGATGAAGCCCCGGGCGCCAGCCGCCGCCTCCTCTCAAGACAGCGCTCTGTTCTACGCGCGCGCCCTGGCGGAACCCATTCCGCCAGGCGCTGGCGCGGCAAGAGCAGAGCTGCCAAGAAGTTCCTCGCCCGCAAGAAGCTGCCCGAGCGCTCCCCGCTCCAGCACGTCAAGACCTTGCGCTGCCCCCAGCCGCGGCGCAGGAGGCCCACAAGACCAAGCTCTCGCCGCCCGAGGCCCCCAGCATGCCACGGCGGGCTGCCGCCTTCACCATCGAAGGCGCAGCGTCGCGGGGCCCGCCAAGTTCAAGCCGCACCGCCTCCACGCCACGACGGCACAGCTGACCTTACGGAGTTCCTCCAGCTTCACGAGCTGGGCATCGAGGCTGCCAACGGAGATGAAAAGGTCATGGTGAACTGGTTTCCATGGCGCCAAGGACGGAGCCCGCACTGGCTCTCGAATCCGCCCTGTGCACGATCTCTTCCTGGGCCGAGATGCGCACTCCGCTTCATCGCCAACTTCCGTGGTACTCGCGACCGGCCACCCGCCGTGAGCGACATGCGCCGAATCAAGCAGTAGCTAGGGGAAACCCTGCAAAAGTACATCCGACGCTTCAACAATGTGCGCCTCAAGATCCCCAGGGTAACGGAGGAGGCCATCATCTCTCGCTTTCTCCGATGGCGCGCGCGACGCCAAGATGAAGGAGGAGCCTGGCGATGCATGAAGATCTGTGCACCTCCTCGAGCTGTTCAACTTGGCGACCAAGCGCGCCAGGCTGAGGAAGGGCGCCTCTCCCTCCTCGAGCTGCCTGCCGCGGATCCCGAAGAGAAGAAGCCCAAGGCCAAGGACGTGAAGCTAAGGGGGCTGTCGTGCTCGCAGCCGAACCGCACACCAAGCGAGGCGAGATCAGCCCGAGTCCTCTAAGGGCAGACGGTATCGCGGTACCACCACCTCCACACCCACAACACCAATGAATGTCAAGAGCTCGGGCCGGCGCTGAAGGAAGGGTCGGCAGACGCCTGAGCGCAGCGACCGGGCTACGGCCGAGGAGGAGGAAGGAATGCAGACACTGGAAGACCGCATGCCCGCGCCAAGGGTGGCGCGACCAACCTCGCGAGGACCGCTGGCAAGACCCACTCGCGAGGGCGGCCGGAGGGATCAGCCTCGTGAGGATCGCCTGCAAGGGAACGCAGGCTCTCCCTCCGCTGCCGCCGCCAAGGAGAAGCGAAGACCGCCATCGACGAGGGGCTGGGGCTTCCAGAAGCGCGGCGATCGCTTGCATCCCGGGCGGAGCTCAAGCCCCACCTCTCGCCAGATCTTCAAGCAGTTCGCCTGTGAAGTGAATGCAGTCCTTCCCAAGCTCGAGTCCACGCGCCTCTCGGTGGTCGGCGGCGCCATCACATTCAGCTCGGAGGATCAGCTCAAGTGTGCAGCCACAGCCGGAGTTCTTCCGATGCTTTGCTCCCCAATCATCAAGAATGTGCTAGTCACCAAGACCCTCATCGACGGCGGAGCAGGGCTCAACGCCCCGTCCGTGGAGACATTCAACAATCTTCAAGTGCCTTATACCGCCTTCAGCCAACCAAGCCCTTCTCCGAGTCACCGACGGCTCCACGGTCCCGATCGGGCAGGTCCGCTTCCTGTCACCTTCGGAGCCCGCGACAACTACCACACCGAGCTCATCGACTTCGACGTCGCCCACATTCGCTTGTCCGACAACACCATCCTCGGTACCCAGCGCACAAATTCATGGTCAGAACTCCACCATGGCTACAACATCCTCAAGATGCCGAAGCGGCGGGGTCATCACGGTGCCTCGTGAAGAGAGAGATGCAGGTGCTCCCCGAGCGAGCTTTTCAGCCGCATCGCTGGAAGACCTGCACCATAGCAGCAGGATGCCTCCCGAGGCAGCACCCAAGAAGAAGAATACATCAACCGCCCGCTCTTCAAGAGACAGTTCTGTGGCCCGTGACCGGCCGGGGGAGCCTCCTTCCATCAAGATAGGAAGCGCGCCGCCTCCTCAGCAGGCCCGGGCTCTCCCCGAGGGCCGACCTCGCCAAGGTCTCGAGGGAGGCGCTGGGCACCATGTGGAGGCGTGAGCCAAGCACGCTTCCGCAAGGTGAGCAAGACCAGGAGGACAGAACCCACAAGAGTTCATCAGCAAGGCCATTCAGAGCTACAGAGTCAAGGGTCATGAGGGGCAGCCGCCTACTCACTGTGGCCCCCATCCAGCGAGGATGGTGGGCTGCGGTCTGATCGACATACCAGGCTCAACCGAGCCGCATCTCAAGAGCGCCTGCCCTCGCGAGTGGGACGCTGCAGGGTCCGCCCCCACAGCCACGTGACGCATGCCTCATGGCTCACAAACGCGGGCTGCTACGCACCAGCTGCCTCATGAGGACCATCCCGAGGCTCAAGAGGTCGCACGCCGAGCCCCTGGCGGAGATGGAGATAGCCCATGAGGAGCCGCCAGCGCCTCCCGAGCCTCCCGAGGCCCCTGGGCCTGGGGGCTCGTGAGGATCGGCTCCCGCAGCCCATCGAGTCTGCTACATCAACAACCCTTCATCCCCAACATCACCAGGTGACATCTTTAAGTTTTATTTCCGACTGGGAGCGCCTTCAGGGCCGCATTATTCCCAGGCCGCGTGGGTTTGTCCCTGTGGCATGTATCCCTTTTATTTCATGCCTTTAACTTATCCTGTTGGGGGTGCCCCTTGGGCTGCATCATCCCCACGCCGCTTGGGCCAGTCCCAGCGGCATGTATCCTTCACGCGTTTTCCTTAGGATTATGCCCTCGTTCCACCATGCTTGTTATTTGGTGCTTTCTCCTGGGTGGCTAAATCTTGCACGCTAAAGGGGGTGCCGAGCATCGCGACTCGTGGCTCCTACCGCCTCCGCCCTCACCCCGTGGTCTTGTCCATGGCATCGCGACTGGCTTGCCAACGACGGCCGAGACCAGCCCGAGAGCCGGACCCGAGGACGAGTTTTGTCATCCAATCCAGCTTGCGCGCTAAAGGGGTGCCCGAGCATCGCGACCATGGCTCCTACCGCCTCCGCCCTCACCCTCCGGTCTTGTCAATGGCATCGCGACTTGGCCTGCCAACGACGGCCGAGACCAGCCCGAGAGCCGGGACCCGAGGACGAGAGTTGCTGCTGTTCGACCCAGCTTACGCTAAAGGGGGGTGCTCGAGCATCGCGACACGTGGCTCCTACCGCCTCCGCCCTCACCCCGGTCTTGTCCATGACATCGCGACCTGGCTTGCGGCCGACGGCCGAGACTAGCCCGAGAGCCGGACCCGAGGACATAGAGTTTCATTATCCAATCCAGCTTATGCTGCTAAAGGGGGGTGCTTGAGCATCGCGACTCGTGGCTCCTACCGCTCTCCGCCCTCACCACCTGGTCTTGTCAATGGCATCGCGACCTGGCTTGCCGCCGACGGCCGAGACCAGCTCGAGAGCCGGACCCGAGGACGAGTTGCTGCATCCGACCCAGCTTTGCTGCTAAAGGGGGGTGCCCGAGCATCGCGACTCAGTGGCTCCTACCGCCTCCGCCCTCACCCTCTGGTCTTGTCCATGGCATCGCGACTGGCTTGCCACCGACGGCCGAGACCAGCCCGAGAGCCGGACCCGAGGACGAGAGTTGCATCATCTAACCTAGCTTGCGCTAAGCTAAGGGGGGGTACCGAGCATCACGACTCGTGGCTCCTACTGGCTCTCCGCCTCACCTCCGGGTCTTGTCCATGGCATCGCGACCTGGCTTGCCAACGACGGTAGAGACCAGCCCGAGAGCCGGACCAAGACGAGAGCACCGCATCCGGCCAAACTTGCAGTGAACACACTCAAGATAAGGCTCTGAGCCAGCGCAACCCGCCTTGAGGTAGGGCCTCGTGAGTCCTGGCTGGCTCACGGGTGCCACAGCACACCTCGCGAGGCCTCTCGCGCCACTCCAAAGCAACTCACGGCAGGACTAACAATCGCCGTGGTGAGCTCTTGTTCCTTTTGTGGTGAACCTGCAGGGTCCCTCCGAGGAGCACGGAACGACCTCGCCACGCAATCTCTCGCCGCCCAGGGCACGGACCTGGCGCCGCGCCAGGAAGCATCATCCTAACCCTCGAGATAAGTCACCCTCCGGACACACTAGTCATCGCAACACCATCCCCACACTCAATGCAACTCCGTGTTAGGAACGCCGCCTCCTTTTCACCGAATGATGGCTGCTTGAGCGCCAAGGGGACCCTCGAGCATCGCGACTCAGAGGCTCTTACCGACCTCGGGCCGCCACCTCCTCGCTTTGACCACGGCATCGCGGACTCGGCATACCAGCGATGGCTGAAGCCGCCTTTGGGATCGGGACTCGTCGACGCAGAGCGCCAAGCCTCACGAGGTCTCGAAGGAAGAAACTGAGCTAGAATGGAATGAGCATCCCACATTGCCTCATAACAAGGATCATATTGACAAACGGCTACAAATATCTTACAAGCCCCCTGGGTACATTCTTGGCCTCGCAGGAACAAAAGACGCGAATCCTAAGGAGTCCTATCTATGGGGACCACCACGGCAGACGCCATCATCAACAAGTAATACCCGTCCGGAGCCAACTCCATCCAGATCAGGGCGGCGACGACCGACGAGCTCGCCTGCTCCGGAGCGGCGCAGGCTCGGGGCTCAGCTGGCCGCCGCCTCCCGGCGCCGCCAAGAGCTCAGCGGAGTCGCTGATCCTCCCGCGCTTGCCGCCTAAGAAGCTGCTAATGGAGTGGTTGGTCGGCCTCCGCTCACTCACCACAAGAAGACCCCGAGCACCTCTCCCGGGCAGCACTTCAGCCGACGACCTCGCGTCAAGAGCTTGAAGGACATCATCAAGCACCGCTGCACTCAGTGTGGATCGTGGGCGCCTCGCCCCGGCAGACTGGCGACCTCATCCCAGCCTCGAGTCATGAAGACCTCGCCTGGGCACCACTGCAACCTCTGTCCCTTGTCACAGGGTGCCGAGCCGGGCGTGGCTGCAGCCAGAGTCCTGTGGGCTCTCTCACGGATGACGGAAGCGAAGAAAGAAGGAAGACGAATCCAAGACTTGGGAGGCGCGCGACGTGAAGCACGAACTCCCGGCAGAGCCCTCGGCGTGAACCTGTGGGGAGACGACACCTCGTGACCTGGCCGGGCGTTGCTGGCGGCGCCCGGCCAGGGCGCCTGCATCACCTCCTTCGGGTCCACCAACCTGCGCATACAAGGGAAGAGGAAACCCTGGTGGCGGCTGATGAAGTCATGTACCTGGGGTAGGGTCATAGACCTGCCCAAAGGTACCCTCCACAAGGACACTCACAAGAGAAGCAGCCTTCCAATGACCTGGTAGGCTTCCACTGACAGATTCAAAGACATTCGACTACTAAGAGCCACTCGACCACCAGGAGTCCAAGAGCCACTCGGCACCCAAACGGTCTGCAGCTAAATAGTCTTTATGACCTTAATGACATTTTTATGTAAGGCGTCACCAGAACGCCTAGCTTTAACGCACCTTAAACCTCTACTACGGGCTGGCTGGGGTCCTGGCGCACTTATATAAGCCACCCCTCCACGGTAGAGGGGTTCGCACTCGTAACACATACGATATAATCCAATCGACCGCCCACGGGCTCCTCGAGACGAGGGCTATTACTTCCTCCGAGAAGGGCCCCGAACTCAGAAATCCCTTTGCGATACAACTACTCCATAGCTAGGATCTTGCCTCTCCATACTTACCCCCATTCTACCTGCCGGACTTAGAACCACGACACTTGGCACCCACCGTGGGGCAGGTGTTCTAGCGATTTGTTGGAGAAGTTGGGATTCTTTCGATCTCCTACACCATGGTTTCCGTGAAGTTCTCGCTGACGGCCACGAGATCCGCCTCGGTGCGCCACGCTCGTCAGCCGACGACTCCGCTTTGGCTTCGTGGAGGCTCCACTCAACGTGGACGCGCCCCCCGTCTGCTGGGCGACGACTTCGCTGCGTGTGTCCGCGGCGCCCTTCTCATGCGGCAACCGTCGACCAAGATGGGTCGGCTCCTGCGCGCTGCCTTCACTCCTAGTCTCCCACCGTGCAAGCTGCCCGTCGGTCGAGGCTTCAGCGGTGGGTGAGGCATGCGGTGGCCCGCCACCGGCCATCCCCAAGTCGGGCGATCGAGCCCGATTTATCTCTCTACGGCCTGTTCGACCGGCTCAGAGACTGCGTCCAATGCGATAGCAGGACCGGCGGCAGAGGTTCGATTGTCGATGGACCACCTGGTCCCCTGGATTCACCTCCACCAACCGAGGTGGCGGTGGAGGCGATCCGGAGCAAGCCCACGAAGAGTACTTGCCCGAGCCCCTCACTTCGCTTCCAGAGGGAGGAGCTTGCCGTCGGAACATGGATGCACTTCACACTCCTATCATTGGAGAAACCCCGAGGTTCGTGGCCTTTGAGGATGCGCGCCATTAACTCTGGCTGAGCGACTCGACCGAGAATCTTCAGTAGTACTCGACGAGCGACGCGCACCAAGGGTTCCAGAATCCACGACGCCAGCTCTTTCAACCGCCAACTCGTATATCGAACTCCGATTCAGAATTTAGCAGCGCACCAGATAGCAGAGTCAATTCAGCCATCCCAGTTGGAGGCGGGTAGAGGTCTGCAGCAAATCAGGGATTTGCTCCGGGCGGCAGGAGATCAAAACTCAGTTGTATCCCAGTCGCGGAACAGGGTTCACAGCCGGTCTGTCGCTGCGAATTCAGTCCAGTTGGCCCATAGTCCGAGATCGCCTCCGAGGCGTGAGGAACGTGGGGGCCGGCGTGATGATCAATACAAGGGCCGCGAGCAGTATGAGCACCGATTCGATCGCAATGATCGACGTCGAGTGCCCACTCCTCCCCCAAGGGGTGGATCATACGCTCCTCGGCAGCAGGACGACAGACGCCAACACAGTCCTGGGTGAAGAGTTCCAGTCGACCCCAGGGAGCCAGGCTTTGATGCGAGATCTATTATCGTTCAAGGTTTTGTCGACAGGAACAGAGCTCACCGAGACGGCCATGATAGAGATGTTCCTTCCAGCAGCAGAGTTCATGTCTCGGGACCAGAGTGTTTCAGCAGAGCCATCAGAGCCGCAGTGATTCCTCCCAACTTCAGGTTGGCGATCGAGTCGAGAAGTTCATCGGAGAATCCAAGCCTGACACTTGGCTTGAAGATTACCGAGTGGCGGTTCAGATCGGCAGTGGCAACGATGAGGTAGCCATGAAGCATTTGCCTCTTATGTTGGAGGGTTCAGCCAGTATGGTTGAACTGCTTAGCACCCAGCAGATTTACACTTGGGAAGATCTTGCCCGAGTGTTTGTCAGGACATTTGAAGGAACTTGCAAACGACCAGCAGGTTTGACGGAGTTGCAGTCGTGTGTGCAAAAGTCGAGTGAAACTTTGAGAGATTATATCCAGAGGTGGATCACTTTGCACCACACAGTCAAGAATGTATCTGATCACCAGCAGTCTGTGCCTTCAAGGAAGGTGTCAAGAATGAGAATTGAGTTTGAAATTTGGTCGAACCGAGATATGACCCTGAGTCGGATGATGGAGATTGCCACCAAGTATGCAAATGGTGAAGAAGAGGATCGGCTCGGAGTGGTAATATAAATCGCCGCCAATGAGGCCGGGCGGAGGAAATTTAGTCGGAAGCAGAAGTTAAAGTCGAGCCAGCCGGTTCCTGGAGAGGCCTTGGCCGTGACCCTGTGAAAGTTCAAGGGGAAACCTAAGGGTCCTTGGAACCCCAAGAAGGTGAAAGACTAGGATGGAAACGACGTGTTGGATTTGCCATGTCATATTCATACAAAGAAAGATGAAGAGGGTAAACTCATTTACCCGAAACATACCACTCGACAGTGTCGGCTCTTGATTCAGCAATTCCAAGGGAAACAGCTCAAGGATATGGATAAGGAGATGCATAAAGTTGAGGACAGAGATGATGTGATGGTGGATATCCCCTGTCAATTCCACCTCGATGATTTTGGCCGACGCCGAAAGCAAAAGTCGATTGAAGGTTATCAATCGGGAAGTGAACTTGGTTGTCTCACGACTCCCAATTATCTGAATGGTCCTGCATCGCCATCACATTCGACTACCGATCACCGACGACATTGCCACCCCCGGGAGGTAAGCATTGGTGGTCAACGAAGTTGTTGAAGGCACTCGACCGACCAAAGTCCTGATGGATGGTGGTAGTGGCTTGAACATATTATACGCGAGACGCTGAAAGGGATTGGCATTCCATGTCCGCACTCAGACAAGAATATGAGCGCCCACGGAGTCATTCCTCGAAAGAAGGCTGAGTCACTCGACAAATTGCTCTTGATGTAGTTTTGGTGATTCAAAGCATTTCCGAAAGAAAAGTTGACCTTTGAGGTCGTGGATTTCCGTAGCGCTTATCACGCTATTCGGGAGACCAGCTTATGCACGCTTTCATGGCCCCACCATGTTACGTGTATCTTAAACTCAAGATGCCTGGTCCCAAGGGCGTGATCACTATCACGGCAATCGGAAGAAGGCGTAAGAGTGCTTCCGTAAAGGCTCTAAGATCACCGATGCTCGGCTGGCAGTGGTAGAGCTACAAGAGTATCGAAAACCGCAGATCCGAAAGTGATTTGTTGCAGCTAAGAAGCCCGCCACGGAGTCAGCATTTCAGTCGATCGCGAGACGAAACAGGTTCACATTCACCCGACCGATCCCAATGCTGTTCGACCAACATCTCAACAACACTCGACTCAAAATAGGAAGAAGCGCCATCCAGTTCCTCCGTGAGAATCGGGACATCTTTGCATGGAAGCCTCACGACATGCCGGTGTTCCTGTGGGGCTGGCTCAAGATCGCCACGAGTTGACCCAAAGTTCAAACTGGTTAAAGAGTATCTTCGCGGTCCGCCGTCCGTAAGAGAAAGGCCATTGGCGAGGAGGTGGCTCGGCTTAGCAGCAGAGTTCATCCGAGATCTACCACCCGAGTGGCTCGCCAACGCTGTCATGGTCCCCAAGAAGGACAAGTCGCTGCGCATGTGCATCAATTCAAGCATATCAATCGGCCTGCCCGAAAGATCATTTCCTCTTCCTCGCATCGACCAAATAGTCGACTCAACGCGGGATGCGAGAGGTTGTCTTTTTAGACGCCTATTCCGGTACCATCAGATCCGCTCAGATGGACCCGATGAGATTAAAACAGTGTTCATCACTCCATTCGGGTGCTTCGTTATCTCACCATGCCATTCGGTCTCAAGAATGTCGGAGCCACATTCATGAGGATGATTCGAAGTGTTTGCTCACCAAATCAGTCGGAATGTGGAAGCGCATATGGACGATATAGTGGTCAAGTCACGAAGAGGTTCCACCTGTTGACCGACCTTGCTGAAACATTTGCCAATCTCGTGGAGGTATGATATCGCTTAACCCATCAAAGTGTACATTTGGAGTTCCCGTGGAAAGTTACTCGGTTTTCTGCTTCGAGCGAGGAATCGATGCTAACCTGAAAAGGTTGGCACCATATCCAATGAAGCGCCTCGCGCGCAGCACGGCGTCCGAAACTTTATGGATGCTTGGCCGCTTAAGTCGATTCATCTCTCGCCTCGGTGAAAAGGCATTGCCTCTTTACTGACTGATGAAGAAGTCAGACAAGTTCGAGTGGACTCTAGAAGCTGATGCAGCGTTTGCAGAGCTCAAGCTCTGCTCTCCACCCAACCGGTGCTTGCTACTCCAATCAGCAAAGAGCATTTGCTGCTTTACATTGCAGCCATCGGACAAGTCGTCAAGATCTGCATTTACGGTCGAAAGGGAAGAAGAAGGAAAACCTTCAAAGTTCAACGCCCAGTTTATTATCTTTTCAAGTATTGACCCCATCAAAGCAAAGATACCTCACTATCGAAGCTTGTTTATGGGATCTATATGACCACGAAGAAGGTTGCTCATTACTTCTCGATCATTCCATTACAGGCCGCCACGACGCCTTTGTCGGAAATTCTTCATAACAGAGATGCAACCGGTCGAGTGGCAAAATGGGCGATTGAACTCCTTCCCCTTGATATCAAATTCGAGGCAAAGAAAGCCATCAAGTCCCAAGCAATAGCAGATTTCCTCGCCGAGTGGAATGAACAGCATCTTCCGACTCAAGTTCACTCAGAACACTGGACTATGTTTTTTGATGGTTCCAAGATGCTGAACGGCTCTGGTGCAGGGGTTGTATTGGTTTCCCCCCGAGGAGATAGGCTCAAGTATGTTCTCCAGATTCACTTTGATTCTTCCAACAACGAAGCAGAATATGAAGCACTCTGTATGGGTTGCATGGCCATTTCACAAGGCGTCCGTCCGCCTTATGGTCTACGGCGACTTGGATCTGGTTGTTAATCAAGTGATGAAGGAGTGGGATGTCAGAAGCCCAGCTATGACAGGTTATTGTAATGCAGTGAGAAAGCTGGAGAAGAAATTCGAGGGGTTAGAGCTTCATCATATACCCCGACTGAAAAATCAAGCTGCGATGATTTGGCGAAGATAGGATCCAAAAGGAAGCCATTCCCAAGAATGTATTTTTGAGCACATTCATGCACCTTCAGTGCTGGAGGATCCTTTCACGGAAGAAGCCCCGCAGCAAAAGAGTGCCAATGATCCGACTGAAGTTGAGATATCAGCTGTGGTCGACCTAATTATGGAAGTGGTGTTCATCACTCCCGACTGGACGGTGCCGTACATCGCGATATATCCTAAGGAAAGAGCTCCCAGAGAATGAAGAAGAGGCTCGACAGATCGTCCGACGATCCAAGGCCTTTACAAGTGATCAAGGGACAGTTGTTCGAGAAAGCGGATCGAGTCGGCCGAAGTGCATCACGCAAGAAGAAGGTCGATAATTTTGAGGATATCCACTGGGACCTGTGGCCATCATGCGTCCTCTCGACCATTGTGGCTAAAGCATACCGAAGCGGATTTTACCGCCAAAAGCAAATGAAATGACAAAAGAAATATTTGACAAGTGTGAAGGATGTCGGTTCTATTCCAACATGTCGCACAAGCTCGCCTCAGCCTTGAAGACCATTCCACTCGTCTGCCCTTCGCTGTTTGGGGATTGGACATGATTGGACCGTTGAGAACTGGCGAAGCGGCTTCACTCATTTGCTAGTAGCAATGACAAGTTCACCAAGTGGATCAAGCCAAGCCCATCAAGAACCTTGATGCATGCATCGCTATCGCTTTCATCGAGAGTTGATATTCAGATATGGAGTTTCGTGATAGCATCATCACCGACAATGGGTCAAACTTCGATAACGACAAGTTCAAAGCCTTCGCGCCTCTCAAGGCACGCTGGTCGACTATGCTTCAAAGCTGGCTCATCCTCGCCGAATGGACAAGAAGAACGAGCAAACGGCCTCATTCTCAAAGGACTGAAACCACGGCTGATGCGTGATCTCAAGCACGCAGCAGGAGCTTGGGTCGACGAACTTCCATCAGTTCTCTAGGGATTGAGGACCACTCCTAATCGGTCGATCTGGGAGAACTCCATTCTTCCTAGTCTATGGAGCTGAAGTAGTTCTGCCGAGTGACCTGCTTCACAATGCGCCTCGAGTCGAGCTATACTCTGAAGAAGAAGCGGAACAAGCTCGGCAAGACGCAGTCGACCTCTTGGAAGAGGAGAGAGAAATGGCCCTGATCCGCTCGACTATCTATGAGCAAGACTTGCGTCGGTTCCGTGCCAGAAATGTGAAGAGTCGAGCCTTCCAAGAGGGAGATTTAGTCCTCCGAGTGGATCAACAGAAACCACACAAGCTCGCCCCCACTTGGGAAGGTCCCTTCATCGTCACAAGAGTCCTCCACAATGGAGCATATCATCTCTACAATGTTGATCGCCAGATCGACGAGCCTCGAGCTTGGAACGCGGAGCTGCTCCGCCCCTTTTACACTTAAAAATCACTCAGTTGAGATGTAATAAAAGTACTTTTGTAGTTTGCTTATCTAAGACAAGAATGTTATAATTTTCCCAATGATTGTTATTGCTTTTTGTTGAAATTTCCCTGGTGGCTTAGCCGCAATCCGATTCGCCTAAGTTCAGTAAAAATCCTTTCCGAAAAGCAGCCAGCCTCTCACTCGGGGCTTAGCTGCGAATCCGCTCGCCTAAGTATTCAAAATCCCACCGAGTGGATGAGCCAGCCTCCCACTCGAGGCTTAGCTGCAGTCCAAGTACTCGCTAAGTATTCAAAATCCCACCGAGTGGCGAGCCGCCTCCGCCTCGGAGGCTTAGCTGAAGTCCAAGTACTTGCCTAAGTATTCAAAATCCCACCGAGTGGCGAGCCAGCCTCCCACCGGGAGGCTTAGCTGCAGTCCAAGCACTCGCTAAGTATTCAAATCCCATCGAGTGGCGCAGCCAGCCTCCCACTGAGGCTTAGCTGCACCAAGCACTCGCCTAAGTATTCAAAATCCCACCGAGTGGTGAGCCTCCCACCGGGGCTTACAACAGCCCAAGGATTCACTTAACATCCAAAGTAATAAAATCCCACCGAGTGGAGAGCAACCTCCCACTGGGGCTTAGCTGCAGCCCAAGGCTCGCCTAAGTAACAGAAATCCCACCGAGTGGTGAGCAAACCTCCCACTGGGGCTTAGCTACAGCCCAAGGCTCGCCTAAGTAATAGAAATCCCACCGAGTAGTGAGCAACCTCCCACTGGGCTTAGCTGCAGCCTAGTGCTCGCCTAAGTAATAAAAAATCCTACCGAGTGGAGAGCAACCTCCCACTCGGAGGCTTAGCTGCAACCTAGTGTTCGCCTAAGTAATAAAAAATCCTACCGAGTGGAGAGAAACCTCCCACTGGGGCTTAGCTGCAGCCCAGCTGCTCGCCTAAGTAAGGAATTCAGCCCAATCCAAGGACCATTTAGGTGCAGGTTAATGCTACCTCCTCCTTCGAGCTTCGCCACAAGTACAACGTGCGGTCCATCCCAATCCGCAGAAGACGATTTAGGTGCAGGTCGACTACTACCTCCTCCTTCGAGCTTCGCCACAAGTACAACGTATGTTCGTCTCTAATCCGTAAGGACGATTAGGTCGTCATAGCCTATGTTCCATCTCTACCGCAGGATAGATGAAGCACAAGTCGATCGGAATTTCAACGAATATCTTCCTAATGAGGAATAAAGTTCTTCAAGGCAAACAAAGCATGTTAAAGGAAAAATCAAGTTCGGATAAACGCCCCACGGATCCAAAGGTGCTAAGCGCTAAGCCCATTAAAGTTTATCTGTTACAAAAACCACTCGCATTTCGAGGCAAATTTAAAGTGGACTTAGAAGTTTTTTACCTCCGCGGAGGACCTGAAGGTGCAACAAACTGGTCGAGGTCGATTCCGCTGGCAATACGGGTAGCAGCGCGGCGAAAGTCTCCATGAAAGATCTGAAGTCGTGCTTCCTGGTATTGGCAACCTTGAGAGACACCAGCTTGTCCTCTTGGCGCTTCTTTTGCAAGGGACACTAACCAGAGATAGAGCAACATAAGCACCACACCGGCGAAGACTTTTTCCATTCTTGCACTCGACTTGGAATCTCATTCACCGAGTCATCGTGGATTCAAGATCATTCTCAAGAGTCTGTTTCGCCAGAGAGTCGAGTCGATCCGCCGACATCGCAACTTTCACGAAAGCAAGATAATCCACCACGCTTAGCAACGCGAGACTCCAGCCGAGCACATTCATAGCAGCTTCGGCCTTCACAGAGAGTTGATGGGGTCCAAGCTAGTTTCCACTGACTGGTTTCTTCTTCAAAGTTTTGGCAGAATTTCAAAACACAGCTCGACTCAAAATAACGATCATGTGATGAGCTGGTGAGAGCAAGACAATGGATAAAAGAGATTACCTTCAAGCATGAGAAACAGCTTCTTGGCGAGCCCTCCAAGATAAATCTCCGTGTCGCTTTCGCTTCCCCGGCCATGGCCAGCCTTGTCGACGTAATCTTGTCATTCTTCAATGACTAACTTCCTTGTTAGTCAAGATCAAGAGCGGCTTTCAGCTTGGCATTTTCATCTTCGATTTTGTCGACCGAGGCAAGCTTCTCTTCAGCGAGGTTTGTTTTCTCCAAAGCCGCCTTCAGGCTCTCGCAAGGTCAAGGTCCTTCTTCTTCAAAGTCTCTTCCAGTTTATCTGCAAAGCAACAATGAGAACAGAGTTGAGAATGAACAAAAACAAAGGCAAGTGAAAAAATTCTCACCAGCCATACCTTTTGCTTCATCCTTTGCCTTCTGAAATTCTCTTGAGCAAGCTTCAAATCGAGGTTGAGCTGGATCTGCTTGTTCTCTAATCTCAAGATAGCGAGCCACAAGCTCGCAAGATTTCTACAAAGAGTCAACCAACGAAAGACATCAAAGACAGATCACTTCCGAGTGATTAAGGAAAATAGTAGATTTTAAGACTACAAATGAATCAAAACATTCGACAAGAGTCTCGGGATTACACTCAAATGGGTGCACTCAGCCTGCAATTTCACTGGTTTACTAATTTGGTTCACCAATGACCAAAAGAGGCAAAAATATATATATATATATATATATATATATATATATATATATATATATATATATATATATATATATATATATATATAGCTCTTTAGACTATAGTCGATCGCACGCAATGACTCCATAGTCTCGGGATTACACTCCAAGCTGGGTGCACTTAGCGCGTTCCCCCACCGGGTTTTACGGTTCCATTCGACTTGGTCCCGTCCAGGTCGAAAGTGAAGAAGATCATAGCATAGAGATTATAGTCGATCGCACGCAATGACCATAGTCTCGGGATTACACTCCTGGGTGCACTGCATGCCCCACAAAAAGTTTAATCGACACACACACCCAAAGGTGTACAAATATGGAAATCTCCGTAAGGAAGCAGCTCTGTGTAGCATATCCTAACAAAGCAAGCAACGATCGACATTTGGACATTGCTCGAGAGCTGAACTAGCATCATAGGCCGCCTAACTAGCCTCTCGGACCGCCACCTGCTCCATCATGATCCCTCCTCGGCGATGGCCTCCTTAGCAGCACTTACTTGGTCTTCCGGGACGTGTGTAGCAAAAGAGATGGTGGATCAGCAATGATTTAAGTGGGTCGGCACTTGTCAGCGGTACAGCGAAGACACGTAAGTCCGAGGGGGGGGTTGCCTCGAAATCAGCGCCTCAGAATCGCCACATGACTTGAGCAGCCTTGCCAAGCAGACACTTTCTTGTTCTTCTCTTCTCACGGCGCTCTCGTCATCATCGGGAGATCAATGACGGAGGCGGAACTACAAGAAAGATTCGTAGTAAACATGGAAGTCCAATCGACTAAAAGCTCCAATGACTAAAAGCTTAAACCTCGTAGATCTTACCACAGTTGAGGTGGCGCGATCCTCCATTACTCCGATCTTCTTCGTGTCATTGAAGTCTCGGAGGTAGCGGCAGAGATTTCAAGAATCGGCTGATCACCATCAAGTCGACCAAAATTTCACCTCATGTTGAATAAGGAAATACAAGGTTCTGTTGGTTACCCGGAAATGGTGGGGATGACCATTCGTGATCTTGGCAGGGCCTTCACCTGCTTTGACGACGCCGCCGAGGTTGCTTCGCGCGTTTCTCACCGGGCGGGAGAAGTTGTCCTAGGTCGCCATCGATCGCCCGTGCAGGCACAACAGGTTTATCACGCATGGCCGCCGGTCATGCGTCAACTTGACCTTCCTCCCGAGCGAGGAGGATCGACGCCTTCCTCCTCTTCCTCCTCCTCCTCCTCATCGAGCTATCATCCTCCTCATCATCCTCGCTGACTCCCATTCTCCGACTTTCACCTCCACTTCCTTCTTCTTCTTCGACTGCTTCTCGCTCGCTGGGCATCGAAAGTACATCTCCTGGTGACCTAGAAGACAACAAAACAAGGTGAAAGTCAGTCGATGAATTGGCATCAAAACAGAATGAATGCAGCGTAATCATAATGGAGATAAGTGGTTATACCTTGTCCGGGTTGGTAACTCTGGTCGAGTGGTGGAATCCTCCTAGCTCCGCGAGGGTTGTCCTTGTTCCTCGTGATGGCAATCATCCACTCTCCAGGTGGCGCCATCGACCCTCCTCCGATGGACCCGAGTAGTATCATCCGCATTCAGAGTACATCCACACA